>OX359248.1:47666728-48266728 GCA_947179485.1 Allacma fusca
TTTCTACTGTAAATGGTGTAGGGTCTTAATTTCGAATCTTTCCTGTTATTTTCCAATCTTTGTACCTACTCTTAATTTTGTAATTTAAATCTTTAATCCGTATAATCTAAATGTAAATGATGGGAATAATTATTCTTGAAATTTATAGGTATCTCAACCTGGAGTAAGAAAGTAGGTCGAACCTGGGACTCCCTCCGCAGAACAGAATCCACAGAGAGATTAAATTGCTCCTCCCTGAGCTCCACGTCCAACCGGAGGAAAACCCTGCATTTCCTCCCTGAGTCCGAATGGATGAAATCCACTACCCCAGCCCCTGTAAATAAATCCGAAGCGGAAAATAGGAAAGAGACAGAAAATAATACTAAATCTAGCAATACCAACGGAAGCAATAATAACAATAACAACAATAATGTAATAATTACTGGAACAAATAAACCCGCCCCCCGGAGAAAGATCGGGAGGGTTGAGTCCCTCCGGAACCTCCTCTCCAAGACTCACCGGATCCGAGCGAATATCAGGAGCAAAGTCAAAGTAGACAAGGGGACAGATACCCAAGACCTGGAGCCGGATGAGGTGGATGTGGACTCCTTTGAAGATGAGGATGACGAAGTTTTTGACTCTTTCCTCCAACACAAAAAATCCCAAGCATGGATCAAGGACCAGTCCCATATCCTCAAAACTACAAGTTGTGAGAACTTGACGACAAAAAGAGGTGAAGTCCACTCGACGGGAACCCAGCTGGATGCTACATCCAATTATGGGACGATGAGCAAGAGATCCTCCTTCCCTTACGCGTACATCCGATCCAAATTAACCTCCTTGCCTGAAGAGAGTCCCTCACCCCAGCAACAGAAGCTAGATAAGACGGAGGAGAACGATAGGAAAATCCATTCCAAGCAATTCTACCATAGCATGGGCAATCTCCTCAGTCAGCCTTTGGATGAGTCAGAGAAGGAAGAAAAAGATGAGGATACTCTCACGGAGCCAATAAAAAGGAAATCCAAACCGGATCCCTTAGCACAAATCAGAATCGATTTGATTCACAAAAATCCATCAGATCTAGACGACCCCAATCCCAACTTATGGGGCAGACGGAGTTTTTCTATTGGTGACATTCTCTCAAATAGGAAGGAAGAGGTTGATAGTGAATCTGCTGCTTGCAGTAACCACCGGTAAATCACTTGCTACATTTCTCCACTCAGAGTTTACTCTCGCTATAAGAGACTTCCTTGCAAAAGCATTGTCTGTATCTATATATATGAAGGAGCAAAACCATTTCCACGTACCCCAGGTTCACATCCATGTTAATCCTTATCCTTGGAAGAACAATCAGGGATGAGAGTCAAGTTTTTCCCTTCCTGGGGTGTTCTTATAAAGAGATTGAACTGTATGGGTATCTCATACAATATCCAACCTTTATATATAAGGGCACCCTTAAAAGACATAATTTTACTCTATCGAGCAGTCTATCGATGCTCTTACGAGGAGAAAAATAATCTCGACAAAAATTGATGGTCATATGTCTACATATTTTCGCCCCAATGGAAAAATGTCCCTCTATTTGCGAGACCGTTTCTCATAGCGAGAATAAACTGTACCATGAAACAAATAATAACATTATCAATATAATGCACTCTCACTATAAGAGATTATGTTATAAGAGTTTCTCTGCAGAGAAACTATTTGGATGCATTATCCTTTACTCCAATGTTTATTTTTACGCTTGTCCTATAATAGCAAGCCATTACTGAATCTTTGCATTTCAAAAGGTTACATTCTATTAAAGGGAGTTAAATACGACAGAAATTAATGTCATGAAAATTAAATACAGTAGAAATCTTATGTTAACAGTATGCTCAAATATTGCCAATATATAAGATATTTTTTGTTTGAATGCCTATTTTAAAAAATTAGGAAGGCATAATTAGGACTCAATCTCTTACAATAATTACTCCAGTCTCTTTAAAGCTACCCAATGAAGAATACTGTAGCCTTCAACTTTTCAGACTGTGCATGATATTGATTGGGATTTTTTTATGCAATTCTCGACATAAAATTTCGGGAAAGAATTCCCTGTAGTGTGCTTAAACAATTAACTGAGGTTATAAGAACTTATTTGGGGGACTGGGAGAATGCATTGGCTCTATTTACATACTAAAATGATAACTTGAATGAAAAGTAGAGGAATGTGTAATTATATTATTATTGTTTTAAGTATTGGTACAATTAACTTTTCTAAAGCTATATATATACATTTTCGTTAATTTGATATTATTGGTAACGTTTGCAGAGAGGAAAGCGGCTACGACAGCGACTCTACTAGGAACGGTCATGAATCCCCCCGAAACTCCATGAAAATCCCATCCCCCTCAGAAGACCCGGAACTCCCCGCTCCGGAGATGAATGGCAGGAATTTAGTTTCTGAGTTCCTGGACGAAGAGAAGAAGGAAGAGTGTAGCTGCATGACAGACTCAACTTTTAAGGAAGAGGAAGAGACGGAAGAAGCGGATAAAAAAATTGAAAAGAAAAGTATGGAGGAAGACATTGAAAGGGAGGAGAGTAGGAAATCGGATGAGAACTCTGTTGGGACGGAGTGCGGCTTACAATCACAATCCACTGCACCGTCCTTAAGGTTGAGGAACAAAGTCCGGGATCGGGAGTGGAGTCATACCCGAGCCGCTCGCTCCAAATCCCTCTGCTTATCCATCTTCACCGTCATCTTTGAGAAAGGCCCGAACAAAAAGAGTTTGGGTTTCAGCGTCGTCGGAGGCAAGGATTCACCGAAAGGGAGTATGGGGATTTTTGTACGGCGAGTCTTTCCCTACGGACAGGCTGCTGAGGATGGCAATCTCACTGAAGGTATAAAGTCTAGCTTCATTTGTCATTTTTCTTTCAACTTCAAAAGTAGGAGAGAAAAAGTTTTTCCAATTTTATAAATCCTTCCAAAGATCAATGTAAATGTCATGCAACCATATTTAGTACCAAAAGATGATACCAAAAAGTTACCATGTCACTGGAACATTGCTAAAATATTATTTAATGCAACCCAAATGTTGTCATAATGTCACCTAATTTTACTGAATGCTCCAAATCATACCAAAATCCGATCAAAATGTTCCTTACTACAAATGCGGCAAAAATCTGACGAGGATGCTCCGAATTTTAAAAAAATCATATCAAAATATCCCCACCATGCTATCAAAACGGGACAACAATATTCGCTAAAATTTTATCCAAATGTGGCCAGAAATACTACAAAACTTAATAAAAATTGCTGCAAAAGGGAACAACAATGACGTTTCCAAAGTCCAAGTTCCTTAAGAACTGCTCTCAAGGAAATTTTGTATGCCCATGAGAAGAAGCCGCTGACCCTGAAGAATCCCTTGTAACGAGATTTTAGTTAGGATTTACTTCGCAATTTCCTGGCTGCCAATGATAACAAGAGAGGGTAGCTTTACAGAGTAGGAAGTGCTTAGGGATGAATCCTAGTGTTGCACTCCTTAAGTATTGGACGAGCAGATGCAACAATGCTCACCAGAGGTCGTCACAATCTCCTCATTGTTGCTGACAGTAAGATTCCCCCTTTTCCAACACCACCTTTAGAGAAGCCCATTAATTTTTTTATTTAAATAATGACAAGATCACCAACTACTGCGGCTTCAGGATTTAAGCCCTCACCAATAACTTGTACTTATGTAGCAAATTGCCATACTGCATCTGTTTTTGTCGACGCTGATGACTTAATTGCACCAATTTACAATACTCCTTGAGATTAGCAATGATTAATTATCATCATCGTCAGTAATTGAAAACATTGTTGAATTTTTTCCATTGAAGGTTTTGCAATATACTAAAGTAAAAAAATATTATTATTATAGGTACACGAAGGGAACAAAATATGGAGTAAGTGTATGTGTGTGTGTGTGTTCCAAGAATTAAAACTGATGGTGAAGATACGGAATGAGACATGATGAAATAGCAGTCTCTGTAATTGCATAGGTGTAGGTTGCTTGTTTGGTGAGGAGTAAAAAGCATCCACATTTTACACATGTTACTCACAAATGGACTTAATTGCTTATTGCTTATATAAGCCACATTCACCTGTAGTAGTCCCATATATACAGTGAACTCTGTCTAGTAGAGGCGTCCTCCTAAGAGTAATTTCACCACATGGCAAATATATTTAATCACATTCCCATTTGTGACAATGCTCAATTTTCCTCGTTTTGTATCTGTCGATATGTGGCGTCATTGAATTTTAAAATTGAAGACCCAAATTTGTATCTGCTATTAACCCTGATTGTATGTAAAGAGTGCACTGTATCTACAGGCAGGTACTTACAAGATTCTCAATGCATAGGATGAGAATCCTACTTCTCCCAAGACGACACATCCCCTGACACTGAGCAATTGGTTTATTGCTATTAACTTCCTATTCAATTTGCATAACTCCATTAGCATGTCATTTTTCCTGTTTTTCCTCAATTGATTCATAAGGCGGAACATCCTCGTACATATTGAGAGAACACACAGGGAGTGAGGGGGGATGATAGAGGAGGGGTTCCTTTCCACGTGCAATGAGTTCTAGATATACTAATAGAAGGATTGGCTTTTGAGTAGAAAAAAATAAAATAAATGGAAATGTACAATCTCAAATGTTTTGACATAATTTTGACTTTTGTCCTGTATTTTTTTTTATTTCATGGTTTCCTCTCCAAAGGGGATGAAATCTTGTCAATAAATGGTCAGCCCCTGGCAGACTCCACTCATGCGGAAGCCCTCAACGTCTTCAAGAGTATCAAGTCGGGTCAGATCCTTCTTCACGTGGCTCGTCGTGAGGTTCTCCGACCCAGAAACGTCTCCAATGTTCACCCTCATTTGAATTCTAAGTCTGTCTCTTGCGAGCACTTGCCCAAGTCAACTCTAAACTAATTGCAGTTATTACATACACAATAATTTAGTTATTTTTTTGAAAAAAAAAGTTTTAAACGAGCTCAACTTTGTTTTTTTTTCCCGTAACTTTCACTTCATTCCCTTTATTATTTTGAAATGTAAAAACATACGATAAGAAAAAAATCTCAGTGTTGTATTTATTAGTATATATGTATGTAGACACCTAAAGGAAATCCATAGAGAGGGATTGTCCTCGATAAAAATATCCTTGTATATAGTATATATATAGATATATGTGTAGGTACTTGTACATAGACAAAAAATGGTAGATGTTAAAGTCACGTATTTTTAAAAGAAAAATGACAAAATCATTCACATTTTAATCTTGTTGGGACAGTAACTTTACACACACACAACAGCTTTATAGACACTTTTTTTATATCATTTATTACGAATGTAAGAGTCGCTCTAATGTTCAGTGCATGAACACCAGGTGTGTTCACTTTTTCCCCCAAAAATCATACAAGTATGTAATTATGTACTAGTATGTACATACATTAATATAGTGAGTGTGTGTGTGTGTATGTGTGAGATTTGTAATATGTTCTTCGCATATGGATATGCTACATGCTGTATGTGTGTGTGTGATTCTTTATGTATTGTTGACGGTAATTAGCGTTATTGCTACTGTATTATTATTATCATTATTATTATTATTATTGCTGTATAGTGTACTCACTCCATATAACGTCCCATTTCCTTTCGCAGTCAATAATGTAAACCCATGTAGTCGCAAGTGTTGTTATAACATAATACTTTTGATGATTAAATAATAAAAGGCACCAAAAGTTACGTCTCCCATTCCTTTGATATCTTCATTTGTATTTAATTTCATATTCAATACTATCCTTTCAAACCACAGCCACTTTCCTATAGTGTACCTATAGGTTGACAAAGCTGGGATACCATTACACTTATCACAAAAGCAGTAAAAAAAAAAAGATGCATACTTTCAGTGTACAGTGCACTTACGCTAAAAGGTGTACCTTTACAAGAGCAAGTTTCCGAGTGACACACAAATATATCTATGCGTTAGTCTCAACCAAACATTGTTCAATTTTTTGGTATTTTGTACGAGACAGATGAGAAGACTCAAATTTTGTTAATGTTCAATTAGAGGTGCTCTTATAACAAAAGTAAACTTTACAAATTAGATATAACCGGTCAGAGCTGCAATTAAGGAGTAGCTTAATTTACTACTTTATCCATATAGAAAAATGTATGAAACTACTTTAGTCATATAAAGATAGCCTTTTTTATTTGAAATTTTTTTGTTCAAGCTTTTAGAATTACTGGGAATTTTTGCATCTCCCAAAACAAATAGAAAATTATGGGAAGGGAAGAAAAAATCTCCGTACTTGGAAGGAAAGCTGTAAACTTGAGTGATGGAACACTATTAGCTTTTTTTAAATGGTAGACCCGTTAAAATAGCATTGTGTGGTAGATTCACATAAAAATGATAACAGTACATGGAAAAACATGGTACAACTGTCAAGTGAAATAGCATCTTCCCCTTAAACAGGCAGGAGAGTTGTGCAGACAAGAAATTGACATTTTAACTGGAGCTCCCACCAAAAGAATTTCCTAATCTGTCTCTGTAAATCAACAGAGAGCATCTCTCTCACTTTTCTTCAGTCCTTGAGTTCATCTTCGGTATCACTCGTTGACTTTGCCAAATTTCCACGGCATCCCTCTGACACGGTGGTGTATCTTGGTATACAAATCTTGTATATCTTGTATCTTTGCATACTCATACAAACGAATAGCGTGGAGCATCTTCTTAGGCAGGCATGCATTTGTGGGTCTATTCAGTAGCACTTACTAACAGCTGGGAGGAATTGCGCAACAAGTGATAACCACAGGATGGGGCATTGAAGTAAGCATCCCATGAGAAGGTCTTGCTCACAATCATTTGTCTTCAGATAATCAACCACAAGCTTTCTGCTCTATGTGCTTGCTTCAACCCTGTAGAACCTCAAAATTGTCGGGCAGATCCCTTGAAAAAATGTGTGATTTAAGCTAATGCATCCAGTGTTCCTTGTAACACAGGCATGGGAAGGTGTGTTTATTAATGCTGTACCATTTTCCATCAAAATGTTTTTTCTTATGCACCAAACTCGGCCCTGTTCTCAGATGCGAAAGTTTGAGTACTGTGAAAGTGAGAAAGGTCTGGAAAAGAAGTATTTTCTACCCTTGTCTTTTTAGTAGGAATTTTTGAACCCTAATACTATACTTGGCATTACATCAAATTGCAAGCTGTATTTTGCAAATTGCACCTTGCAGTCTGCTTAATTTAAGCAATGGTTTTCTATACTGTAACTATTTGGAATTTTATTGAATAGTTCTAAAAGTTGCATCTCCAACATCAAACAAGTTGCATTAAGGCAACCATAAGCTGTTGGTCACGCGCCGTAAATTTTTACAAACTAGCTTGTAATAACTTGTTTGATAATGTCTGCAATTTTTTCTTAAACTTGTTACGCGGGAAGACCTTTAAAAAATTCGCAATACATTAGGATAGGCAATTACCTTGACTCACTGGAAAAATTAAGCATAAAAATTTTCATGTCTCGTAAACTATTCGTGCTAAAAAAGTGAGGAAAGTACCGGACGTTGACAAAAATGTGACATTGACTTTAATCCCTTTATATTTAATTTGGGTTCTCGGGTTCGGAATCTATTCTTAATTAACTTTTTTTCAGAAGGACCAAACGCATACCTTGCCCGTGAGCATACTAACATTGTTTTTCTGACAATGTTGGACGTGTATATACATACATACATATGTATGTGCTTTCTATGTAAAAACTGAGTATTATTGCTTAATTAGTAAAGGTTTTTAAGAAGTGGCCCCAATTATTAACCAAACGTTTTACAACGGCTTTAGATACGAAGTATTAGTTTAAAAAATCGTCGCTGAAAACAATTATTCTTTGTTGACTTGAATTTCCTCAACAGTGCTATAATTGGGGTTATTTCAATTCCTGCATTAATCCCTAGTCACATTTTAACCATATCTTTGAAACCTACAATAATTAGTATTAAAGATTGGACCTTTAGTACTTCAAAAAATAATTGAAAAATTTTATTGGTTATATTTATAATATAATAATATTGTAGGTAATATTGTAGGTAAATATAATTACATATGTGAATTTATTCTTTTGACAGTTCTCAAATATTTAAAGATATCTACATTACATATTACTTTGTATAAAGTCTCGAAGTTTTAAAAAGGTTGAAAATCAGATGTACGTAGACAAAATAACTACAAAAACAATTGAAATAATTTGAGTGGTAAGTATGCATAAATGTCATTGGGTTATTTCAAACAGTTTCGGGCTAATATAAAATTTCGCAGTTTATTTCCCAGCACTGCAATGGCATACTGTAATTTGTAGAACAAATCGTTAGTTATATTATGTACCTGTGACTGTTTTAGGAGTACATGCTGTGTTGTAACGTCTCTCCATCTTAATTTTGCATGCACTATCCTGGTCCTAAAATTGTATTCCCTGCGATGTCAAGAAGGGCCAAAATACGATTGCTTCCCCCAACTAACCATTGTTGAATTAATTTATTTATTAGAGATAAAATAATAAACGTCCGTATATTTCTTTTTTTAAATGATTGGTTGACTTGAGTAAATAGATATAACTGTACTTATGTACATATGTGTTACGAGAACAACATGAAAGGAAAAGTTGCTAAAGATTTGTTGTATAATGCTATATTTATGTACCATATTGGAGCAGTAGTAGGGAATACCAGTACTCGGTACGAAGTAAGAATTTATAAATATAAGTAAGACACCATCATAATTATTTATATTTTACAAGCGAATCATTTATTGAGACAGCTTATGCCCATTTTTCTTAGAAGTAGTAATAGTCTAAATAGTAGTTATTCATAAAACAAATTATTTAGAAAATTAAATCGGGACCATGATTATGTTGAATACATTTAATATTATCGTTAATTGGAAACCTTTTGCTTAAAAAATATTAATAATTTATTTAAAAATAACTCAACTGGAAAAAGACAAATTATGAGTTGATACTTCTGGGAGTGGGTTGAAATCATGAATGCAAGTATACTTTAAATTAACAGAGCCGGTATTATTCTTATCAAAAATTCAAATGTTCAATAAATGCATACAGTCTTACAGGCAGGGTTGGCCAATTGAAAATGCCATGACATTTTGGGCATTTTGCTTGCCGAAAATGCCCGGGCATTTTGGGCATTTTCAATTCATTGCATTTTCGGCATCTATGGCATTTTCGGCATTTTTGACATAATCCGCGTAGGGCAGGCCTTTTGGGCATATTCAATCATTTCTTGGGATACTTCTGCCTGGACGCTATCTATTATTTTTTAGCAAGGTAAATTTTGATACATGTTTTGCTTGAACCAATGCAAATATCTTTTTAATTGCATACCTGAAATGTCATTAATTGCAGCGTGCTTGCCTCACTATACAAAAAATTTTATTATCATTACTTTAACTCTCATTTCATTTTTTAATTTTAACTTGAGATTTAATCACGATACCTCGAATCAATGAAAATATTCAGCTTCATTGGCCAGACATTGGTTAAAATAAAATGTTGTGTAATTACTTTCGTAACAAGCGGTTGGATTATACCATAAACTGGCGTGCTCGCACGACAGTTTAAAAGCCCCAGTGGAGGTAAAACGGGAATTGTCCAAATGTAGTACCAAAACGTGTATTGCTCTCGACAACGATGTGACCAAAGAAATCGCTTTAAGTTCACAAGAATCAGCGTTGGTCAAATCATTCTCAACAAAGCCAGAACCGAGTTCATCAAAACAAATTAGACATGATTATCATGTGTATAAAATATCACTGCAATCCCCGAATTGGAAAAAAATATTTTAGATGACGAAAAATTATAGTTTTACTTTTCACGAGTCCGAAGGTGAGTTGATGTCGAGGATATTGTTGAATTATATTAATAATATATAGGGAAAGAAACGATGTAGGAATACTAACCGATTGCAAATTGCTATGCTTTAGATTAATTCATTCTGTAAAATGTATATTTTTAAATGAAGTTTGACATTTAAAAAGATATTTAAACAAGAGCGGTAAATAATGATTATTTACAAAATAATCGAAAATGCCCAACATGACTGCCGAAAATGGCCAAAATGCCGGGCATTTTGAAAGTTGGGCATTGTCGGAATTTTCAGGGCATTTTCAAACGGGCAACCCGAGGTTTTTTTTTAAACCCGAGGTTATTTTCATTTGGCCAACCCTGCTTAAAGGTATTTGTTTTGCAAATAGGTCAAGTGCAAGCGCGCTGGAGTCTTATCATTACAGGCCACGAAGAGTAGAGGTTCGTGACTATTGTAATTGTAATATTAATAGTTTTATTAATTTATAAAAAAACATTTTCCGGGGAAAATGCCTGACAAAGGTTTGCATTGTGTACCGCGTTCCACACAATTCACGAAAAAAGAGCTCTGGCTTGGATCTCATTGGTTTTATTTACAGTTTATAGTGTCATAATAAATTAAGTAAGTATGGTCCGGGGGATAGCTCTAAGCCAGGATTGTAAGACTTTAATTTTCCGGTGGTATGCAGACGCCGGAAAAGACTCCGAATTGCTTCGAGTTCCGTATCCAGCTGTTCAAACACTGCTTTTCAGGTAGAGGAGGTTCGAAACAATACAACAAACCCGCGGACGGGCCGAGAATTACCAGTAAGAGGGTGGTTTGCCAAATAGTAAGAACAAACGTGGCAAATGGGAGGCGAACAGCCCTTAAACCCGATCACCAGTACCGTAAGAAGCAACTCGGGATTTAATGTTAGTGACCGAACCGTAAGGCGAAGACTCAAGGAAACCTGCGGCAGAATTGCGCAAACAAACCTGTACTCACGAAAAATAATGTAACCAAAAGGAGACGGTGGGCTTTTTTGATTTTTGATACCAAAGGACAGCAAATAGTGTGGAGACGACCTGGAGAAGAACTAAAACCAGGTTGCATCCAGTCCACTGTGAAACACGGAAGAGGTATGCTTGCTCAATACTATCTAAATATTTTTCCCTATAAGGATTAATTTACCTCGTGATTATTTTTAGGTTTGGTGATGGTATGGGGTTGTTTTTCTGATGGGGCAGGAAATATCGTTCACATTCCAACCACCATGAACAAGGAGATCTACCAGTCCATTCTTGACAAATCTCTTAGAAGAAATTACCAGGGAATTAATTTTTCAGCAGGACAATGACCCGAAGCATACAGCCATTTACAATATCCGCATAAATGTCCTCCCGTGGCCCTCTCAATCACCATACATGAATCCCATCGAAAATATTTAGGATCAGCTTGATCGAAGGCTCCGTGCTCGCCCCAAACTCGCGAAGAAAACTGCTGAGCTTCTGGAGATTCTCACGGAAGTGTGATACAGTATTCCGTCCAAAACGACTCGAAAACTAGGGGAATCGGTTGCAAATAGAATTCAGGAGCTCATTAAGGACCACTCGATATTGAACGTAAAAAGTGGTAGCAGTAGTACAAACTTTTGTCACACCAAATTTTCAATTATTTTTGATATTTGGGGACTGGTTTGACCAATAAAATCCTGTAGATTGTAAAATAAAGCACTGTAGTACAAGTCGGAAATCATAAACACTTATAATGCTAATTTTTGGTAAAGCAGTGTATGCAATAAAGCGTACTGCATTACAATAAATCACAGAAATAATATCAGTACCATTTTTTACATAAGCACGTACAAACGATGTAAGTAATCTTGTGGTTGAAAAATTTACTAAGCTCATTTTAATTACAAAACAATTGTACAAAATGCACTAAATAATTATGGATTTTATTAAACAAATTAGTTATAGCTCATAAAACGCAGACGCAAACTTATGTCAGCTTTTATGCATATACGAATGACTATAATTTCATTTCAACCCTAATGGTTGCTAATTGCAACCAAAACCCAGATCCTCGGGACAAATCACTCCTACGTCTTTAAGCTTTTTATTTAAGAAACCAAGAGCTACCTCCTTCTGGCCAAGGTTTCTTTTCTAACCAGGAATTATCGAAAGACGTATTAGCTTCTGAATATTGTAGAGAATTATTATGAAAAATAATGTATCTACAATTCCAGCTGGTCTAAATTAGTTACTTAGAAACTTTGTACGTAGAATATTTATTCAGGCAATATTCTTGGACAAGCAGCAAACTAAGAATCAATCCCAATCATTTGTAATTCTCTTTTTTATATACTAGAGAGGGAACTGCTCAAATAATTATATTTTTAGAGTTCATATAAATCATGGTTATCAAATAGTTGGTCATCATTGTAGCTCATGTAAATGTTGCGTTTAGCCTAAATTTCCATATTTATTAAATCTCAAAAATAACTAAATATTACAATACTTAACATAATTAATATAAATTAAAGAGAGTGATTACACAATAGAGAAAGCACAAATTTGCATCCCAAACCTTAGCATAGGGTAATTACAAGTTCCTGAAAATTAGCACACTAATGATCGCACATAAAATGTTTGGTACGGACACAACGGAACTCGGAGCGGCCATTTTGGCTATTTCCAATGATGAAAGGTCATCTGCCGAGATCAGTAATTTCATATGACCAAGGAACTAGAGTGTCGTTGCCCACAGTGTGCCGTGTTATCCCTAGCATTGGAAAAACGAACCGTGCCGCTTGAAACGAACTCCCACAGGTCAAGAATAATTATCCAAAGAAAATAAGAAATCCGGGTATTTCCCGAAAGTAGACCGGATATCATCAGGGGTCAATGGTAAGGCTCAACGGGATATTGGCTGAAAGCTGAATATGTCTCAGGCATTCGTGTGCAAAATCATCAAGTCAATCTAGCATTTAAAAACGCGTCTGTACCCAGGAGCTACTGTACAATTTGCATTGAAAATATCAAACAGGATCAGAATTTCAATTGTGGTCGTATACGTATTGTAAATCGTGACCATTCTTGGCTGCAGCATTTCATTATATCTTTATTGATAAGTTTAATGATTGTCTAATTTATTCACAAATTAATCACATTTATTACGAATTTTTTATTTAATTGCAAATTTTGTTTTGTGAAACTCAAATGTTTTAAAATGTTTTATTTAATTTTTGTTGTTTTCAGACTGTGTCATTATTAAAAACATTTCTTAGGGTAGTACTTAAGGTACACCATAACGCGGTTTATTTTATATACACATGTTAATTTAATGGTTTCTTTCTAAGGTATGTTGATTATGTTTTCACACTAAATAATTAATAAAACTGCAATTTATTCATATTATCTTTATTATAATTATCAGTTTAGCAACTTCCCAGATATTAATTTTATTCCTCAGCTATGCTGCGGGTGCATGCTTTTTACATATTAAACCATATCGTCGCTGACGTGGCAAAATGATCTACGTGCGCATGCTTTTGTGCAGCACTTAGAAAATTTTGCCTCTTCCGCGACGATGTTTTAATTTAGCGGATTATTGTTTGATTATCAATGTAAAACATTTGTATGATGTCTAGATTCTATGCACCCACATCACTTGCAAATAACAGCGGTTACATTAAAGACCCTTTGATCACATTCAATTTGTCTCCTGTTTATTCCCATGCTAGATTAGCCCAGCTGACATGAGAATGCGTGCTATTTAAATCAGTCTTTATATTGATCAGTCCTTTACAAGTGTTTTCTTTTATGCAATACATGTATGTACATGTATTTGATCTAGTTTCAAAGTTTTTTTCGAAATATGTTTTCTCGCTTATTTCTATGAAATTTTATTTGCTTTACAGTGAGCTATGCCCGGCCCCCAAGTTCAGAATTTTTGGCATGACCCGTAGAAATAGGGAACAAGGTTGGGGAAGTTCATCTTCACGAGCAGATGTAAGAAAGATAGAGAAAAGGAGGCATTTCTGATCTTCTTTTTCATGGACGTTAGGTCGTTCCCAAAAATCCACGCTCTTTCTCATACTCTTCTTCACGTCCTCTTGATCATTTGTTAATTTAACAACAATCGAATTCAAGGCCGCACCTCCAAAAATCCCAACCAAGAATAAGGAAAGAAGGGTGAAAAGACTTTCTTAATATAACTCTGACCTTTGAGTCTTTTCTGCTCTTCCATACAACCATACTACACACAACTTTAATATGCGTTCATGCATACAAATAGTAATCATTCAGTGAGCAGTGAATTTCCTAATAAAATTTTATACTCTTTCCATAATTTTTAATTGAATGTTTCTACCCTCAGAGAGTTTTTAGACAGTAAAAGAAAAAAGATTGACAGGCCGCTCCTTCCAGATTGTATTGCCTTCTCTCATTGTAAAAGCACATATGTACATGTAGGTGGAAACGTCCTTCCCAGTTTCAACACTGTTAAGACTCGGATTTTGGATATACCACGGCGTAAGAGAAAAAACTGTCGCACTCAAGCACAAGTGGCATTTGTTCAGAGAGGATTATTATGCAGAACCTGAGTCGTAGTTAATTTCTATTCGTCATGTTTCATTGCACTGCTGTAATTTTTCTCTCGCTCTGCTCTTTCCTCTCTTTATAAAACTCCCTCTGAAAGGTGTATATGTGTGTGTGGATGTCTTTTCCGTGGAATAAATTAGAAAAAGCATTGCCCTTTGGAAGATTTGCTCCATGAGAAGACTCGAACTGAGAGAGCACAAAAATGTTCAAGTTGCTCGCTTGTAGACTTTAGAAGAGATATCGTAGTAGTTTTTCGTTTACTTCCATACATGCAGTATGCAAAAAAATTACATATGCATAGATACATATAGACACCAGATATTCGGCTTGAAGTGTCTTTGGAGTTATTTTATAGGCTGTAGACTCTGACTCTAATACAGCGATTATTACAGGGAGTAAATCAAGTATGGGAATGGACCTCGCTCTCTGTGGCTCTTAAGAAGAACCAGATCTTGTCGTTTTGAATCTTGTCAAACTTGGCCAGGCAGGCATGGCTTGTATATAGTAGTAAAAGGGTAGAATCGATCGAGTTCACCTTCAGTTTCCAATGCTATAGTCATAATCGCACTCCACCCCTTCAGCCCGCAATAAAACACTTGATTTCAATTTCCAGTCGTTAATTTTTAGAACGCATGCTGTCAGTAACGTCATAAATACACACCGCGTGTAGCAACCCTTTATCAATATATTAGTATAGACACATCACACTATTAAAAATCATATATGAAGGCACACAATTAAAATACACATTGAGAGATACATATGTAGATACAGCTACATCGGTATTTGTAAATACGTAATAATAATGTTTATCTTCACGTACGTAGTCACACACAATATATGCATACTGGAAGACACACAGGACATATATAATAAGGCAAACAATACTAAAAATACGTATTTATATAGTGTGATAATTATAACGAGTGGAGCGAGCCTATTATTAAAACCCAGTCACAATTGTTCTAAAGGAAAATGATCACAATGAACATAGTGTGTGTAATGATAGCTATTTTATATGTGATCCAGCAGAGGTGTTTTAAATATCTACTTTTTAAGGTTCAGAGCCAAAGTGTATCAGTAATAAGGAAACATTGGGACGTCAAAGACATACAATGCGTCTGTTTGGCCAGGATTTCAAGGTGAATCTATGGGCGGAAGAATTGCTGATGCATTTTCCTTGCAATTAACCATATGTCATCATTCATTCGCCTCTCACAAGTTTCCATGGGAATGCGTGTGAAGAGTCTGTTGACAATGTGAGTCACCGTGTGTTTGTGCTTTTTATCGTCATGGTACTCTTTCCCCACATTATTACTGTGTATAGCACAGAAATAAATGCACATCATTTAGTGGGTTCACAAATATGTCACAAGTAACATATTTCCAAAAAAATTCCATAATTACTGTAAAATTATCAGAAAAACCAAAGGATATTTATTTTGACTAGAAAATATTTGCTTATTGGTTGATACTCAAAATCTGAACTTATAAGTATATCCTGCAATTATGAACCTATACAAAATATACTAGTTTTGTTAGTTGAAAGCTGTCGTCGGAATTTCCATCTGTTTCTCTTGGAATAGTTTTTTCCTGCAAATAATTATTTAAAACATAATATTTACTATCTACACATTTGCATAGTTTACATGTACTTGACTTGTAGACTGAGTTTTATAGAGTACATATCTATGATCTGGTACATAAATTACATGATACCATTAAATTCTTAAGGCACAACATCTGATATAAAGTAAACAACTAATTACGCCCGTAATTTTGTGGTTGTTGTGGAACTGCTAAAAAACGTTGGATCCTGGCCCAAGAGCACCTTCACAATGCTATATAACGTTGGCAGTAAAAGTGAATGTCTTCAAGTTTAAAACCTTCAACCCCCAGTGAAAATCCTAAGACCACATGCAAGCAGGTCGATACAGTTTGCTCAGACACACACACACACACTCACATATGCTCTGCCTTGGTTGTGTAGCTTTAAGCTCCGCACGCATAGCGTCCTTACATCATTAATAGTGTATTGGGCTTTGGTCCTATTACCACAGTGAGTGAGTAGGTATACACGAGTAAACTCGTTCTTTGCGATTGAGGGGTGATTTTATTTATTGTTGATATTCAAACTCGATCGTCACTTTCCATTACAGCGGTCTACAGTCTCGGTCGGACTCTCCAGCTCTCAAGACACACCTGTCAGCCTCTATAGCTGAGTCATTTCTCAGTTTGGTGGGTTCAAGTATATTTTGGGAGGAACAATTGGTAAAAACTTTCCTGCTTTCCTTCTTCAATTTTATATACAACTCCCAGTATACCACAAGCCACACATAATAATAATAATATAGGGTAAGTGCTTCCAACATGAAGGAAAACGTTTTTCTATTTTTCTCCACTTGTATCATTGTCACAGGAAATTGTTTTCCTTTGCAAATGCTACACTATATATTGTAGGGGCTTGTTAAAAGTACTCACGATTTCTGTGACTCATATGAAGGAAGATATCTTTCATTTTCAAGGGTTATTTTTTTTCCTCATCCTCTCTCACCGTCTTGAGTGCATCTAAAATGCAATAGTTGGGATTTTACAAGGTTTTGCCACATTGCTACACAAAGCACAGTAGAAGTTGCACGATCGTAGTCTCGACAGAAAAATCCGGGTTGAGTACGTCAGGAAACAATGGGATCGAATGAGGGAAACAGAACATTTTTGTACGTAAGTATTCCTCAAGAATTTCCCTACTATAATTTCCCTTATACACTCCTCTTGATTTAAATATGTACAATAGCACGGTATGAACAATACAGTGAGCAGTGTTACAATAGGAGTTTTTTTGTCATCAAGAATGCCATATATTAAAACCCTAGGAGCTACTTTGGTATAGATATGCTATTGCACTTATGTTTACAGATGCAATAAGTGACAAGGAATTTCTTCCCATAAGGATCGCATAGAGGACAAGATCGTATATAGGAATTTAAGTGAGCTGTTTTTAAAAGTAACACGTCGCAATTTTTCTATGAAATTATAAAGGCATTCTTTTTGATGAGGAATCTCATAAGCATTTTTATACGATTAATAACAAGAGAGAGAGAGAGAGAAAGAGTGAGTGAGAGAGAGAGAGAGAGAGAGGAAAAAACATATGGAGAATGGAAGCGAGGGCGAGAGTTAAAGCAGTAATTCTGATACAGCTTATGGAATACACTCCTGTTGTTGTGAATAATTAAAGACACGGTAAAAAAGCGGGAGGATAGAGAGATATGCATTGTTATGGATGATTTGGCAAGCTGAAGTTGACGACTGTGTCGGTGCGTAGACGTAAGATATAGCCCGATCACTTTATTATTCTTGGCTTGTCGTCATAAAGGTATACGAAAATGAAACAATAGCTTAGCCTTGCTCTGAGGATAGTGTTGTTGTTGTCACTGCCTAAAATGTCCCTTGTAATTTGCATTTAGTGAGCATAGTCCCAGTGCTCACATTTCCGTATATATTTATATTCCCAAATTGCCACCTACCTTCCACTCGGCTATCTCATCAGGCCTCCGTTTCCTTAAGCATTATCTTATGCCCATGTATTATGGATTCCTTGGAAAAGACAATTTTTTTTTCTCACTCATTTAAATCCGCATCCAATCCACAGCACAGCATCTAGTATTGCCACACACTGCACATACCACAAGCTGGCAGGGCACGGAAAATGTGGATATTTACATGACATGGTCTATGACACTATTGCAGCCTCTACAAGTTTTCTGAGCACATGCAGATGCATAGTTTTTTTGAGTCTCTCTGCATGTATGTATGTATGTGTGAGTAAGCACAAGTTTTGATATTCTCTCACTGTGGTGCAATAGTTCAAACTCTGCATTCTAAATTAGACACAGGGACTTGGCTCATTTTCTCGTATCTTTGTCAAATTACCGTTGGAAATAATTACCCTCTGCTTTACTGTAGTTAAGTGTAGCCTATACATCGTTGGCTTTTGGCAGTCATAAAATAATCCCAAGGCGTATATATATTATATATAGTTAATATTATTCACGTTATAGTTACGTACACATTCAATCATTTTGGGTTCGAGGACTGAAATCAAAATTTTTCTCTGAAACCATTTCGAGGTTTTGGAGCGGAGGAGATGTAGAGCCAGAGCCAGAGCACGTCTTATGGTTATTCTATATTCCTACTTGACTTGACATGGTGGACCTTGTTGGTCGCCACACACAAGTAACATATAATTACAGGCAGGAGAACAGCATATGACACATTACTTAGTTTGCATGGTACGCCAATGACTAATGAGCATATAATAGTAATCTTGCAAAATCTTGCTTCTCATGTTTCGCATTTGGTCATTCCTATCTACACATGTTGTGCTTTGTTACTTTAGAGCAACATGTCAGATACTTAGGTGGCTCACACACATACACACACACACACATACACAAACATTACATGTTGAACCTAACCAACAGCAGTCAGTAGTTTTCATTCCTTGGTCTCTCACGTCATCCCACTTTTTCTCTCTTGCCTTCACTCATAGGCCTTATAGTAGTCAAACTGATTAGAACCGTCAGTGCTTTTTAACCAGTAGCTCATCATCTTGTTAGTAAGCGCTCTAGTCAAAAGGCTCCGTTGAAAGGTCCATTAGAAAAGGTCCATTAAAAGCTCTATTAAGAGCTGAGTCAATGAGATAAAAAAAGCCAAATCTCCGCTTGTTAGTTTTACCAAAAGGTTACAGAGAGAAAAAAAAGTGTGTCAGTGAACGATAAAGAGCAAAGTTTACATTTGTTATCTATTGGTGGAATCATTCCAGCAGTCTCTTTTCACCATTCCTCATTAATGTGTACATAAATATACAGTATTGCCCAAAATAAATATTTTAATAGTACACCCCAATTATTTCAAAATACCAGAAATCAGGCAGAACGATCCCCATTGAGAATATAGTGAGTGATAATTTTTGTGCTGTGTGGAAATTACTGCTTTTACTTTTGATTTATGAATACATTTATTTTTGCTGATTTTGCTTTTGTTACAATTTCCCAACCCTCCCCGTGCTTCATATTTTATTGGCTTTCCAAATATTTATTTATTTATTTATTTGTCATGTAAATTTTCCTAGATTAGAATTGATGGAGTAGTTTCGTTACGTTAGCACTGGACGTAGTTGTAGTTTAGTTGTATGGTTGTAGTACCTCAATTGACAATTGGTCTGGGAGTAGGGAGTTTGTGGCATTTATCCCATTTACTCTGATTTATTTCCTCGTATATTAAATATTTCCCTCGCGTATGTATCTATGTATATCAAAGTAATTACTTCATCTCATAAAAAATTATTTATTGGTGCGTCCACACAGGTTTGGGATTTCCTTCCGGTTCGAAGACTCTCGAGCTGATTGATTGGCTCTGATTTGTTGATACCTCGCATTAACTGTCACAACCGGATTTTATGAGTTTTGAAAGTGAAGTGATAAAATTGTGGTTTTGGGTTCCATAAATCTTACCCATTGGTGTAGATGCGAGACTGAGCATTACAGTATATACTTGTAATACGAGGATTCATACAACACAGATCGGGGATACTTAAACCAACAGAGATTTGGAGTGAGAAAAAAACAACAAGTGCAATTGATTTCCTCGTTGGTGTTGTGACTGTGAACTGTTGAGTGACCACGTGGAAAATTGGACTGAAACCTGATTTATTGAGGAATTAATGAGACTGACCCGTGTGAGTGAGTACGTGAGCTGCAACTTTACTCTCAAGTGATGGGTTAGTTGATACCAAGGAAAAATTGGGCATTGATTGAGCACTTTAGTAGTGTCACGACTGCGGATGAGTAGAGTTGTTATCTCTGAGTCATCTGCTTCTCATCCCATCATATATGTACAAACTCATAGTTCTGTAGCTACATAGAGCTTTTGGTGATCTCCGGATTTGTTCAAGCAAATGGTCTTTTGAGAGAGAGAGAGAGAACAAGAGAGAGAGAGAGAGAGTCGTGAGGAAGAGTGAAGTTCATTTGGGAAGATTCAGCTGTGTCCAGCGGTTGATTGCCAAGGTAAGCCAGTTTACATCGTGATTAGTTGTACATGTTGACGCACCGGGAAAGAATCTTCTCATTTTTGGGTGCACACTCATACTCACACATTGTAAATATACATGTGCATATTGTAAACATATATTGTAAACATACGCCAAAGTGTCTCTACACTCACGCTCACATTTCAAAAGAGGTTCGGTAGAATGTAAAGATTTTCGGATTGATCAAAAAAACTGGTCAATCTCTCGGAAAAATGTGGCTCACTTAGGTTTTAAATACTTGTAGCATTAGAGATGTTCTCCTGAGGATTTCTAAAAAGCAGCATTCCTCTTCCAAACCCCGTATGACCGAATGAATGGTGGGGAGGTTCTTTTTCCACAGTAATTTACAAGGAACAAGAGGTAAGTACATCCATAGCTGCCAGAACAGCAACAATTGACCAAGAGTCAGAGGAAGAAAAAAAACAGTTTTAAGAAAAACATGAACCAGAATTAGAGTATATCTTCATATTTGTAATTCTATACGTGAGGCCAAAGGCTCATAGAACCGGGACATATTTTACCACTGGAGCTCTCCCAAAGGTTGGCATAGTTTTATCACCATGTTCTACCAGAATGTAATGGAATTTAATGGTGTTCTAATATATTGTAATTTAATCTGTACAGATGCATTTAAAGAAAAAGGTTACATATCTGTACTTCTTCAGAAACACACACACACACACACATGCTACAAAAGTAGTAAACTGCCAGTACAGTAAGCAGTATACTGAACTACATCTTACACATTATTATTACAACATAGCCTCGAGACTCGACATATAGACACATATAGACTACATTTACGTACACAACAATATGTACATACTACAAGAGTCCTATGAGGCTAGTAGCATGTGGAAAAGTGGGCTCGAACGGTTTAAACAAGTTGCTCATAATATTTATTTAGTTTTGAGTCAGATGTTTCTACCGAACCTGGGAATACTCACTAATCAAGAGAGGAATTCTCATGCGATGTGTCGTGAGCATTCCAATTGGCAAAACTATGGAAGCGCAACAAGTCTTTTGTAACATTCTCATCTCATCAATTGAGATTGCATGCTTGTATTTTCAATTTGTGTGCATGTGAGGGAGATTACTCGGGAGATATAGACGACGACTGAGTAAGAGAGTGAGTGAGTTTGTGTGTGTGTGTGAGAGAGAGAGAGAGAAAAAAAAAGGACGCTGCTAATAAATATGCGGAGTGGGTTGGCGGAACCAACCAAAGAACAAGGATTTGCTCACAGTGTCAAGTCATAGTCAAGACAATCGAACTTTAGAGCTACTTTTCAATGTTTCTGAACTTTTGACGAGTTGATTGATCCAAATCTCGTCCAATTCCTAATCCCTTACTTCAATGTCAGTCATTCTATGACCAAATAAGTAATCATAGCTCTTGTTTTCCCCAAGCATAATGTATTCCTCCTGCTTACACTCTTTTCATATATAAGGACTTTTCCCTCTGTGAAGTTTGTTGGGTCTTCCATTTGAAATCGCGCAGTGTCTTGTCTTATGCAATAACTAAGATGAGGGTTGATTACCACTGCCAAATTGTTTCAGAACGACACTATCGCTTCATCACACGTCACATCTCTCTCTCTCTCTCTCCCTCACTCAATCTCTCTCTCTCTCTCTCTCCTACCCTTAACCTTTATAGTTTCAGCTCCAACACACTTTCCATTAATCGTGTAAACCGTATTGAGATAAGGGGGACTACTCCATTCAAAATGCATACTGGCATTGTTAAGCAATTTATTATGGTGTTTAGGTTTGAGTTTATCTCTAAATTTTTTCCCGAGCAAATTGGTTATTGTGAGGGAGAGTAAGAAATGACTGTCGACACTCTTTTCCCCACGATACTGCCACCAGATATGGGAGGTGGACAGTCTTGTTTGCTTATTTTTAAACGGACTGGGTCCATGGAGGATTTTTCAACAGTTGGGATTTCTCCCTTAGTTTTGCATACTTGACTACATTTCTGTATCTAACTATCTACATACTGTATCCAAGAATATTTATGCATACACACATACATACATAGGTACAAATGTACATATGTATCTATGCATATACCCATCATAGCATATTCCCATGGAGGTTGCTCAAGGTACTGAGAGTTGTGGTGCAAAGTTGAAATTGCCGGAGGACCCAAATGACTTGATCAGAGGACTAAAGAAGGGTATTTGCGATTCGTCACCTATTTAGTATGTGAGTGGTGTGTTGTGGTCTGGAAGGATTTCAAACGTAGAAAAATGTTAGTACTTGAGAGTCTATTATGAGCTAACAATTCACAAATAATTAGATAACACGGTGTGGCTTCAAACGTATCTGTATATCTACTGTACACTTGGGTTTCCTTATGTACATATATATTTCTGGAAAAAAATTGAATCCATTAAACAGGATCATGGCTATGCTTTAAATATAACGATGATAATGTATTAAGCATTTCAATTATTTTGTACAAGACAGAGCAAGATTCTATGAACCTCACAGTATAAACAGGCCAATGAGAGATTGTATACTAAACAATTCAATGATTATGTATCAAACAGAGGAATTGTGGATACTGCATTGAGCAAGCAGGGCATGAGTGATAGTGCTTATTAAAAAGGTATAATGTTTGGAATACATTCAGATGCAGTGAGCTCCGGCTATAGTAGACTCCCTTCCCTTGTGCCAGAGTCCTATCTCTGCAGGAGCTCAAACATTTTCTCATATTTCATTTTACTGCCGTGCTAATTTCTCTCCTTGCCCGAGTATAGACCTTTGTAGGAGTCAAATTGAGCCTCTTTGAAGGGTGCTCTTAAGGAGAGATGATCGCACAGAGAGAGTGGACTGTCATCCGAGGGACATGTATAGATAGGTTTTTGTGCAAGTCTCTGCTATGAGTGTACTAGTGCACTCTGATATTACCAAGTCAATTATGAATACTCGTTTGAGTCATAATTCAATTCGCTACGAATTTCAGTGAAAAACTTGACAATAAAGTAGTAGCCTTGATGCAACCCACTGCTTAGCATAATCTCAAACAATTAGAGTTATAATCGTAAGAACAGCACTTGGAACAGCGACAAGGACAAAGGGTGCTGGGTTTGAGGAAGGCTTGGAGCCTATGTTCAGTATACAGAGGATATATTACCTATGTGTGAGAAAGTATACATACACATAGAATATACCCATAGAGCCATTAGGTATCAAAAATGATAATTGTACAGTGTTTCTTTTTCCTCATGTGTCTCTCAGATGAGGGGATGGAAAGAATGATTGAGTTAGTAATGATATGGATATGCGTGCACTCTCCGTGTGTGTCTGTATTTTGTTACGTCAAGTCTCTTGTCTTCATGTCAATTATCCACAGGCTCATGGTTGGAGGAACAAAACAAGTATTTGCAGTAATGAACAAAGCAGCTTTATTTGGGGGGGGGATCAGATGAAATGACATAACCATTGTTGTTGGTCTTTCTTCGGTGATGACGTCCCTCATTTCATCTTACAACTGCCATCTCCCTTCCTTCGTCTCTCGAATTACATGATAGTTTTTATGTCTCGACTCTGTTTCTACGTATGTATATCCCATTTTGGAGCCCCTTTAAAAACTTGAGTCAGTACTGGGGAAAAAAACGTTCACGGGAAAAAAAAAAAAAAATTGGCCAGCCTATACTGTACATTTTCATGTGGACGCGAACTTGCTGAGTGGAAGGGTATGGCAAGTCTTTATGTATTCATATTTTTGGTAACCTCACAAAATCACAGACAATCATTTGAAATGTGATGTTCAATCCTGCCATAAAAAAAATTTACTGGATTGGTGAGCTGTTGTTTGTGAGGGCTCGTGGATTGGAACATGAAGATGAGATTTGCAGTGTGAAGTGTGGGTTAGGCAAAGGAGCTTGTCCTGTATACAGAAGCAAAAAGGCATTTAACTGCACACAAGTCAGCATTCCTGCAGATTTTCCAAGTCAGTTCGTCATTTCCCTCTCGGCAGTAAACTTCCCATTACAATTTTACCTTTTGCACACTGCTGAGTGAGCAAAAGTCCCTTGTTCAGTGCTTCACTCCCAGATGTGCTCATACAGTATGTACGGACACATAGATATGTACATACATATGTATCTATAGATACTTACTTATATAATTACAGGCACATGTGCCAGGCCGATAAAAATATTATTCAAGAGCCAGTTCTATACCAGACCTGATTGTATAATTGCAAAATCCTGATTGTATATCTATCTATATATAATCGTAAGAAAGGAAAAATGTTATTGGTATAATAGGTGAGGCAGGGAGCAGGTAGATAAGAAAAAAGCAATTTAATTTTCAGTTTTTTTTTTCTTTCTCCACAACTGCGGACGGCAATTAATTGGATTTTAAATAATTTTGTTTATTTCACATTGAAGATTCATGGCCCTCTGAGGACGGCACTAAATACTTTTGTGGGATATTGTGTTTGGTACTGGGCTCTTTTGGAGTGGATATGTGTGTCATGTGATGCCAGGCCCTGGGAAGTTATCTAATATTCGGCTGTGATCTGCTCCAACTCCTTGGGTTCAGTTGAGCTTCGAGGTGTTTCGCAAGGACGATCATAAAATTTGCATTGTTGACTGCTGCTTCGTTGGATTTACTGTGTGGAGCTCTGTTAGAGGCTCGTGCATATGTACAGGACTGTACATAAATTAAATGATTTACCTTTGACTCGTGCAAGTTGCTCCGTCAACTTTGCTCATGTATGTACATGGAGTTGGTGAATTCCGTGATTGCCCTCTCTCGTGTATATGTATTTTGACTGTGTATAGGTAGATATACGGAGTGGTGTGGGATACTCTCGTCGCAGAAACATATGGAACGAATGAGTGTGTGCACTCATAGGGCTACCCTTTACTCTCATAGTGCAATTCCTCCTCATACCTCTTTTTTTCTCTAGACACATCTCTCGAACAATATACAGAGAAACAGAGTCTCACGTTAGTGAATGAGTTCTTTCTGCTGTGGAAGAAACGGCAGTCAGCCCTGCCTCATTGTCTTCAGTCTTGGCTCATGATCTTTGCCATCACTTGACGACCAAGTGCAGTTGCTGCCGGACTCTCAAGAGCCAAGCTATTTTATATGGTCCTAAACACACTCGCAAGATTTCTGCAGTAAAATTTAAATTTATTTTATGTTCGGACGTTATTTATTTAGATTCTTTCCCACAGTTCATCCTTAATTGTCTGTGAGAGAGGAGAACAGAGAAAAGAGGGAGAGAGAGAGAGAGAGAGGGTGGAAGAATTTTTTTTATAGTATATATCTATATATATATATAGATATACACACACACACATTTCCTTGTGCAAATAATATGAGAGTTTCGGTCGGGTAACTACACAATAGTACTTGTTACCAGAACTCCTCCAACCTCTGAAAGGGTACTGTTCAAAAGTTATGTATACTCGCTGATCGTGCCAATGGACTTCACACTTGTTTGTCATGTTCGTTAGTTCAGTGGATCGTGTCCAAACATTAGGATGAGAGTCCACCCGCATCTTCAGCAAAATACTGGTAACTTCCAACTCTTCACAGGACGCACGTAGTAGATACATAATTACTTACGGACTGGCCGGGGAAATTATTACAGATCTGGATGTGACAAGCGATATATAGTGGTGTTGGTACGGATCAGTGTCTTCCTTCCCAAGATTTAATACTTGAAGATTAATTGGACAATCTGATAACATTCTACTTGAGTTTCAATTGTGCCCATACATTAGGAATTTAAGACAGATTTATGGGAAACAGTGTTTTAAAGTGAAGGCCCTTCCTCCAAGACTTGGGACTCAAGTTCCTGAATTTTTCCCATCCCTGGATCTTGTCTTCCCACAAGTTTGGATTTTTGCCACACAGGACGGAAATATTTGCCACAAGTTTGGATTCTTCCAACATCATTTCAGAATTTTTGCCACAAGTTTCAAATTTTCCCCATACAATCTACGAACGTTTCCCACAGGACTTTTGAGTATTTGCTAAAAAAAAGTCTTCAATCTTTTATATGTAGTCATAAGTTACAAATTTTGAAATCCAGTTTACGGAATTTTTGCCATAGAAAACTCCCACTTAGGGAGGGAGTACAGTCACATTTACATTGTGTTCAAAAAAATTGTATACCTTGCGGTTGTACAGTATAAAAAAAAATTTTTGGGAGCAGTTATAGCAGCAATTAAATTAAGATATCTGTGATATGGTACCCCTGGGTCAGGACTGATTTCTCCTTTGTGGGTGTCTCTGTATACTGTATTAATTGGAAAAAAAATCTTGAAATCAACCTGTGGGAGTCCCCATATTTGTCGGTTAAATGATAGGAAAGCCCAGATATTCTCCAAGTATCCATTACCACTACGTCGAGTATCCCAATATGCAGAAAAATTCCGTGAGGAGCTCGCGAAAGCGCAATGGTATGAATAATGTAATATTTATCTGTCCATGACTTTTAATGTGATCCTTTTTTTTTACAGCTCAAAGGATTTAATAGCAGTAATAATTCCAATTTATTCATAAATTCTTGTGGTTTTCATCAAGTATAGTCAGTCATTATAGCTTTTTGAGGTTTCCCCTGCCCCTCCATTGAGTGATTGTTATTTTTTTTTTTCGAGGAGATAACTATTACTTTTTTGAGTGTTGATCTGTTGATGCGTATATAAACTAAATGAAGACATTACAACATGCATCATTCACATGTCCATTTCTTGAAGCAAATGAACCGTTCTACTTTTAAGGTGCATTTTAATCAGTGAATTTGCTAAAGGGTGTGATTAGCACCTCGGTTTTCCCTACGTTTGTTTTCCTTCCCAAACACCAACCACAATATCGGTCAGGTGTGCTTTTGGTAACGTCTGATTCATTGATACAGTAGACACTTATGAGTTTGAATGAGGAGTAATCGTAGATATAATTACGATTTCGCAAACTTGATTCAAGGTTTGCTGTTAATAGCAAGAGACAGCAAGCGGTTAGTTGGAAAGATTATCCTGAGGATTCTATACACAGAGCCCTGTATGCCACAGGTGTTTCTGTCTATGACTCTTTTATTGCGTGTACTATTGTATGTAATGCTCTATCAAGCTCCTTGTAGCATGGTCATATTCTTATAAACACAGTCATATAATATTGCATGGAATATTCATTGAAAATTATCTGCACCCACAATTACTATTTGAATGCATAGGATTTAATTGTACGAGGCATGTAAACCAATGTAAACATAGGTCTTGACTGACTCAGGATAAAAGTATGTGAGTGAGTGTTGTTGAGTGTTCGTGTGATTGCAAAATGTCATTTAATTTCTGTGCATGCTCATCCACTACAGAGTGTATGTATGTATGTACTCAGTTTTTTTTTCTCTCTCTCTCTCTCTTATTGCTCACGGCAAAATTAAATTCGCCTGTGAGTAATTATACACGCAACAATGACAACTTGTTAGTTTGATAGGAGTTATTCCACTAATTATTACAATTATTATGAAAGATTCTTGCTGCAACTATGCAAATATATAATTAAAATTTGGACTCCTATGTGCAGTCTTTCAGAATCACTCCGTGAGTAATCAAGTGTGTTGATGTTCAGGGCGACAAGGTGTCTAGTCCATTATCAAGATAGGGATGTAAACATTGGAAAGGATTTTTACAACAACGGCATTATATTGACCAGAATTTTAATTCAAGTAATTATGTCGGCTGTTCAGAAGTTCAAAAGTTAACGCTGTGAAGTGTAAGGAATGCCATCCTTCCGATAATGTAATAATAATGACTGTATCCGTGTTCCTACACTTCTGTATGTCAAAATATACAGAGTTCCATTATCCATGGAGCAAGGACTTTGAACAGGTGAGGAGAGAAATCGCTCAGGGAAGCAGATATGGATATTGGAGTCGTTAATTAAAATTCTATAACCTCCCTCCCTGTCGTTGACTCTCTACATGAGACATTTAGCACGGGACTGATTGCCTCTTGTAACGGTTCACTAAATACTAAATACCAGCAGATTTCCAATGGGAAGAGGACCACAAGCAAGAAAGAGCTTCCCATATGAGCTAAGTCAAATTACCATTTGGAAGCAGAGCCCAGCTCAAATATTACTAAATCCTCTGCTAAATTCTTACTGCAACCTCAGGTTTAAAGGATTGCAGGCCTCCTTGAGTAAAACATATATAAGAGATGGGAAGAATGGGAAAGCATAGGAGTCAGTTAGGGTTCTGAATGCTAAAATATATAGGGGCGAACTCAAGCTCGGAATTGTAAGCACCTATGTTGTGAACTTATTGTTGGAGCAAATAAGTTTTAAAGTTATGAATGAGTGTTGTTCTGTGAGTCAGTATAATTCCCCCATTCCCCCCAAATACGTGTAAACATTATGACGTGTCAGCTCCGAAAATCCTTACTTTCAGAAGAGAATGTGGAGAGCCTAAAAGTGGAGGGAAAAAAATGTAATAACGGGGTACTCCCGAGGATTTCACATATTTTTCACACATTTTCAAAACTACAGGAAGGCATAACAATGACGTTGAGTAGAAACACATGAAATGAGTTGCACAAGACCTGAGTAATTGTTGAGTTGAAAGGGATAAACAACAGGAGAGGAAATAAAAAGACAATACGACTTTCTCTGAATTTACATGTCATCGACATAACTTTATATGCCTTTGGTATTGCTCCTCCGTGCAAACTTGCAATAAATGAATTATTTGTACGTTTCCTTGTCAAGTCAGTCCTGTGCAGATAGTGTGGCACTCACATTTATGCACACCTGTCATAATGGACAAAACCTTATGGCTCGGCGTATAAATACATATGTACATATGTACGGACAAATGTATGTACATACATACAACAAGTGTACCGAGATGGGATTGTGTAATAGCAACTACTTGCTAATTCCTCCCCTTTTTTCCTCCGATGACAATATGGGCAGTGAGGAATTCTCCGCAGGCCATTGATTCCTTATTTGCGGCGTGTGTGTGTGTGTGTACCTCCTAGTAATCTCCTAGTAATCTCGTTAATTTAATTTCGGTTC
The DNA here is from genome assembly GCA_947179485.1 of Allacma fusca. NCBI lineage: Eukaryota > Metazoa > Arthropoda > Collembola > Symphypleona > Sminthuridae > Allacma > Allacma fusca. The sequence goes on from OX359248.1 coordinate 47,696,315, forward strand.
GGCCATTCAAGCAAAATAAAAGCAACATTTTTTTTTATTTTACCATTTTGTCATCCCACAATCACAGCATTCACTTCAATTAAGCTCCATTATGAAGACTGCTCAGTCCCACTGGGAGCACTCTGGGAGTGTAAGCGAGGGGAATTAGTTATTTTGAATGAAGCCGAACAAAAGGGTATTAAGTGCGGATGTCAGTGCAAGGGTCGACATTCAATTTCAAAGGAGGATTCGCACTTGAGTACAGTAAGGAGAGAGTGCACATTTTAACTCCATGTAAATACATACCAGTAGATATATCTATACACTTGAGCACATTTCCTACATTCCCATCCAGAACAGGCCTGTAATTTAAACATTGGATCTTGTATTTATCGGTCAGTTGTTTCATTAATTACAAAGTGATTACAATATATATACGGGCCGGTCATCCCATGGAAAGTAAAAGATTGGAATTACAATCACTTAAAGTATTAATACAAGCTGAGACACTTGTATGGATGTATGTACAGGACATGAGGACGGTTTTGTAGAGGCTCATATAAAATACAAGCACGTATCCTGCTTATAAACTAATTTATATAAACTAAATTATGATAGCATTAGAAATGTATTACAAGTACTGTGTCGGTATGCATTTTCATTAATGGGAACCTCCGGAGAAAAAACCTCATCTCACAGGAACTTCTTGAGCACTGTCTCACTCCTGTTCTCACGCACAGCAGGCTTGCCATTTACAGCTTATGAGAATACCTGACATGACTTAATATTAGGGACGGAAATATCCCATCATATCCCACAAAGGCACTCTTATCAACACTCTGTCATACTTACAAACTTAATTATAAGGCCCCAGCACATATGTATATCAAGCTGGGGGCTGATAAGTTACCTAGTAATTTTTGCCAATCATAATTGAGTTTTTAAAAAATCAGAGTCCGGGCATTCCCATGCATTTCATTAAATGCTCTCTGTACGTCCACACACACGCGGACTCTTGAGTGTGAGGAAAAAAGAAGCAGTGTTAATAGGAGGATGAGTCTGAGATAGAGAGAGAGAGAGAGAGAGAGAGAGAGAGAGAGAGGGGCAGAAAAAGATGTGTGTGTTGATATTGACTCTTTTTTTGCCGCACCTCAATTATCCGTTTCACTTCCATATTGATGTCACCTTGCAAAGACTGTTTAGCTCCTAAACACTACCCACACACAACAACCTAATATTAAAGGATTGCGAGGGAAAAAAAAGAGAAGCAGTATGGTGTGAAATACCGTTTCTTTTTAATCGTGGGTTCTTCGCATCTTCGTGAGGAAAGACCTTGGTTTGTAAGTTACACTGTAACTCTAACTATATCTACATGCATGTGCTGGTAAGGTATCTATGTATAATGGTAATGATAGGATATTACACTAGTAGGACTGCCAAAGGGTGACTATTAAAGCTCATTGCAGACTCTTAAGCCGGCAAGCCCTTTCTCATTTGATACAGTCATCAGAGGCCTCTCAGGAGCGTTACCTTACTTTAATAGTATGACTGTTCATTACATTACCTTAAGACTTTACATTAAATTCCCGACTGCCCCTACAGCCCATTATCTTCTGATTGTACATTACTCCATTCCCTTACGACTCTCCACTACACTATTATATAGCCCTGCATTACATTCCCCTATACATGGCTGTAAATCCCATTAGAATTTACGATAGCCGCTGAGTCTGCATATCTTTCCATCCACGAGCGTTCCTTTTCCTCTCGAGTGTGCCCATCACAATTTTTTTTTTACGATTATTAATTTCATTACTATTTGTCATTCGAATCTAATTGACAAGGCAGTTCTCTGAAAAAGGAATGCGGCGGAAAATTGCATAATTGCCCTCCATATAGTCAGAGTGCTAAAGAGACCATAAAAGACATTCCCAAAAGAGAGGAACCAGAACTATGAGTACAAGCATACGGTCAATTGACCCACGATTTGGCGCGCGATCCTCCGTAACTCAACATTAATGTCTCATAATTTCCAAGATTCCCTGAGCAGTTGTATTTTTTTTTCAGTCAATTATTACTAGCTCATATATATATCTATATAAAACTACAGCTATTTGTAAATACATATGTACATATGTAGGCTGGGTGAGACACACAGAACTTACAGCCCTGATAAAAGTAGTGGTAAGGATGAACCATCAGGACCCGTCATCAATGACGGTCATACATAGAATTACACAGAGTATACATACACTACTATAGGGAAACCATTTGTTTACATTTGAGCATTGGTCAATTGGCCCAGTGTGAGATGAGATTTATGAGGAGATTATCTCACAATTTTCCAGTTGATAAATTGATGTAGTTGCCTTGGAGCAGGAAGTCGTGGGGATGGGAGCTTTAAGTATTTTTATATTCAAATGTGAAGATATACATAATTACATGTATACTGTACTCGTATTGGACTGACGTTGGCAAAGAAACACGAGCTTGTCATGTTCATGTTTGAGGCACACATGTTGGGATCTTATGTTTATGCTTGTTTAGTTTTTGGCAAGCCATAGTCTTCCCTTCATTGATTCTTTCCTTGATTGTACGTTATCTCTGGGCTCTTTGGCATGCAAATGTTACCACGCTTGTTTCTTTCAGGGGAGCTACTTCTGCTTCTGTGAAGGTATATGTACATTTATCTCGATTGGGCTATAGATTTGTGGTTCTGTACATGGAGCTAAAATTGCGTCTTTGGAATTACATTGGTTTCTATGTATCTATATCTACAGTGCAGCTTCTCTGTGAGGGTCTCCCCAGAAGTAGCAAAAGACAAGTCTGTAACTAGTGTGTGAACATGGAATGCCTTGGATTATTTTTACCCCTTTAAAAAATTCTCTTTTAGCAAAGAGCCTGTAATAGCAAGAGCACACTGTCATCTCTCAGAGCTGAATTTCATCTAGTGTTACATTTGTTTCAATATTTAAAGGTACGTCAACCACTTCTCCTACAAGGATGTACACTCCTTTCTACAAGTAAATAAAATATGCAGAGCTACAATATTTTATAGTTATTGAGTTCGGATACAGTCCACTCGCTCCGTATATTCGAGGAGCTGCGGGAATCCCAAAATTTGGATCTTATACTTACTCCCTTATAAATTCCAAAAAAATCTGCATCCTGATAAACAGGAATGTATGTATTGTACTGGTAGGGACCCAACAGAGAAAATGCTCTTACAAGACGTCCCGTATAGCCAGAGTCCACTGTGTGGAGCACGGAGCTAAAATAGTTCCTGTACATCTGTACAGCTGTTTTTGTTGAGCTAAATTGTTATTACTTGAGCACAGTTGGGAGATGCTACTGCAAACTGCAAATGCACGCTCCGATCCACATACTTGTAATATATGGTCATAAATGGCTCCCCCACTATAAAAATGGAAATAGACTCAAAGTGTGGATTTCTAGCTGACATGAATTGCTCATACGTGTAGGTCACTCATGCTCCTGCCTCAAAATCCATTCATCATCCCCGAAGTTGATTGCTTCTGTTGGAAGGAGCTCAGACAGAGTCATCATCAGCCAAGCTGGTTTTTACTCTCCTGATGCAATCAGGAACCTCCACATCAGATAGTATGTACATCCCATGAAGTAATTATGTACCTACATAATAGTGAACTCATCAATTTACATCAACTCATAATTCCTACAAGGAAATAAATTATTGATGGGGAAAAAATTAAGAAGTATCGTAGGGATTTTCATATTAATTGCCCAAGCATTTGGTTTGTAAAAATTAGTGACTAGTTTCATTTAGTTGTAGCTTCTCGATGATCCTGCCAGATTGGCAAAATGCTAATCAGGTTAGTCGGTGAGCTTGGTTCTTTCATTGGAGGAACACCGGTCGGCCTTCTTCCTCTCTTTTTCTGACGTCCTCAAGGAAAGTCTCTTTTGTCTCAGTTTTCCCACTTGACAGAATCTCTCTTACCCCCTGTCCCAGTCTCTAGTATATCCTGGGTGAAGAGGCAAAATGGACTAGGTACATCCTCAATTTCAAGCCAAATCAAATCCAAAAGCCTATTTTCCCTTGAATTATAAATTGAACCCAAACCAAGCCTTCCTAAGATTAAAATAGTACTATACGTACATATGTACATATAATTATTACAGTAGTCACAAAAATTTGCAAACAACCTGAAAGTGTTAAGATATGGTGTAAGTATTTCATTGAGCTTGAGGGGGGAATTTTACGTGTGGTACATTTTTCAATCTTACAATTTTTCAAAGCCCTTCATACATCTGGATATTTAAGAAAAATACATAAAGTGCATGCAGGAGAACATTTTGCTAGGAAAGGAAAATCCCTTGCTCATTTTACCTCTTCACGGACGACACTACTCACTTAACTACATCCACAGCCGTGTATAGTAAGAACAACCACTTATTTCACTTTTAATCGTCAGTTGCTGTTTTTTTTTGCTGTAGTAATTGTTGAAAAATAACAGTATCCATTTTTTTCTACTGGTTCTCTCGTCATTCCCTTGCTGTGAAAGCAAGACATTTTGTTTTGGAGCAACGGGTGGGTCGGGATTGATTTCGGATCAGTTTACACGCAAGCCAGCTGATGATTAAGCTGTGATCTACTGCAGGGCTTCACGTCTCCTTTGGTGACCACACATAAGCTACTCAGACTCACCCACTCATTTCCGCACAGCTTATTAGGCTTCGTTGTGGGACGACGTTGGGAATAGGATGTGTGTATCTATGACAGTGTAAGGTGAAGCCATAGTAGACGTGTTTCTTTTCTATAAAAACTATGTAGCTCAAGCTCAGATCTGATATTTCTAAATGGCTTTACAATCCCTCCTCAACTACATATATCTACAGTAACTATACCTACAGTATACTTGCATGGTGTGACTAAAAAAACAAACAAGCACAGCTAATTCATTTCCTTTTGCGGGGGTCACCTTGTGTAACTAACACGGAGCAATTAGCACCAGCGGTCGGTGCTAATAAGTTAAGATATTATTTATTAAATAGCCTTGTGACCACGGATGGTATGATAACAGAATGAAAAGCAAACGTGACGAAATCCTCACATTTCCAGCATTCCTTCCATTGGTACTCATTTCTGATCCGTCCGAGAGTCAACCTTCCAACAAATGCTAACTAGCTTTGACCTGCATTCATTTGCTTGAACTATATAATTTGCAAGTACAGAAGGTAACTTATTCTTAATGATATGATTCAATGGGTTGAGCAAATGCTCATTTTCCTGTTGACGGGTGCTGGGAGTCACATGAGAGAGATACATACATACAGTAGTCCAACGATGGGATATAATTACAGGAAGCTCTTTCTATGACAGAAGTCCTACTATACAGTAGCTTTGACTATTTGTAGGATTGTGCTTTTATAAACATTCAAAAAATTAACTTATGGTAAAGAGGAATGTCTGGAAATAATTTCAATAATATAAATATCATAAATAAATACTACAAATAATGTACAAAACATACAAGACAATTTGCTCTCTTTACATGAGACCCACTTGTGAGATACTGTTTTCTCAATGGATGCTAAAACAGTCGTACTAAAATTAATTGGCACACTCCAGAGTCCCGTTTAGTATTTAAATTTGTCTCCTTATAAGAGCATGCGAATGTCAGAGTCAGATTTTGCTCCTTGTAGGGATGCTCGTATAAAGAGCTCCCTGGACAGTGTCATTTCTTGCCAATAACAAATGTTAGTTTTTAGTCCTTAGTGGTTGTTCGTCCTTATAAGGGCATGTCATTTTAGTTAAAATTTGTGCCTTTTAGGGGAGATTTTACAGAGAGGGCTGACTGTCATCACTGGTGTAGCTCTTCCAAGCGGGTCTTTCACAAAGGGGAAGTCCTGTAGAGGTGCCAATATCTCTGAATTGAGGGAATTATGAAGGGACTTTTGCTAATGTAGGATGTTTGTAATTGCGTACGTGCAATGATATCACATAGGAAATGAGGAAAGAGGTAGCTATTAAGAATTCCTATGATATCAGCATGTGGACCAGCCTTCCCTTACGGGACCTGCAGGGGATGTGAGAGATGCTGCGACAGCATGGGACTAATTAGTGGGTAAACTCCGCAAGGTGCTTCACAACTCTCCCAGCTAGTAATTTCATTGCTGTATAATATAATGTAATAATAATAATAATAATAATATGTAAAGTCGTCTTTTACAGCGACCCTTCCTTCAAGTATAAGTATATTTTCCTATGGGAACATTTACACCATATCACCAGCAGCCCCCCTGTCAGTCGTCACCAGCCCGTTAGATTTCGACAATTGGGAATTCCTTTTGGTTACCCCCTCACACATACATACATAATTACATACATACATCCAAGTTCTTGTTCTTGTGCGGACCAAACAAAAAGAGCATTGTCTACTATAAAAAAAAATAATTCGTAAGTTATTCCCTGACAACAACGTGAGCTCTGTATAATTTGCTTTTTCTCTGATCCTCGATCTTCCGAGTGACTACTAAGTACAGTAAAGGAAAGAATGAAAAATAGTCCCATGCACTGGGGAAAAAATTCAGGCCTTAAAGTGAAGAGGCAGTTCTGGGGATGGAAATCCAGTCACTCCTTCCTCACATTTCAGGCACTTGATTATGATGAGATTGAACTTGAGCACGTTTGGACAATCCTATATCTCTCAACGGTATAATCATGTCACCTACCTGAAGGGGTAAAAAACTGAATTTGCTAGACCATTGAATTAATCCATAGGACACGTATGTATATTTATCTATCTATAGGGAAGCCATTAGGGATGTCTAACTTGAATCCTAGATTCTTTATATGTAGGGAATCTTCCTGTATGAGAAGAGATAGATGGTCAGTAACTTTTGAGGATAAGTGTATTCCATATGTTGGGTCTGAATGGATTTGTGTATGGAAGCAACTTTTATGAAGTGGTCCTTGTCAAATTTTCCGCCGCAAGTTTTGAGTGCTCTTAATTTTTACGGAAATGGTAACGGAGTGTTTTATTCAGGCTTTGTTTTTTCCCTTTGGTTTCTTGATTAGTTATTTTCCACCTTGGATTTTAGCATGTATAAAAATACAATGTGTGTATGTGTGTGTGTGTGTGTGTGTGTATGTGTGGGGTTGGAAGAAGATGGGATGGTCGAGGGTGGTGATGGCAGAGCTTTATGCTGTGTCATTCATTACCGCTCCTGATCAAGAGGAGGATAAAGGATGCCACTGAATAAATTAGATCGCCTTCTTGTAGATTTGATTTTGAGAGGAGGAGATGACGACTGATTGTGAGATGGAGTGAAGGGATGATACCCCATCAAGGACTTGGTTTGTCTTTTCTCTCATCTCTCTCTCTCTCTCTCTCTCTCACAATCTCTGTCGCTATTTATAGAGAAAAAAACAATTCATTGATAGAGCATCATAGTCCTCCTGAGCATACGCATCTACGATGGACTCAATGTCTGTTGAAATGATGCAGCTCTATTTATTTTTATCACAAATTGCATCATCACTCGTCGTTAAGAGTCATGTAATCGCGGCACTGTCTTGCTGGCTGTTAATTCATTTGAAACGAATCAAATAATAATTTCCTTTCTGACCTGAATGGAGACAGAATGGACGTTGTTGATTCAAACTCTGTTGGATGACACTTCTTTCAATTGCATTTGTTTATTTGCTAATACTCTGTGAATGCGTTCTACAGTCAGTCAACTCTTTGCCCTGCAACTGTCATTATACGGACTATTTCAACTTCAAGGATCAATTGGGAATCTTGGGATTAAAGGACTTCCAGCTATTAAGTCCATAGACAGGCCCTCACTAGGATGAGTGGTAGTTGAGACGCTATCTCTCCAAATTCATTAGTTTCGTTACTGATAAAGGCTCTCAAGATAGATACCACTTGCACCTTCAGCATCAATAATGGATCGGACTCATCTCAAGCTTCGAGATTCCCAATAGCCTTGTGTATCCCACATTAATATTACATAGGAAGATACCAAGTATTCACAGATACATACATACGAAGAGATCCTAACTCCGTGTGTATTACACACATTGGTGCCATCAGTTTAAAAAATTCCCTGTAGTCTCCCTCAGCCTTCCAATATTTTCTGAGGTAATTTTTTTTCCTGGAATTGAAATTCTGATAACGTGGGGGGAAACTGAGCTCTGTAAATACATACTGTAGACTGCAGAATAGAGACAACAATATACAGTGAACTTTTTCTATTAGACAGCCCTGCAATATTTGACTCTCATAATGGAGTGCATACTTTTAAGGAGAAAAGTTAACATTGTATTAAACTGGATTGTGTCCAAATATTTTTATATCGATAGAAACACGCTCTTATAGGTATCTACTTATACGCTAGCGAACTCTCTTGTATATAGGGAGAGTACTTGTCGACATACTGTATGGAGCCAGTGCCTCTGAGAATTTAGGATGAGCATAGACGTCGAGATAGGAATGCTGTTGTCACGTTCAGTTGCACTCAAAATCCACTTGAATCAAATTGGTTGGATGGGTTAGTTTTATTTGGCTCTGTATCGTCAATAAAGTCATCATAAAGAAATGCATTTGATAGCTTTTAAGCTGATGGAATGACGAGAGGGGAAAACACATCTTGTTACAGGCTCGTCTGGACGGCTACTTGTTAACTTGAGGAGATGCGGGCTCCTCATGAGTGCATTGCGCTACTCCTTGTAGTATCTACTAAAACAAAGGAGATTCCTTTTTACAAGGAGTACCTGCAGTAATGCAGCCCAGCCTTTGTAATAATAATCTCGGCTGGTGTTAGTCTCCTGCTTCCTCATTATTACATTCTGTGGCCAGACCTTGTTTTTTTTAACTCTTGTTACGAGGAATGCCACACGCGGGCTTTTAAGAACAGAGTCTATATATGTAAGGTATCTGGACGGTGTGCATGGAGTGCTTATTTAATGGTTGAGGATGAACGGTCTCGCGGCGGTGTTGCAACTGTCCCTCCCACCCAGGATCCTTCATGCTCTTGTGGAAAAATCTCACAATTAGGGATTAATGAGGGGAGGCGTGTTAAAAAAAATGTTTCAAGCCTAAAATAGATTTTTCAAGCCTTATTATTAGAGCAGTCCTGACATGTACCCATGTCGTGATGGTTATAGAAGGAGGATTACCCTGTAAGGATGTACATATAATTACTTACTACTATGTATATGTAGATATTTCTGTAGAATTTTTATGGAGCCTATGAGTAGGAACGTATGACTGGAATAATTGTAGAAATGTCAGTGTTTATAACCAGAGGAAAAACATAGTTTGGATTTGTGTTGTTCTTTTAGGATGGGACCATTGTTAGTGTTACAATTATGGAAATGCCCCTTTCTCCTGATTTTCCTCGTACCTTTGTTGACAAGACTTTTGGGCTCTGTCTCCTGGCAATTTGATGGGGCTCGGATCTTGCATCTTATTTGTGTGTGTGTGTGTGTGTGTGTGAGTTTTGACACGATAGCGAGGATAATTTCTTGTGGTCTTCCTGGATGTTTTCCATTCGAGGACGAAGTCCTATGGAACCTTTTTAATAGATACCCAACTTTTTTCGTTCTTTTTTTTCTCTGAAGCTGGATTATGTAGTTTTGTGTGGATCCTCACACCATTTGCCATCTGGTCCTTTCATCATCCTCAGCCTTCTGGCTTCTGGTTTACTCTCGCGGCTCCTAAAAAGTACTATGTACCTGGGGATGGAGACATTGTATGTACTTTAATTCCGAGTCTTTCGCCGAAATCTCAGGTAGTCCGGTACCTTGGCACTGTAGGTGTGGGTAAAAAAAATTAAGGTGTAGATATATATAAAAATACACGGAGGGTACAAGCTGAGAATGGAGTATTTTTATACGTACGAGTCAATGTTACCTCCTTAAGTACGCGAGTTACAACTTTCCACGGAAAACTCCCCCCACCCTCCCCTTGTACTTACTTGTATATTGTGCCCTTTGATAGAACATAAAGTGTTTGAATTTCCCAAGTCATCCTAATTTCAGGAGCTTTTGTAGTACCAAGAAATGAAAGCATTGCTTTTAGCAATCAGGTATTGTATACCTTGGAATTGGTGTTCATTATGTACATGGGGAGTGTATCCATAGGTACTGGTTTGGGGAAGATTACCTGGCTAGACCGCTCTTATACATGTGTATAGAATCCGGGTTGGTCTATTCAAGTGAATAATTGAAATGAGGATCGTTGTTCCTTGTGGAATGTATTGTGTTTGTTGGGAAGTTGGAAGGGCTGGGGAGATGGGATTGATTAAATTCAGCACATGAATGGGCATGCGAGGGTTGCTTTGTGGGGTGATCCCATTATTTTATGAGATCACATATATTCCCTGGATTTGAGAGAGCGTCATCCCTGTCTCCTCATTATTGTCTTTACTAATGAGAAAATTGTGAGCTGTCAACCGTTTTGTAATTCCATGAGGAATAACTTCATTCCAGATAAGATACTGATTGTCAGTGAGTTATGCCTCATGTTTACAAAATAGACATACTCTACAGTACTACTATGCTACTTAAATTCATTCCTCCTTCAGTCCCTGGCCCATTACCAGAGAACAAAATACCAAATAGTCCCAGGGATGTAAATCCATGTACATATTTGTCAGTCACTGAAATAACATGGAGTAATTTACTACCCCATGCGTGGAAATGTTCACAGATACGGGAAATGGTTAGGAGTAACGAGGAGGTAGTTACAATACACTTGGATGATAAGGCCCCAAGCATTTATCTTTGGTTCTGGTGTCATTGCGTGAAAAACTAGTAATTGATTATCTTTCCAGTGACTCTATACTCCTAGACTTGCTCTTTTTTTTTCTAATGATAGAGTTTTAAAACCATTATATATGAATTGAGTAACAGGCCTCCCTGGAAAGATCCCTCAAAATATCATTGTGTCTTTGACATGACTGTAGTATCTATAGGAGTAGTACATTCACATACGAGACTCTGGTTATCGTCTGAGCTGTTCCGGATCCCAAAACAAATCTAGTTTTTTTTTTGGGGAGTTGTGTCGGAAATCGGTATGCTCATTACAAGACGGAGTCGTGTGATAGAGCGGGAAAGAAGTAAAAATAATGGTTGAGACAGTTTCGGAATAAATTGTGAGGTTCGAGAAGATTATTGATGCAGGGGAGTTGTGTAAGGAGCTGGGGCTGGCATGGTCTTGAGGATTTGTAAATAAAGGTACATGGGGTGTATGCTTTGGGAAAATGGAAATTGGTCTGGTGCCTGTGGGAACTCTGGGAATGGGAAAGTGGGGAATGGATTGGAGTTTTTCAGAGAGACAGGTATCCTGTCTAGGCTCTTGGCATATCTATACAAGTACATATGAGGGTTTTGAGCTTGGAGGGAGCTTGGGCTCAATAATAAAAAAAGAAGGAGCAAGAACTAAGACGAGAAGAACGAAGATGAAGAGTTTCATAGCAACAGGTGTAACAAAGGGACTCCCTTCTCTTTCGGGGGTTGAGTCAGGTACTCACTCACCTGGTCTCGGTCAGGCCGGGATGCACTTGAGCAATATTAAGATTATTATTGTTGTGCTGTGAGACTGAGAGGAGCAAGCACATGAGACATGTGTTCGTATCGAATTATTCAGAGTCCTCATCTATATTTCATTGTCATTGTTGGCTGTGCATGTAGTATGTGTACATGAGAGTTTCTGTGTCTCTCGGTGTGCATGTGAGTGTGTGTGTGTGTGTGTAGATATGTGTTTTTGTGTGAAGAGATTTCTCAAGTAGTTTGGAGAAGCATCAACCTGCATGGAACTTGTTCTCCCTCCAACTATTACTCCAACGGACTCTTCCTTCGAAGAGTGTTTTCAATTTTGAGCTAGTTCATTCAGTCATGTATGAATCACAACAAGTCGTGTCTTTACCAATGTAGCTCCAACCAGCCTCACCACAAGCCCATAGTCTTGGAGTTGTAAGTCATGTAGCATTGACTCCGTTTCAATTCAGGCTTCAAGACCAAAACGTGAGGGATTTTAGAATAATAAGTTCATAAAGTTAATAGGACCTTGTGAGAGTCAGGACGAAATCCAATTTTTTTTATCACTGCTCAAAAATGTTCGAGTCTCAGCTGAGACTCTCAACTTGAGGATTTTTCAGGGGGGGGGGAGAGAGAAGACCAATAGTGAATTGAGTGAGTATGAGACTAATATGTGGCAGATGAGTGACTTCAAGTTCTCAGTAATCGTGATCATCTAATATATAATAATGTTTGTCCATCCGCAAAAAAATATCCCAAGACTTGCTGCAACAAGTTGTTGCCGTTGTTATTACTTTCCAACAAATTGATCACTGGTTGTGGTGTCTTTATTTGGGTTAACAGGCCTTGCAGGACCGAGTCTTCCACTTCCATACCCAACCTCACGCGCTTCAAGACAGCCACACATACACTATCATCATATTCATCCACATCATTACATCCCTCCGGTCAGTGTTCAGCATATTGGAATCCCACCAACATTGCCGTCCCATCAACAACAACAGCAGCAGCAGCAGCAGCAGCAGCAACAACAACAACAACAACAGTACCAGCAGTCCACGCAACAGAGAGACCAATCCGACAATCCCGTCAATACTAATAGTGTTGACGCCATGAAGTGGTTCGGAGGCAAAGTGCACGACACTGGACCACAGTTACTCAGTTTGTCACCCTTGAGACTCGAGGACAATGAGGTTGGTGAGAACCCGAGTGACAGCATGTACTTCCCCCCTTCCGCTCCCTCAACTCCCGCTGAAATGAAACGCCGGTCAAGAGGAAGAAGTAAGTTCGGTTTTTATTTTTTTCCTTCCTAAAATACAGTAAAGATTGTAGACATACATAAATATCCCTTGTAACATATCCTTTACCCACTACGTGCATATTGTTATTATTTATACATCCTCAGTTAGAATCTATAATAATTTTAGTACTTATTACAAAATAAATTTCAGCGTGTGTATATTTGTACAGGGTATTCCATGTAGTATTCCATACAGGGATGACAAACATTCCTAATATCGTTTCCTTCCTCTTTGCTAGAAATAATTATTCTAATCCTCTCAATAGTTTGTCCTATCCTGCGGCGCAAATAACATTCTATTAACAATCCTTCCACCCTAAACTTTCTGTGAAATCCGTACACATCATTATCTTTCATCTCCAGAAGATGTCAAAAACATGAAATTCTCGAGGACAAATTGTAGCCCCTCCCGTTTCAGTAAATATCCATGTATAGATATAAGATAGATCCAGAGAATGCAAGTATGTAAATATTTGCGAGTGGAGAGTCTCAATGTCATAAAAGTAATGGCTACATATGACATTATTAGAGAGTAATCAAGCGCTCATGGAAATATTGACGCCGAGGAGACAAAATACTTTAAAAGGAATTGTTACATAAAATATTCCATAAAAACTGATATTTTGTGTAGAATTGAATAGAATGAAGTGTTAGGGGGGGGGGGAAGGGAAGTAATTCCATGGGATTTGGACAGGAAAAAATTGAATCTAGTTTTTGTGGAGCACTGTAATTGGTTCGTTTTGCTTCTTGACCATTGATATGTAAAGTGACAGTAGGAACAATGCAAGAGCTCAAGTTCCGCTTTTTATGTATATAGACAGTAGACACTCACCGAGTCACATATGTACTTACTACAATATGAACCCAGTAAATTTTTTTATCAGATTTTGTTACGTGTGTGTAACATTACATGCGCTGATACTAAAACCATTGTTAAAGACGGACAGAGTAGGTCAGTTTGTTTCACTTTTGTGCGAATCGCTCTTATTTACTATATCAGATACCGACTTTTACTATTATTACGAGCCCTACCACTACAAAATAGTCCATTGGGTCGGAGATTTGAGCATTAGTTTTGTTTCTTATTTTTTCCCCTACCCTGTCCCTTCTAGTAGATAGTGCTCTCATAACATATCTATTACTCTCTCGCACTCATCCCAAACACGGAAATTTGAGTATGGAGTGCGCTCAAAGTTGAAGAAAGGAAATTGAAGAAACTAAACCAAAAAGGTGGATCAAGTGAATGAAATTGCGAAAGCCTTTTGTGTGGATGAAATGAAATAGTAAATTAAATATGTTCTTGGGTAAATTCAAAGAAAGGGCCGAAAAGGTTTCTCTCCTTTCTGAGAAGGAGTTTATATAGATACTTATAGGCAGATACATACATGGACTGTCCATCAGTGGACTTTTAAAAAAAGAGCTGACGGACAACGGATGGACAGACCTGTCACCAAATTATGACCTAAAAATCCTTCTCTAAGTTTAGTATCGGCAGAGGTTACCTTTCCCTATGTAGCACTTCCTCGACACATTCCGAGAATCTTCTATATTTAGACCAAACGTAGGCTACATACATATAAGCGTCCGAAGAATAGAAATTGGTGGAAAAGCGATTTGAATTTACTTTGGTCATGTGCTTCATATATGGAGACTTTTTTATGGAATTGAGCGAGCACTGCGGCCTTTCAAAGTGTCAACGAAACGTCAACATATTTTTTTGTCACTTGTTCCAATGTGACAGAGGAATTCATCCGCTTGGAGCAATATCGTCAAATGTTCTTAAGCAGAGTCACTCGAGCTCAACGTTAGTCACACATGACGTTTCAAATCAAAAGATGTGCTGGCAAGTCAGAGATGGATAATATACATGTATCTATATAACATTCGTATGTATTTCCACCCTATGAGCTTCTGCCAAAGATATATGCAACGTGACTGCTGATGAGTGAATTCCATTTCAAAATCATATCTTCGGTATCTCCTGTTTAAAAGCACCACTCATGCTTATGCTCCCACAAAGACTCCTTCTCGTCACGACGACCAAACTCTCCACAAAATTTTTCAGCTTTTTTTTTATTCAATTAACAACATTAAGTGAGACACAATATAATAATAACTAAATTCCAACAAGTCACTCCGCAGGTAATCTTCTCCTGCCAATGTACTTCACACCAAAGTAATTATTATACGTTCTTTTCAAAAACTTGTCAAGTATCTCAAATAACTCGTTCCTTGGTTCACTCCTATGGGCCTTTTAAAAGAGAGACTTATGTATGGACGTTTGCACATGAGCGTGTTCAAGATGAGACGTATACTTACATACGTACACCTGTATAGAGGAATAATTACTTCTACAGAATATGTACATAGGTATAGGTGCAGTCGTATTTTAGCATACATGAACACACGTATTTGTTAAATGTCTTTTGTGTGGAAAAACTCTTTGGTGTACAATGTCCCGGGGACTGTAGGAACAGTGGAACGTTAATTGTGCAGAAATAGTCATTGCTATGGCTCAAAGGAATCTTCACACACAAAAACAAATATAACGGTTATGGAAACATATGTATTTAGTCAACTCATAGTAATTGCAGACAGGGAGGAAATGGACACGTGCAAATGATACGGATATTCTCCTTCATGTTTAATTTATCCCGTATCCTCTTGAAATCCAAGTATAACATTTCTGATGAGGGTAAACAAAAATACACCAATGATTACAGTTTTGTTATCCTCTGTCCCTCCTTCCCTATTTGAGATTCTATATAGTAACTACGCATGCAGAATTCCTTAATGCTCCTACTGCTTGCTTAAGATCCTCGAGGAAAAAAAAATCGAGATGAAAATTCAAGAGGAAACCGCTATAGGTAGTATCTCACAGCTTAATGACAAATTGACAGGAATCCTAAGCCACATGACACCTTGAAATCAGTGCAAAAACTCCCCAAGTCATTACTATCTATTGCCATGTACGCCAGTATGTATAGAAATGCAGGAAAAAATTGTGGGAACCAGTTACCGCCAAAGGAGCTCCACTATTGTCGGAGAGCTCCTCGTTACGTGATCAAACTCTCTCTCTCTCTCTCACTCTTTTGACTCTCCACAAAGTGCACACAGACACACACACACGGCACCATGGCAATCCTCATTCAAACAAATGCCCAGAAAAAATGATAGAAATGCACTTTTGGTGGAATCTGTTTAAACAAGGTACAGTTCTTGTGTACTTGGAACATTGTAGACAAATTATGTTGGTATTGTAGAGCCCTCCACATCGGAAGTAAATAATACACTATAGAGTTTCAAAACCCCTACTCAGATTTCTGGAGCAGCAGCAACATGTAACATATAATCATTGACTTCACCACAAAAGGAATCTCACGAGTGCCGTGGGCCAAAGTAGCAAATAGTAAACCAACTCTGAAACTTTGACGAGATAATAATAATACTCTGTGAAGTTTTTACAGTCTTCATCTTCAAGATGACCACGACTCAAGAAATATGTCTTCATAGATTTTTTTTTCACAGGGACGTATCAAAAATGATGTGTATTTGTAGGAAAATTTCTTGTCGGTCAACTGTAATGTAATTACAGAGACGTGCCAACATATGTCGCAAAAGTATCGCATTGAGATACATATCTGACATACAAATAATTATTCCTATATGTGGTATACTCATTGGACGTGACTGCTCAGCTCTGGATGGTAACATACCATAGAGTCTAGGCAAATGTCAACATCTCACTTTTGAGAAGACATGTGTGAGCATTATTCAGAGTCGGTGGAGAGTTGAGACAGCCCAAGACGTATTTAGGTGGACAAAATGAAGTCGACGGGGTGCTCACCTGGATTTTGTCTTCAAGAATGGCCGCATAGAAATGGCACTACAATGGGCATAGCCGTAATAAAATTACAGCGCCTGTACTATAATGAATGGCCCTGATTGTGTGTGAGTTTGTTTGAGAGCAGCATGAGCAGAAAATTGACGTGTGTAGTAATTGCGCTGGTAACACACTCCGCGTCCAGGATTTACAATATAAGCTCATTATTTCCGTCGAGCCTTTCTTCCCTCACGAAAGGATAGGCAGAGCCCTAGTCATTGTGAGAGTTGGTGTTCAAGTAGAGTGTTGCAAACCTTGCTCAAATCTCCTCACAATGAGAGTACACACACACACACACACAAACAATATAAGCTCACATATGACAACACATCAGAGGGAATTTTCCCTCAGAGAGGATGAAAGCGTAAGAATATCAAAGTGTTATTTATGGAGAGGAATTATTATTAAAGAGAAGAAAAAAATATTATTGAAGATGATATACATAGCTCAAGGGGAAAAAAAGAAGATCAACAAACAAGATTTCCTACAATAAGTAAACAAGTCCCTCTCTGTACTCGTCCTTTTTTTTTCTCTCTTGCTAAAAGGAAAAATAATAGAAAAATAAGATTGAAAGAGAAACCAAAAGGATTTTAAATAAATAGCTAGCTCTGTGACTACACACAAAATATTGTTGTTTACGTTTAAATGACAATAAATAATTCCTTTAGAAAATAGGACTAGCATATTATTATTACTATGAAGAAGAAAGAGACAGCGGCCATAAAAGAATTGGAGAATAAGAAAACAAAACCAAGGGATTTGTCATTACTGTTTTATTGTTTCTAGAGTGTGATTAATACGTGCGTTGCGGCAGTGCACTTAGCATTAACGAAAATGAGCGAGGGACGGGGTTTAGCACAAGACTTTTTTCCCACTGGTCTCATTTCTTTTTTTTTTTTTTTGACTGTAATGCGAAAGGAAATGATATAATTCGGCATGACCAACAATGTATTATGTCCATTAAATTAAAATGACTGATGAAAAAACACCACGTGAGTTTAAACTGTCCGAGAGAGAGAGACTTTTTTTTTTACCTATATGTTAAAACGTGAATACAAATATAAATCCACCTTTTATGCATATAGTACTGGTCTATAAGTGGGAAGAAACTTCCAAAAGTTGCTGTATCTCAAAGATACGAAAACTGGAGTCTCAAACATGACGACCCATACTTTTCCACGGTTTTCACTGTCAAACTCCTGGCAAACAAGTTGGGTTGCAAACAATGGCAGGAGTGCTGTGGGAGAATGACAAGGACTGTAAGAAGTAACTGCTCCCAGGACTTAAGCACTTTATGTCTGTAGTAGGCTCCTCCGAACATACGTAGATATGTATATTGTGTAGAAAGTAGAGACGAAGACTGGGGAAGTAGGGAAGTCTCGCACATGAATTATCATTAAAATTTAATTCAAGTCAATTGCAAGTGGAACGAAGAAGGGTGTTCTCAACCACCAAACAAATACAAAGTGGGAATTCTCAAAGTGTAGGCATGGTTGCGTCCACTTCCTTTTTCTGTGAAAACTTTTTCCTCGTGTCATCCCCATCGCTTTTGTCCATCTCGTCATAAACGGCTTTTTGTTTTACTTTTAACTCCTTTCGGGAATGGATGTGTAGCTCATGAACAAAAAAACCTAGTAGCTTTATCCCTTTCCTACGAAAAACCAACAACAAGGTTTAGGCTCCAGGGCCTTAGTTCTTCCCTCACTGTATGTATTTACCTGTGGGATATACAGTCTACTGGCTCTATAAGAGCACTCCATAAAATCACCAGTGAAAAAGTTTCATAAATTTAAATCTTAGATTGATATACTGAGGATAAAACAAATAGCGTCGTGTTACTATTTGGAAATGTATTTAAATACATTGTATTTCCTCCCATGGGGAAAATCCTGTTAGAGTATAAAGAGTCTCCTGTAGCGACAGTATACTGTAAGATGTGAGTGAGTATAGTAAAATATAACCATACCTATTAGCAGGTAGATCCAGGGATGTCATGGACCTGCATTATAGTAAATGCTGTGTTTCTTATTTGCTCCGCTCGTGGGTAAAAAAACGATCTCCTCCAAGTTTGTTCATTGAGGGGAACAGTGCATCAAGGACAAACTCACCGAACTGACTTTTTGAGTCCCTCGAAACTCATTCCCCTTTCAACTTTTTTTTTAACTCTTCCTCATCTGGAAGAGTCTGCAGCTTCCAACGAATTCCCTTCCCAACATGTTCTCTCTCCTCAGTTTATTTCATTCTATTTTATGACCTCCCGAATAGTAATCACTGTTCTTCTCCTGGCCCTAAAAACTGTACACCTTTTTCTCTCTCTCTCTCTCTCTCTTTCTCCTGCAAGTTTGTATAGGTATTTACTTATGTAATATGTTTTCCTTGCTGGTTTGTACATAGTATGTATGAACCTCAAGTATAGTAACCTATTGACTGAGAGTACATGAGAGGATCAGACTTCTCACAATTATTTTTTAATGCTTGAGATTCACATCGGATTATGAGGTGGAGAATAATTTTCCCATCCTTTAATCCCATAGGTTTCGTGTGGCATGTGCATCTTCTAAATGTAGGGATAGGAGCGTAGATCTAATCATTGCCCTGTTATCTAATGCCAGAACAACACGGAATTACAGTACGGCTATTTGAGTTAGTTATTGTACGTTATTTAATTAGTAACAAATACGTTGGTGTTGTGAGAACACGGAACATTACATGCAATAGTTGCTATATATATGTAATTACATATGTGGGATCTGACAATACATGCAAGTAATTATTTCTTTTAGTATATAGTGCCTGAATAGTTTACAATTAGGGATAGAAACATATACTGTAACTATATATATATATGTCAGCGGATTATTACGAATGGAAATTAGATGCAATGTGAACGGTATGGTTGATTAAATGCTCTGGTTGAAGGAAGGAGCAGTTCAATGCAAAGGAAATGAGTTGGGACTGACATGAGGAATAGGGCTTGGCTGTTTACTATAGTAGCCCTGGTTTTCGTGTATTTTCGTATGCACGCTGGGTTTTCTTTTTGCAGTCATGCCTGCTGTATGTATTCTTGTAATGTGGGGTTGCCTCTGTGGCTGTTTGCATGCATCTCGGCATTTGTTGTAGCATGACATTTTTGTATGTATCTCTCTGTGTGGAAGTGTGTTTTCGTATGTAGCTCTGAGAGCCTTTTCGTAGGAGTGTCGGCATGTCTTTTTATAAGGAGGGTATGTTTTTGCCTACGAGGGTGTATGTGTCTGAGGATGTCTGTCTACATATGTATTTGTATGTTAAGATCTTTTTGTAAGTGAGGAGCGGACCTGTGATTTAGATTGAGGAAACTCCTAAGTGAGCTTTCCATTGACACTGGTTCTGCTCCGCTGGTACTCTTAACGAGCCATTTTGTTCTTCGGTGATGGGATGGGATAGATGTTACATGAGTATAAATAGATATAGATAATAGTGGGGGATATAGCGAAAGGAGTTGGGATGCTTATATAAAAGAGGCTTACATAAAAAAAAAATAGGATATCTCCTGATCTGTAGTAGTTGGAGGAGGCATCGAGTAAAATTGCATTGAAGTCAATTGTCTCATTGATGAGGACATCCTCCCCGGTGAATTCCACCATCTCCTGCCTCATTTGTCTTGGCGTGAGCACTGAGTTTGACAAGTGTTGTTTGTTACTCTTTCAGGTATTTCGCCCTGGTTGAGAAGAAAGTTGAAGCAGCAGGAATCCATTGACGAAGAGACTGACGACCACAAATTCCCCATCCCCTCCTCCATCCATAATCAAGGGAGCTTGGCGGACCGGCGGGCCCGTCATATGTCCTACTCCGGTCGTATCCGTTGCTGGTCACCCCAACGTGTTCCACCGAACGGGGTCGGCGTCACTAATGGAGGGAGCAGTGGGTTCGGGTTTGGTCCAGCACCCCGCAGAACTCCACTTCCTTTCCCACGAATCGATCGCAATGGGGAAGGGAGTTGTTCCTCCAACACCAAGAAGCTGTCTTGTTTACGTGGCGACCCTGCCTATGAGTCCGGGCTAGGTGGACAGCACTCTCCGGCCTCCGACGCTGATTTTAATATTCTACGACCTCACTCACTCGTCAACGGCATGATGGGATTAGGATGGAGTGCAGGTAAAGGACCCACGCTAAGTGAATTCCAACCTCGAAATAGTTACTACAACGGCCAGTCCTCCCATTCCGACTCCAACCACCATCAGTCCAACAAGCATAGTAGTATGTACATCAGCTCAGATGAGAGATCCGATCAGCCGGATAGTTTGAACAGTTTGCTCGACGATCCCTCCGAAGGGTGTGACTTCAATGGTACGGACTTCTCAAATATGTCCGATCAAGAAACTGTCAAAGGGGTAGTAGACTCTGCCCATCAGCAGTCCGCCCGTCGAAGTCGAGAGAGTAGTCCCTGCCTCAAAAGGATCAATCGCCATGGTCAGACACCCAAAGTCATGGGTCTGCCGCCACTTCCGAGCAAACAAGCCACCCCTAGTGTGACTTTCTCAAATGCCAAGCCTAAGAAAATACTTCGCTCCAACTCGGAGGACAACTCCGGATCCTCTTATGAGCAGCTGAAGATGAAGTTGAAGGAAGTGTCGGACAAGTGCTTCAACTCTGGGAAAATGGCTCCGAGTCGATTATTTTCCCGGTTCTGTAAAAACGAGAAGAGTCCGATTGGCTTTGAGGACAGTAATAGCAGTAGTGGTAGTAATGGAGCGACGGTGAATGGACGGAAAATTCGTAGTTACTCTTTTGGGGGGATGCCACAGTTGGAGGAGTTGACGGATGATCAGCATCATAACTTTGAGCTCCGAGTCAACCCACTGTACGTGGAAGAGTCGAGTAGTGTGAATGGGGATAATGACCAGGACCCTCTCCTTGATGATCACCACCATCACCATCTCCTCCATCATCATCATCATCATCACGATGACTCTGGAGAGCCAACATCATTAGGTCATGGGATTAACTTGGATCTCCTCTCATCCGGCATCTCTTCATTGAACCTTCACGGAGGGCATATACGTCATTCTGGTCATAATGTGGGTTGTAGTGGGAGTGCGAGTAACAACTCCGACGGGGACAGTGGGATTGTCAATGAGACGGCAGACAGTAGTTCACTATTTCACGAGTCGGACTTGACATCCTCGAATGGTTGTTGCTCCGTCCGTTTCAATGGCAACAATAGCAATGGACATCATCAAGAGGACAAAGTAGATGGGAGTGAGAGTAGTAGAGCATGGGAACAGAGAAGTGGACCGTCTTGGCGGAGGAAACTCAACAGTCACAATAAAAGTGTTTCATTTGAAGACAAAAGTGTTGATTATGGCCGTGAAGTTCCCAGCTCTTTGGGACTCAATGGAAATAATAATAATAATATGTCCAGTAGTAGGAGTAACGGGAAAGTGAATTTCTCGGGGATTGGCTCACCTCACAGCAACAGCTCCTCTCAGCTCCATTCCAACAACTCCAGTAATTTCCAGGGAGAGTACAAGCTGGTCCGTGTGAGGAAGATGATGAGCCACAACTGGAACTCCTCCAAGCCCTCATCAGAGTTGGGAGTCACGTTGGAGAAGAATGTGAGCGAGAGCTCTTCCTGTGGCTACCTCATCACTCACATTCAGCCCGAGTCTGCAATTGCCAGGTGAGAATTATTCAAATAAGTACCACTGTCTGGAACTTCAATATCATTGGGTATAGGATGCAATATAGTACCTACACTCTCGCTATTATAGCATTAGAACAAAACCTTAAAGTAGCCCAATGCTCTTATAAACCGCAAAATTAGCATTGATGAAACAGGAATATATTCAAATTTTATTCCCCTGCAGAGAAATTCCTCTGATAAGGTAGACTATTCTAGAGAGGTTCCAGTCCATAAGTACAAACAGAATGGCTATAGTAAGCCCTTAAATATAGTGTCATAGTACATACCTACATAGTCCTCCAGGTTTAATAGAAAGCTAGATTCATCCTCCACAGAATCTCGGTGTGATCTAGCACCTAGCACACGTAAGATTTTTATACTATATGCTTACCCTTACAAATCTGAGTATGTGCTTACACATGGGTAGGAAATGTAAATAGTAAAAAATTCTTGTTGCTTTATATGACCATGCTCAGAATAAGCTGAGATAAAAAATCAACAAGGAATTCCTTCGTAATTAACTCTACTCTTCTCCCTCCTTCCTCTTGCTGGAGGACCCCTTTCTTTACAGTGGAATCAATTCTTGCATTTCGTATCTCTCCCCGACTCCTGACAGATGTGACTGGCTCCGTATCAGTTTTCATTCAATTTCCCTTCCTCATGCCCGCCTTCCTATTTTTCATGAGAAAAGGCATGACTGGTTGCATTATGCAAGTTTCTCTGAATTCTTTGCTCGTCAAATCTCAAATGTGAGCATGTGTTCCGTTTCTGTTTGGTTTGGGCAACAATACAAGGTATGTACATACATATGCCATGTGTACATATCCAGGACACATACATATATGGAAATACACTTGATGTCTGAATAGAGGTATAATAAAGAATTTATAGCTGTTATGTCCCAGCATGTATGCTCTTATTACCCATAAGCAACCATCCACCTACATGTACATAGGTACATGTAGATATGTGTAAATATACAAGTGTGAGCTGTGGGATTAAGACCACGGGCAGTACAAGTGGAGGATTTCTAAGGCACCAGGGCCTCTTTGTGAAGATGTTTTAATTCAGATGCCTTCATCTTCCCCGTTGCCGCACACCGTTCCAAAGTGCTAATGAATACAAAACCAAACAAGCTTTGCTAATGACGGGATTCATTAGCCTGATTTTTCCTATGACATATTATTCTTTTCATGTTTTCTAGATTGTAAGATGATGAATAGTAGGCATGCAACTAGAATTTCGTAGACTGCTTTCTGCAGGAGTTGTGACTAGGAGATTTCAATTCTGACCTGATTTTTCCTCAGAGAGTCATCATCATCATCATCGTAGGGATGGTGATGCAGAAGAGTGAATCTGTTGGCAGTCTTTGGAATTCAGGGCCTGCGTCCTTAGTATGTACGTGAGGTGTACAGAGATACTGTGAAGACTGTTGTGACTACACAGGAGCGTCATAAAATGAAATTAACGTTTCTTGTTGGCAGTGTGTGTGTGTTTGTGGTGTGTGACTAATTACTCTCCTGGAGCCATCTTTAACATACTTTATACAAGCAAATAAATATCCCTTCACGGTCACACACAAACAACTGCCGTTCGGAATTATTACAGTCACAGTTTAAGTTATTGCATTTTTTTCCTCTAAATTTACTCCTGTCAGTCTGAAGGTATCAGAGTGAGTTAACTTTGTCCGAGTTTGTATTCAATTCTACATTAGGTGCATGTTATATTGGGGGAATTAAAAATATTTGGATGCCTTGAGCCCAAAGCTTTTGCATGCATCCCAGACTTCACACTGGTAATGGCATCCGTAATGCATTGGTAATCTCAGGCTTAATTTCCTCAGTAATTACAAAGTTAGGACGGTCGTCACATTAAAATCCCCATTGTCATTGGACGTGTCACTATTCTCAGCTCATGACATCTGGTCGACGCTATTTCTTTGTGCAACTAATGTAACAAGGCCATTTTGCTCCTTTTAACAAGTCATTAATTCCTTTTTTGGAGTCACATTCTGACGATCAAGACATTGATGGTAAAACAAAAGTCATAAATGTTCCGAGCCATGTGTATTTGTAATATGTGTATGTATGCATTCTCCTCACTTGGCTCGGCACACACGAACACCATTACTACTAGGATGATATAAGATTTTAAATCCTATCTGTACTGAGACGTGAGATAACTATAGCAAAAATTAGCGATTTCATAAACATGTTCTAATCTCTGTTGTAATGTCAGGGTATATGACACTAAGCTGAAAATTGGTTGAGAACGATTCGTGGAATATCTTGAAAAGGGAATCGCCGATTAATTTACACGTCAATTGTCAAAATGTGAAAGGCTGGTGCAGTGAATAATAGGGATAATAGTGCCTAGAGACATAGTCTTGAAGCTGTTTCACGTTCATCCTCAGGTTTACTATAAAGTGAGTATCCTCTGTAAATATATGCACTTGCCGTGATCTCAGGTATTATGGGATAATGTATACTAGGAGCACTCTCTCGTAACTATATAGCTGGTATGGGTTATTGAAGGGCAATGTGAAAAGTAGCGAATCCATTGAGTCTCGCTGACTTGCCCTGAGCAAACACATTACATGATAGCTCCTTGTCATTTGTCATTGATGTATCTATAGCTATATTCAGTGTCTGACTTGATGCCACTTATTCCCACCCAGCCCATGGCTGTTTGTAGAGTCAACGTTGAGAGGAGTATTATATGAAGTGCATAAAAGGCGCTCAAGCTGGAAAATTGAGTCCTAGACCAATCATTTCCATTTGACAAAAGCTCCATACACACACACACACACACACACACACACACACACACACACACTGCACTACTCAAACCTACAAGGAACCAAAGTCTCAGGCTTTGGAAGAACTGCAAGGTTTATTTTGTTTCTGGGAAGCACTGGAGCATTCCTGAATAAAATATGACTATAGACTCCCCGAAGGAAGTACATCTGTGGATTTAGATGCTGAGGGGAAATTGAGGAATTTCCTCATCCTTCATTTTCTTTCCCATTGCTCAAAGAAAATCCCTCCAAGTAGAAAATGAATTTTTTTCAAAGAAGTTTACCCCTACAAAATCGCACTCTCACCGGAGATCCCTAATTTTGTCTCCGTATGTTCCTCCTGTGGTTCATAAATGAGCAAAAGTTTTTTTTTTACCCTTCAAAGCACTCACGTACTATATGCTCCCTGTGTGTACAAGTAATATTTTAGTAACATGGGAGTTAATAGCATTTTGAAGATTTCCCGAACTTGTTACCTCAGGTTAATTGCCTCTGCCTAAACTCTCGCATATGTAATTGGTTTTTATGGGGAACTGCCAATATACTCATGTATATTGACTTAATGTCTCTATATAAGAACGTATGCTCATATCTGATATTGGCATACTCCATTGAAGATTCACAAAGGAGGAAACCATAATGATTGGGGAGGGTACGTAGGTAGCAAAAGTGCTACCAGGACATTTCTCCGCTGACATATGTTCCTATAGAAATTTTATTGACAGTAAAAAGAAGTTGGTTCAGTCATGTAGACGCTCAATCTGCAGTTTGAGTGAGCCTAATGGAGCAGTAAGTGTTGCTTGGACTGATTTGGGATTTTAATAATAATTACTTCTATGTACACTTTTGGGGTTTTGGAATACACAAGTCTCTCCTACATGGGCTCACATTACAATTTGAGGGAAGGAAATAGTACATACTTCCATACTTGTGGATGCGGACTTGTACATAATTGTGGTTTGGCCTGAACCTGACTGAGCCGAATGGATAGGGAGAATTTGAATGGGAAATTTGTAATTGCGGTGAATTGCAAATGTCTTAAAGATTGGCAGCCAGGAATTTTAAGTGGAGTGGAAAAATCAAAGCACGTATATGTCTCTGTTGGATCCTCATCATTTGAGAGCACATCACCATATGAAGTGTTATGTATGCCGGAGAGTGGAGCAGAGTAAAAATGTTCATGATTCACTTGGCAAAAGGAATGGCAATAAAGGGGAACCATAATGGTAAATGTGGACAGGGCTGCCTTGCAAAACTCACACGAGCTCATTACTATTATTGCTCACTGTTACCATTCTCCTCGGGAGAGTATTACATATTGAGCAAGATGACACTTGATACCTGGCAAACCATTTTCCCCAACTTATCCAATAACTTTTCCTCTCCTCATTGAAAGGACGACTTCACGACAAACGTGTGTACTCCAACAGTCCAATTATTTCCCATCTGTTAATGCCGTCTCCTCTGTGTCGCTGTCTCCCCTGAACACACGTTTACATCTCATTCAAACCCAGATATAGTCTTTTGTCTCGCTCTCCAAACTCACCGTAATTACTACAGATACTACTTTTTTCCTACCTTCATAAATTACATCTTCGGAGTCGGAATCGGGTATGCATTTCACCTGATATTTGTTTTTGTCAACTTATCTCCCGCCTGACATTTTCTCACTATAAAGGGATATACTAGCGACCCAAAAATCATTTAACGTAATATTACTCCCCGTCCGTCCCACACAGACACACACACACACACACACACTCACACACACACTCACACACACACACGCAAACCAGCACCAACAACTTAAGTGATTGTTTTACCTTGTCTTGAAAGTGTTTTTAATTTAGTAGGAAATGTTTTTTGTCCTCAGAGGGATCTCACTGATTTGTGAGACACTGGTATGAGGAAATGTAGGGGGAAACAAAATGAGATTCTTGTTCAGGTTATTTTGTTGTTGTGGTGGTGGTGGGGATGTTTTTGCATGGAAATTGATATTCTGGTGTGTGACTGTTGGTTAGGGCTTGATTGATGAACAGGGAGTAATGAGATTTGCTCTTGGTTTCAGTGCGGGCGAGCTGATGGCGGGTGACGAGATAATCAGCATCAATGGGAAGTTCGTGCGTGGTCTTGGTCTCAATCAAGTGTACAGCCTTATGAAGAGTGGTTTCAAGAGGGACATGGACTTGGTGGTTCTTCGCCCTCCATCCCCCCTCCATCTGGGTGATGTGGATGGGAAGGAGTCGGAGTTTGTCATTCCCCCTCCCCCATCTCCCCCCACATGCATCATGCAAGATGCTCATAATAAGACAATCATTAAAATCTCCTACGATGAGGACAACATGAGTACGAGCGGGAGCAGTAGTCGAAGCTCCGGCTCCCCGACCAATTTCAGTCAACAACCGACCAAAGCCAAGTCCGTTGCTTTTGCCAACCCCGCCACATGGAGCAAGAGTAGTGCCAATCTTGAGAGTCCGTCTAGTCGTCAGGATATGAATTCCGCCAGGAGGAAATTTGTCATTAGTTTGATGGAATCAACTTCTAATACCGCATCGTTAGCATTGGATTCCCCAGCAGCGTCCGTGTCAGACTTGCATAAAAAACCCAAAGATGAATCACCGTCCTTCTGCACACTCCCCCGACGGCCCAAGTCCTCCTGCCTAACGGCACTCACCATCGTCTACGAGAAAGGTGTGGGTAAAAAACCCCTGGGATTCACAGTGGTCGGGGGGAAGGACTCACCCAAGGGTGACATCGGTATCTTTGTCAAGAGCATCCTCCCTAACGGTCAAGCCATTGACGACGGACGACTCCAGGAAGGTCAGTTCATTTCACAACTTTCTCTACAACTATTGCAAGTGGGGCAAGTATTCGTGCTCCATGCTCCCAGTATCTATATTTATACCCATGTTTTGTATATACTTACACCCATGTTTTTTTTGTGTACGCTTTTTGTATGTATGTTCATATGAAATGTTCCGTGGCTTTTTGAGAGCCTACGTGCCAAAAGTAACTATCCGAATCCCGGTCAGTTAAACAAGGAGTTCCTGTCGGGGCTCAATGCATCCCTCACTCGTTTCTCCCCAAAACTTTCTACTAACTCACCGTGTCTTCACACCTTTTAGCCTTTTTGGCTCCCAGTCCTCTCCTTCCATTACTGGCACTTGAACGTCAATTGAATGTACTTGTGACTAGATTTATGTCTCGTCTTTGACTCCCTACTCTTTCTCTCCCTCACAACGAGGCCTAGGTTTCAAAGGAGAGGAGTATCTGTACATATATAGTTGGGGGTGCATGTATAATAACTCAAGCGTGAAGTGTAACCAGACGCCTGAAATGCGTCAACTGTTCCAAAGAGTCTCACTTTTTCCCTAAAAATCATTCACCGGGAACGGTGACAATGTGAAAATGTGCAGACGAGAAATTAATTTATGGGCAGGCGGAGAACTCATGCCATATTGTTCCTTGTACAAATCTTTTCGGTGTTTTACGTTCACTTATACTTGCACCTCCTCAGTATGTATGTATTAATTTCTATGGGGCCTGATGCCCATATATACATATGTAACATACCTAGATACACACTCCCTATGTATTTACATTTGTGTCTTCGGAGAAGTTCGTTAGCCGTTTGAGCTTGTATTTCGAACCAGAACCTTCCCATCTGCGGCCAGTAGTATAGGGACTCAGTGGAGAAGTGTAAATATCCCTTGGACACTGGATTAATTTTCATTTGGGTAGCTGTCTTGATTAGCTGAATATTTTATTATTAAGTTTCTCCTTGAAACCTCAATCCTGAATAGGTAGCAGTCGGGCTGATTTACGGGCTGAGGTTTAAGGAAGCTGGGAATGAAAGCATGGGGCAGTTGTAAATTTATACTGTGGAAGCAGGAAGTGCAAGGGGATCGTTATTTATTTGCGTAGATAGTTATGTATAGATACTTATATACGAGAAGGGCTTGGGGTTTCCGAGGAGAGCATAATTTTATGGAGATGCAGCAGTAGCAAATAAATAATGAACTCACTAATGGAAGTCCCTGGTCTCTCTTTCCCTCTCCTAGTCAAATAAAAGATGGGTTTTAAATTCACTTGTCAGCACTTTGTAGCTCTGCCCATAGTGTTTGTTCGCTTGCCGTGTTTACAAAATTTGTTTATTGACTTTGCAGGAGATGAGATTTTGGCGATAAATGGAGAACCGGTTGATGGACTCACGCATTTGGAGGCAGTCACCATGTTCAAGAAAGTCAAGCGTGGTCCACTCGTCATTACGGTGAATCGACGGGGAAAGAAGAAGGAGCGCTCATTCAAGTCTCAGTCCTGTGACAATTTAATTGACACTTGAGTCCTCCAATCAACAAAAAATGTACAAGATGCTCGAATAATGCAATCTTGAGAGGAATTTCTCAGAAAAAAAAATCATTTAAGTTCAATATCGAATTTGTTTCCGACATAGTTTCACCAATATAATAATAGATGCCTGGGATGGAACTCTGTTCTCATTATGTCTCTTTGAAATGTTCATGTAAATTATGTTTGTCTGTATATTAGTTTCTGAATTGGGGACTGCGTTGATTGTTTCAATGCTGCTTTAAAATGTTTTGTTATTATTTCGCAATTTTGTTTATTTTTTTCCCCTGACGGTCTAACAGCGTAAGACAAAAATTACTGTGACGTGTGATACTTCCGTCGGATTTGACACGCTCATTGTAAGGATTATTAAGTGGAACTTACTTTACTTTAAACCCCTGCAAATAATATGTAATTAATACTGAAAATATTATTGTATATGTGTACACAAGCTGTAAAATAATTATTATTACTGTAGCGTACTTTATACACTAAAGAATATTTGTCGAACGTTAATAATTGTATGTAGGCCTTTCAGCCTGAACAGGTGATCTGATTTTTTTTTCAGGAACCTCCTGATTTGGAGCTTAAATTCCTGCGTAGCCTGCTGACGGGCCTCTCGTCAGGAAATACAAATATCCTAATTTGAACAAGGGAAATAAAATTTACTAAAATTAATACATCAAGTTTTTTTTTTTTGTTATTGTCCTCTTATTCAATTATTTTATCCTGATTTATGTATCATCACAGTGTTCATGGAGTCAATTCAAATTAAAATATATGTATTACATACTTGGTATTTTACGTTTTGAAAATGAAATGCATATTCTAATTTTTATGGCTTCAATGAGTTAACCTGTTGTCAAACCGGAAGGTCCCTAGTTTTGACTGGACTTGCGTACCTTTCAAACGCTGTCGTCAATTATTTTATCTCAATTTTCCAGCGCTTTTTTTCATTTCAAAATATCAAATAAACACTTTAAATTCCTAACATAAAAATATTACCTTCTCGGATCCAGACAAACAGGTTTTTCAGCCAAAGAAAGTTTCACGGATTTGGTTAGAATCTGTAAAAATATGAATGTACCAATAATCAATCATTTATCAAACAGCATAATGTAGAAAAATTACAAACATCAATTTTTTTTCGTTTTAATTTAATTATTCCATGATTTGTAAAAGGAGCAGTTGTTAGGAATTTGCAATTGAGGCTCAGACTGATTAAACAATTTATGAAATGCTCTACTCAGTCCGCAGGCAACCCAATATATTAATTTGATATTTGATCTATGAGGGGATGTTGGCAGTCGTCACTTGTGCATTTCCATTACCAAGATATGCAGTAAAGTATCAAATTCCGATTAGATTTCTTGAGATCAGATTTCATATCAGTAATATTATTACGTTGATGGGAAAGAAATATTTCCCAGTTTCCTTTTTATTTCCATAAATCATCCATTTTGGCTTTGTAACGAGCCCAACCTCCCTTCTCATATGAATCCAATTCCTTTGGTCTTCAAATATCCCAACTTAAATAAGTCATTTCACCTGCAGCCTTGAATTAACATTTCAAGAATACTTAAGATTTTTCTAGCTGGGCATATTTTTGAGAATAAATTACCTTGGGGGAACAACAGGCGAGAAATTGGCAACAGAGTTGCAAGAAAAGGTGCTAAAACGTGCTGTGTATTTTAATAACAAAAGACTCCTTTTTCATTAAAATGCATTAACGAGATGCAAGTAGTTGTAAGTATGAGTTGATTTTAATAACAATTTTAATGAAAGGGAAGATATACATAGGAAATTGTTAGTAGTTCGGAATTTCCATTTTTTTAAACCAATCAGAATAATTGGGAATTCTTTCACAAATTTTCCAAATTCAAAATACAATCCTTAAGGAATATAAAAATACATTCAGACTCTATAAGCATAATTATAATGTCCGAGTAATAGCCCTGTGGCATACAGGTTAACACTGGCAATGTAAATGCATTCAATACTCGCTTATTGTTAATTAATTGTTTGTACACCTTTATTTTTGTAGGCATAATTTTGTAAATAATTGGGTTGTTCTAAAACATTTACTACCGATTTAGTTCATGGGGTAATAAGTCAGGTATTAAATCCCTTACTATTTCTCTCTCTATTAAAATTTCGCATGAATTAAAACTTATTTTATGAGCTCAAGTCAAAGCGTCCGGATTTTAATTTGACAGAGGAGTGAAGAGTAAACAAGAAATTTTCATTTGAAATAAAATTCGAATTTTTAACAGCGGAAACGCTTATGACAGAAACGTTGCAGAATAGTTATACCTTATATTAAGTATCATAAAAACATTATAGACTCTTAAATGTCTCTAAAAAGGAGCAATACAAGTGGCACATATTAGCACGAAAATGACACAACCAAATGTTGGAGATTATAGACAAACAAACCGTGTGAGCACAAACCTCAGGGAGGAAAAATATAATTATTTGTAATCACTGCGCAAGGCATAGCAGAGCTGAAAAACAATCAATGGGTGTAGTTTGAATAACAAATTCTTGCAATTTTTTTTAACCTTTTTTTAACCCAGTAACTTTGTAGATGAAGAGCCAAAGCGTCCGTTGGAAATCGGGCAATATATAAGAGATACAGATAAAAGCAGTTTTAGTGAATCTGGCGTATTCGGAATTCCTCCCATTCCTCCGTGTACCACTGAATAGCATGCTGTAATATTCTTACCTTGCAACAGCGTTAGTATTCATATTATTCAAACTGATAAATTCCGCAAAACAAACAAATAAAAGTGGATTTTCCAAATCTATAGTAGAGATATCACTCCTATGATAAAATAAATAATGATGATGACTATTGACGGAATGCTATAAAGAGTATTCATCCAACTTAAATCTTCCATTTCATTTTGGTTCCCTTATATTAGTTTAGGATTTTATAAAACTTATTATTTACTAGAATTCATTCCCACTAGCATTTGTTAACTGAAAAACTACAATCTTTCGATTTATTTTACACTCCTTGAATTCCCTGGGTTCAGTGAATAAGCCTTCCCTACCGGAGTGTGTATTCGTAATGTAAATATACGTATAGAATAATTCACTGTGTAATAAATCTCTTGGGGCGTTCCCTGTAATTGAAATCTCGTTACGCGGAATCCTGGAAATTCGGATAAATGCTAAACTGAACTTTTGATTCGGAGAAACACAAAAAGCTTTTCTCTTTATTCCTGAAATTTCGCCTCTAGTTTTTTGCATTACAAACCCATCGTGAGGATAAAGCATGCAGAGAGAGATTTGTTGAGGGAATTATGGCACAAACTACGGCAACAGTAAATACATATGTCAAAGATTGCATTTGGAAGAATGTTCCTACGATCACTAGCCTTTCGCTTCGAATTCATCTATGAAGCACTCCCAGTCCGAAACCTAAGACTTGCAATAAGTCATCGATAGGGGAGAATTTTTAGCCTGCGAGTGGCGGAACTTTTGGCTTGAGGTATAGGTGGAGCTTTATAATTAAAGGATAGGGGGATTTTTATAAGTTACGGACAGGGTGAGCTTTAAAACTTACGTGTATGGGGAACTTTATAAACTGTGGATAGGGGGAGCTTTATAAGTTACTGACTGAGGGAACTTTATAAGTTACTGACTGAGGGAACTTTATAAGTTACTGATTGAGGGAGTTTTATAAGTTACGGATAGGGGGAGCTTTATAGTTACGGATAGGGGGAGCTTTATAGTTACGGATAGGGGGAGCTTTATAGTTACGGATAGGGGGAGCTTTATAGTTACGGATAGGGGGAGCTTTATAGTTACGGATAGAGGGAGCTTTATAGTTACGGATAGGGGGAGCTTTAAGTTAATTAAGCTTTAAGTTTTTAAGTTACGGAGAGGGGGATATTTATAAGTTACAGATAATTCCAGCTGATATTATTACAATGGTGAGAGAATTCACTGATAATTGTAAGTCACCTTGTAATTACCTGAATCTTGTGGTGTTTCAGTGCAATTCGAATTTAATTATTCAAACACAATTTGAATTTCATAAAAACTTGTCAGCTCGAAAATCCTCCTTCATTCGAAAAAAGGCTATCGGGATTTTCGTTCCTGAGATTGAATTCTTCCCAACCTTGATCCCTATTTTTTTACCGGCCACGTAAACTATTCTAAGCTGACTGTCATATTGACTTGAGTATGTATTTTTACCGAATTAAACCAATAGAAAATTTTCTAGTACTGTTCATTTAGGCTTGCAGTAAGTATCTACATACATATATGCAAATCTAATTCAAACAACGACGTCGCAGGGTCGCAGGGGGTATACTAGATTACTTCCAGCATCACGTGTACATATTTATGATATCTTGGAGAGTATCCGCTTAATCTTAACGGGTGAATTGTTTTCGGAATGATTTTGTAAAAATTGGGTTATAAAATATTTACTACCCATTTAGTTCCAGGAGCCAAGTCAGGTAGTAAATGCCTTTATCTCTCCGCCAAACTTTCGCATAAAGGAAAACTTATTTCATTAACTCAAGTAAACGCATCTGGATTTTGATTGG
This sequence comes from Allacma fusca, assembly GCA_947179485.1. Lineage (NCBI taxonomy): Eukaryota > Metazoa > Arthropoda > Collembola > Symphypleona > Sminthuridae > Allacma > Allacma fusca. Next base: position 47,730,372 of record OX359248.1, read on the forward strand.
ACAGAAGAGTGAAAAGAAAGCCAGAGATTTTCCAAGGAAATGAAATTGGAATTTTCAACAGCCGAGACCCTACAATGACAAACACAATCTGAGCGTGATTTCTCAATTAAATTTAATTAACCGTAATTTCGTGGATATAAAGTCAGAAACTGGGGATGGGAAATTAAAATATGTGCTACCAAATATGAATTCCTAGAAGAAATGCTTCATCGTTCTTGAAAACATTCACTGTAAAGGATTCCACAAAATTCCTGAAATACATAATTGCTGAAATAACTCTGGAATGCACTTCACCATCCCCATGCACGTTGTTCTTTCATCGGACTCAGGATTTTAGTGCAGTTTTGGCAATTTGCATATTTTTGCACAACAATTTGCAGCCCATTTGCCCAATGTAATAGTCAAAACAAGGAAGTCCTTTCGGCAAATATTATGCTCCATAATATCCAGCAAATATACGCACGTAATTAAATACAAATCTAGATGTAGATGAAATAAATTGCACAAATAGTTTAAACATTGTGTCATCTTATTTTTCTCGGCACATTCCATTATAAGGGACAATGAGGCAAAATGTATTCTTATTTATTATTAGTACATATTATATTATTTATAATTTTGCGGCTTCAGAACATAAACATTTGAGGCAAGATTTAAAAACAAATATTTTTATTTGCTCTTTAAAACAATTCATAAAATTCCGCAAATTTCTACTTAGGAAGATGACGTTACACCGAAATAAATCCCCAAGAAATTTACTAGAAAGCAGAATTGAGAGTCCAAAATATTTTTCACGATTAACGGCCCGTCTATGAAAAACTCGCAGCAGAAGAAATTCTTCCTTTTACCTATCTTTCCCACTTTTGCTCTTGAACCTGGATTTCCCCAACCTTATTCTTTGTTCTCAGTCATGTCCAGAATTCCCAAAGTATGGACGTGGTAGATATGTAGCTCCCCGTGGGTCCATAAAATTTCCTACAAAGTAGTCTCAAAAGATTAGAAAATAAATTTTGATCGGGAACAAAATTTAGTAATGTCTAAAATCCTCAAAAAAAATCCCAACACTTTAAGGTGCATCATACATTTTTTCTCCCCTACCTTATATAAGGAACTTTGATGCAAAATATGGGATTCCCAAATTTTCATACAATTTGTTTTTCAGATTCTGCAAAACATGTTTTATTGCCCAGAACTTCCATCCCAATCATAAAAAACGTGACGCAAGGTCGGGATTTTTTGAGGATTTCTTACATTGCATAATTTTGTCCCTGGCCGAAATTTTGGCTGTTCTTCAATAATTGAAATAATAATTATTAAACAAACCTACAAAGATGTTTTTGATTGCTCATAAAAGTAAAAACTAGGACTGGATAGGATTGGCAATAAAATAAGAGCGATCGGAGAGAAGAATTTGGGTGCAAATCTCCCGTCTTATGGGTGCGGATATTTGGACAAGACCATATCCGAAAGTTACAATCCTGTTATAATACTCCTACTTACTACAACAGTATTATTTTTGATGATGCTAATGAAATGAATAGAAATTGTAGAAAAATATTATTTTACAAACATTCCCTATAGATGTCCCTCCTAAGGTAAAATAAATGAAGTACTAAAACTCAAGTATACAAATTAAAGTTTCCCTTTCATTCACGTACATTACTTTCGGATGCTTTGAGGGGGAAATGATGCCATTGAAGTATTTACTAGAAGAATTCATTGCCACTAGCATTTGCGAGTTCAAAAACAATTTAAAACCTTTCAGTTCAGTTTAACATCCCTTGAATTTCCTGGGAACAGTCAGTATGTATTCCCCACTGGAAGGTGTACTCATGATGCAAATACATGCGTAAAAATAATTCAATATGCAATAGGTCTCTTGGGGCGTTCCCTGCAATGGAAAGCTCGTTACGTGGAAATTCGGAAATAAATGATAAATTGAACTTTTGATCGGCGAAACGCAAAAAAAAACTTTTCTGCTCATTCCTGAAATTTCGCCTCTAGTTTTTGCATTGAAACGCCATATTTAACCTTATATAAAACATAACTGTGTGGGAGAGCCTTTTGTTGAGGAAATTACGGGACAATGACTATACGTACGTATGAAAGATTGCGTCTGGAAGAATGATCTATGATGACTAGAGTCCCAGTACGTGGAGCCCATCAGTAGGAAATGTTTGTTCGAGGGCTTTCATCATCTTTGTGGCTGGCTTCCACGCTCTCAAAACACCAGAATGGCTTGCAATGTAATCCATCTGTGACCGCTCCTTTGCTTTCTTCCCAGCTCTCTTTCTCTTCTTCCTCCTTTTGGCTGGATTCAATTCACTGAGTGAGCAGTTTGCCTTAACTCATCTCAAGTCCTGAAACTCGTACAACTCATATATAACTTTTGGGAGATGAAACAAGCGGAAATTGCACTTTCCCAGCCCAGGCCTCAATACATGTTATTTCATCCGTCATCCATCTCTTGTTTACCCTTCTCTCTCTCTCTCTCTCTCTCTCTCTCTCTCTCTCTCTCTCTCACTCTCTCTCTCTCTCTCTCTCTCCCTCACCCTCTAAACGCCAGCAAATTAATTTCTGATCTCCATTTCCTGCTAAAGTGAACTTCTAACGTAACATTTTAAGATGACAACAACTACAACATTAGCGTGCTGAAGAAATGTGTGATGCTAATTACACTCCCAATGTATTTGAGAGTTTTGCTACAGGCTATGACCATAGTGTTCAGCTCTGGCGTGTGTTTACATATCAGCATAGCTGTCATTCATCAAATTTCATATATCTAGTTATAATAATTAATCAGAGGATTTCCGAGTGTGGGATGCCAAAAGAGCTGAAATAAATCAGTGTGGCTGACCATATTTGTGCTTGGTCATTGTATTGACATCCCATAACTCACAATGGCAGGCATAGGACTCAGACTCATATGATCAACGACTGACAATTGGAATGCGGAGGGAAGGTCTCATTTGTATTCAAAGCAGAGACCAGGTCGGCACCTCCACTCCGGCCAACTTCCCTCGCATACTGGGCTCAAAATTGCAGGTGAGCTCCTCCGAGCATTCACGTACATATCTACTACTTACGGAGGAATCTACCACTTGCCAGGGCTGTGAAGGACCTGTCAGAGGAACACTGATTGAATTGGTTATTCCAAGGAGGAAATTGATTAGGACTTGGTAACAGCCTACATATGTAGATATTTATATGTACATAAGAGGGATTTAATTAAGGATTCTCCTAAGCATTCCCCACAAATTAATTACTGTCAAAAAATTAATCACGGGACGAGGGGACTTTCCAAATTTCACTCTGCCGGTCTCTCAAGCCTTTTTCCTAAAGCGATTACAGTGGAGAGCAATTGAGTTTATAAGGACAGATTTTGGGGAGTGAATGGAGTTGAAAAGTGTACAATTTCCTGGGTTTTACTACACTTGATGTGAAGCCGCTTTTTGTGGGGTACGGATCCCTCTACAGTGAACTCCGGGTCTGGTCGGGACCCGCTAGTAAAGGAGCCAAATTTGACAGTCACATCAAAATTCTTGTGGGAGGCTCCTATGAAGGGAAAAAATTGTCGTCAATGGAAATGTGTCGCAGTGGTTTTGTTTCAGGAGAGGAAAATTTTTTGAATACTGCCTGTGCTAGAAGGGCTGGACTGTAGCCCGCTTTTACGAGGGAAGCGCGGTGAAATAAAATCATAAAAAAATAAATAGCAACGTTCCCCAGCCCCATCCGCTATGACTCTATCCAAAGCTCGTAAAAATGACGAGGAAGACAAGAAGTCCAAAAAAGGAAGAAAATAAAGAGGAGAAACGTAGTAATGAGAGGGAGTGCAGACTGGAGAGTCGAGTGTAATAATAATAAATAGAGCATTTCTAAGCAGGATTTCACCATCCCTCCATCTCCCACTGCAGCTCTGTCAAGAGATAATCTTTATCCGCAGATTATCTCTCCACACATTTCGAATTCCTTGAGCAGGCTCTTTCTCTAAAAGAATTCTTTTTTTTTCCCTTCCCTTCACTTCCCGATAACTCCACGAAATACTTTACCAGACCTACAAAAGGCCAGTCAGAGAGTACACTCGGGATACAATCCCATATGAGCATATCTTACAGGACTGTACTAAATGCGAATACGGGATATGTATCTTCATCCCCGGAAATTCCACACATGCACACAGTCTCCCCTGGCTAAGGAAGACTCCCTTAGAGGATCTTCTTCAAAATGAGCAAAAATATTTTGATACATCTCCCTGCATTATAAAACCGTAATATTAATTATTCTCCTTCATAACTGACTTATTATGATGCTAGTGACATTACTGGAGTCAAAAGCGGTTCAATTCCGGGGTGCTTTCATAGAGAGACCTCACTGTAGAGAGATCTGTCACATATGTACGTAAATAGCTCTGCCAGGAGAGAAAATAGTCTCGTTCCTAAAAGGTTCCTCACACACAGTCAGTTGGGCATAGAAAAAAGGCACAAGACTAGCTACTTTACTCCACTAATCAAATCCAATTCTGGACATTTTCTCTTCATTTTATCTTCCCTTCTCTGGGGTTGTCAGTCTTCATCAAGACTGACTTCTCTCTTCAGTATACACTCCTGTGTGTAGTTCTCCTGTGACCAAACTCTTGTATCTACAACTACTCTAGTCCAGGGTGACAATAGAAAGCTTGTCCTTCCCTCCTCTTGGACACACTTATGATTTGGAAATTTACTAATGGAGCCCGGAGGCGGAATAATAGAGAGCTGATAAAGGATGAGATTGAGCACTGGGGCGGAAAAGGCAGTTTTTATGGAGTTGTAATTGCCGAAATATAATCCTTGTGCACGCAAGGCTCTCTCTCTCTCTCTCCTTATAAAAATATAAGTACAATAGAGCCTTTGAGGCTCTCCACATTTTAGAGGGAATGGAGACTCCTTGAAAACCAACAGTAGACTTTCGGATGCACTTGATTTTCTTTCTCGCATGTTTAAATAGAACCTGGGTATTAAAACAGACGTGCTTCGTATACAGAGCTTCATTACGTGACTAGTTACGATTACATGCAATCTAGGTATCTACCTGTGCCTGTGCAGTCTCAACTATCCCCGAGATGTCTGGTGGAAGGGAAAGAGTTCTGCCATTGTTCGGAGGCATGAGTGCGTTGAGAGGAGAGAGATTGGAGCTATTATTATTACCACTGAGACGCATCGTATAGGAGTAGATAGATACACCTGGCCTCGTGTGGACTCAAAATATGAATAAAAAAATCAGGGCTTCTGTTTCCAAGTCTTACTTTTCAGGGTCCATGATTTTTCAGCATGGGAAAAGATCCAGTGGCAATATTGAGTGCATATCTAAATACGAGGTTTGTTTCTATCTATTCATCCCTATGTATGTACATAGATATATTTACCTGTAGTCATTGTACCTCCTTCTAAATAAGAATCAAGGCCCCCAAAGAAATAGAAGTCTCTGGATTGAGCTGGAAACCAGCCGGCTGTTTTTTTTTCTCGCTTCGTAAATGGTACATTGGGAATTGTCGCAATGCAAGTGCCACTCACTGGCATTGACTTGCTCTAAATCCTCATCTCCTATGCAATTTAAAGGGTTACATGTCATTCCACATGTAACCTTCAGTTTGAGTCTTTTTTCATACAAATCACTTTTAATTCAACGGGGAGTTCCACGCCTCTCGCTGTAACCTCAACTTTTCCTAAGTCTAGATCTATGTATATATACATATTTATCTATAGATACCTAGAGACAATTAAATACTTATGATATACACTATGCTCACTATTCACACTCGTCAGGGACCTTTTGCATATACATCCCTGTATGATATCAGCCCTGGTAGTAGAGCCCGAAGTACCTATACACTTGCACAACCCATAACCATTACGCATATGTAGCCTATTAAGTTAAAATGGTCGGACAAATGAAGCTGAAGAGTTTTAGTTGAGAGTTACAATTTCCCCGAACAACTTTTTCTCTCTAATTTTATGCCAGCTCAGGAGAAGAAAAAAAACTGATGGCAGGCAATAGTTGGGGCCTGGAGCAGTAACCCCAATCCATGTCATTATCAAATATGAAGATGTCTACTCCCGCAAGGATACTTCTCTTTAAATGTGTGCCTCTCACAGGGAGCAATGTATATACTGTAGTGTGTCCCAGCCTGGAAATCCAAGCATGTATAATTTAGCTCCTATTAGTAGAGTAGGAACAAAAGTACCTTCCTAGATTTGAGGAAATCTCCGTTGTTTCCCGTATTAACATGTACTTGGGACTCGCCTTCCTTACGCCGAGTGCTCCGAAATTGCCTCAGTGAGGCTGGGAAGGGATACCGTGACAGTTGGTACTTCCCTGTCCAAGCGGGAAAGTTCCAGGAGAGAGCCTTGGGTTGTTGCGGTTGTAATTGGAGCAATAAAGAGAAAACTATGACAATTTTCTGGTCCATGATGAACCATGCTCAACGACTTTTTGGGTTATGTCAACTCCCAACTTTTCCCCTATATATTTACTCAGGGCTTCAAAACTAAATATGCCCAGTGACACTGTGGGTTTTTCCAGGGAGGGAAATGAGTTTGACTTGCGTCTCTTTCTTATTATTATTAATGAACTTGGGTGTGTGTGTGTGTGTGAGTCTGTGTTGGAAAAGTTCAAGTCATCATTCCCTCCTTGTTTTTGTTCCATACCCTGCTAATCAAGTTCGTTGGAAGGGAGCAAGTTTTCATCTCGGATACTTTCCTCATCCTACAGTCCACTCTATCTGTGAGGATCCCCCTCCCTGAAGGACTACAACTGTCAGTTTTGAGATGGAGTCAACGGGAAAAATTAAAATTGTCAGACACACGATAGGGTGACAAAACAATTTTTTGCTTCAGAGAAAATTCTCTTGGAGGAGCATCTCGGATAGCGAGAGTAGACTTTAGTCCTCCGTTGCATTGTAAATGCGAATTGTTGGATGGACTTGTTTCTCCCCCAAGCATCTCAAATCCTTTACTTAACTATACACTCCTGCTCCTTTACGTACAAACATGCTTTGAGGTCGAGCGGACTTGATTTCTTGTCACATTCTCATTCCTCCCGCATTTAATTAGCATTCCAGAGACAACCTTCAATTCTCCCGGAAACTTCCTTCTAATTTTTTATGTCATTTGTACACTTGGAGCAAACACCATTAATATGGATGTGGCTTCCAAACCTCATGATATGATTGGGACAGGATCTGAACGGAATGCGTACACTATGTATATCTATACATAATTATGTATCTATCTGTAGCTTTTGAAGAAGACATTCTCTACCAGTGTACTAAATAGAGACTCTGCAGAAACAATATTTTTTTTTGTTATTTCAATTTAAAAACATGGCACAGTTCTCGTTTCCTTTGAGCTCTCCTTGGGAAATTAATAAGTACAGAGGAGCCTGTTATTTATTAGAGATACGCTCCTAAGAATAGGCTCAGAGTAATTCACAAGTTGGAGAGAGAGAGAGAGAGAAGAGTCTCTCTGTAGTATAGATTTAGAGTGGATTCGTTCAGCCCATGCCATTGTGGAAATAAATGGAAGGGAGCTGGACACAACAAAGCCAAGTAATGAGCATTGTTAACCGCATGAGAGTCAGCAGGAAACCTTTACTACAAATTCGTCCTTTCTTCACGAGCAAGCTCTCTCTCTCTCTCTATTTCTCTCTCTCTCTCTCCCTGCGTTTCCCTCATTATTCTTCTTCCTGCATTCAAGCAAGTGGTCAGAGTTGTTGCTCCTACAATGCAATCCAAATGGTGACCAACAATCTCACCCCAAAGAATCCAACATTTCGAAAATAACCATTGACCAGATTACAACTCACCGTCAAAAGAATTATTACTTGAAATTAATGTTTTCTTTCCTTACGTTCTTCTCTCTCTCTCTCTCTCTGTTGAATTACAATTATTCGAGGGAGTTCAACTTGAAAGGAATTGCAATACTGGGGAACGTTAATGTGGCGGCTACTCTCAAGTCTCATCGAGAGCTTTGAACGATGATGGGAGAAGATTTCGTAAGGCGGAATTAAATTTTGAATTTAATTCCATGCCCAGCCCAAAGCATCCAGCCGACTTGAGAGGTTTTGTCATGTTATATTGCTCCAACTACTGTTACTATCTCTTAAGTAAGGCAAAGCTCAGGTTTCCTCTATGAGAGACTGACGAGTGAAAAATCGGAATAAGGAATCTCCTTGCTCAAGAAGAAGAAGAAGAAGAAGAAGTAGAAGATAAGAGAGGGAAGAAATTATTGGATGTGTACAAACATTATGGACGGTCTTGGAGGAAAGGGAAAAGAAGCTTGGGAAGAATTGGGATTTGAACAACAAATATAGAAGTTGTGTGGAGAGCATCCCCATCATCATCCTGGGCTCTCGTCACTGTATATGTATGTAATTATGTATCAAGGCCCAAACCCTCTTCCGTGGAGACTCCCGTACAAATAATGCTAAAAGTAACGAGAGACTCCCAGAAGAACATGAAGAGTAGTCGTACACATCTTTCCCTTCTGCTTGGCTTACACCGATGAAATTCAGGGGGCTGATTGTATTCCTTCGTCGGTGTGTGTCTGTCTTCTGTGTTGTGGTGTATGTAGCTCCCATGTTAGTCCTCCAGCTCCATCAGCTCCAACAACCTCCCTACACCTCTTACAGCCTATGTGTTTGGGAGAGCCAGGCTGGGAAGGAAAGGTTGAAGTTGCATGTGAGACTGCGAGGCTCGATCTCTCTCTCTCTCTCTCATGCCATGCGTTCACAGCCTTTTGCCTTCTCTATGACTGACTACACGGAATCTGTTAAGTGTGCCACAGGGTTTCTCCTCCAGTCGAGATCTTCCTGCGGATCAGATCACACGTTCCGTTCCAACTCTTTTTATTTACTACGAAGGCCGGCATCTTACACAATTCACACAGTAACGTTATACATTTTACTACCAGAAAAATATTACACACAGAGTCCCCTCCCCATCAATAACCCAAATTACGGAGCATTGTAAACAAATCTAAACACAGTGATCATTTTACTACTGTGGATAATATATATTAGCGTTATCTTTAGAATTGAGACACGCTGTCGGGATTTGTGTGTACCTTAATTTAGGTAAATTTACAATGCCGTCAAATGATACAATAAAGAGCAATTTGGGCAATCGTCATTAAAGCGTGAAATCAGAGAGTTGTAATTTGGCAATTACTGTGGGTTTAATCACAATTGAAGGGTAACACCATTTGAGGTACTAGAGGGCTGAGGGTACTGGCTCTGATGGAACTAATTGTGAGATATTATTAGCAATCAATCCCCATTGCTGTGGAGTTAGATACTATTTGGCAAGGATTTAATTTAAGAAAGTGCAGTCCTACAACCAACCCAGGGACATTGGGAAGAGACAGAGAGAGAGACTCAGAAGGGAAAAAAAGGCTTATTGACTTGGAGTTGCAGATGTGGAAGTGACGTCGTTGTGCAAGCTGGAGACTCCATGAGGGTAATTAGAAAAAAACCCACATTTGTTCCGGACACGTTAAAAAAGTTGGAAACACACACACACACACACGCGAGGAAGACTCTTGTGCAGAGAGGCATCCTGTGCTCTAGACATGGTTCTGCTCACTGACTTATAGCCAGGGCTTTATTTATGGATCGACCACGTCTGTCACATTGTGATCTCATCCAGTGCTCCTCGTCTAGTGGAGTCAGTAGCATCCAAACTGTCTCTCCGTTTTTTGGCTACTCTCGGAAATAAATCAATGGGATATATATCTATCTATGTGAATCCTTTCGTACCAGAAAAACCTCCAGTGATCTCCTGGTTGACTTGGTAATACAAAGACCACGTCAGCAGACAATGCACAGGCTGTATAGTAATTCCATTCATGGAACATATAACTTATATAGTTACTACAAATATATACAGATCTCACACCAGTGGACTTTTAGTAGGGACAATAAGCTACCCTCTTTTGAATCCAAGTCCGCAGAGCCATACAAATATAGTATCTCGGAGTGAGTCGAGACAATAAATACGAAAATAATACTTGGGGGAAAAAAAATCTCTTGAACACGTGTGTGTGGGATGCTCCTCTAGTAGTAACACTTTACACCTTACAGTTATCTTGTGCAGTGGACGAGAGTGTGGTAAAGTGGAAGGGTAAACTGTGAACAGTAATGATGTTATCTTAAGACCCGTCAGGCCATCAAAGTCTACAGGAGAGTGGACCCAACATTTACGTGAAGGTGAGCACCCATTTATATTCATTGTCCATTTGAACCTCTGTTGACACTATATCCATACAGCATTTGTAGCATTGCCTTAGGCTGGATTAGCAACCCTGCAACCGGTTGACGTAACTTCAAAAGTTACACATGTGTCAATCCAAGGGGAAAGAAAAAAAAGTTTCTCTGTTTCTTCCCGTCAATAATCAAGGCGAGGTTCCGAAGGTGCTGTCTGAGGTCTCTTTAGCTCAAGTGAATGTATCTCTACGCTTGAGTATGTACGAGAGGGTCTTGTATCCACTTATCTTGGTCCATCCAGTATTATTATAGCAAGTTGTGCAAATTGTACCAGGAGAGTCCACACTTTTGTGGAGATAGATAGATACATATATAGGAAAGTCAAAAAGATTCATGTTGTTGCTGTTACATTTTTTTCCCCATCATCTGACCATCTCCTTCCTGGTGGACAAGTATGACAATCTGCTTGACGGTCGGTCAAGGAGTCCTCTATATCTGCCTCCTACATTTCTCCTAAATGTTTCAACAATTTTTTTTTCTCATCTTGATGAGGTTCATCCCAGTTTGTCCTCATGTTTATATTCATGTCTGTGTTGGTATTCTGGGCTACTTTATCTTCTTACCAAGGGGTGGGTGTTGTTGGCAGGAGAGAGCGGGACATTGTCTGATGATCAGTCAGTTTTTTTTTCACCCTCTCCTGGCATATTATGCTTTATGGGAGCGGCATATGTACATATACAGGGGAGGCAGGAGTGCTGCTCAACATTTTATTCAAAGGAAGGCAAGGTATTTGCGTGACTTTGCATGAAAATTCCAATGATGGATCCATTCCTGTTGACAACAACAGCCCAGAATTGTTTTCCATTTTGGCTAGCGGCTATGAAATAGTACAAGACCAAAGCAATGTGATATGATGCGTGTGAGTGTATGTGTGTGTGTGGATTCTTCAAAATGCCCTCAAAATGCTCTCTCTCTCTTTGGCTACTACTCTCTACCGAGACACAACTCCAGTCATATTTTCATCCCATGTCAGAACCTGACATAGTAGCTTCTCCGAAAAATTGAATCGAATTTCTCATATGTTTGTATACTATCTAGTACAAGAGCAACTTTTCCCTGTGGCCTTTATGTGTGTACACTTTGTTATAGGAGGAAAAGTCTCCAGTTTATAAGGGATGAGCCTATCAACATTATAGCAGACCCTGTGCTCAAACATATGTACATACGTGAACCGCACGCATATTGCAGTGAAAAAATTGGTAAATTCCTGGGAATTTGGTTGTTTGGTCGATAAGATTCACTCGGATCCACTTTTCTGGCGGAAGGGAGGGGACCCAACTTTTTTTTCCTACCTTTCCTTCCAGCAGTTCTCATAGTTGGAAAGTCTAGTATCACTCTGTGTACACTCCGGCCGCTATAAGTACACAAACTTACGGAGGGCTCCTTCACTTATTCCTTCCTATACTTCCATCATCTCCTCTCAAAGGAAAAGTGTTGGGGTATCAAGTATTAAGTTCCATATATTTTATCCCTGCCCTTATATAGGCAGATGCATTTACTACAGATACCTTGGAGCTTATTACTACTGTGGAGGTAACGTCAGGCCTACTGATAAATCATTGAGCTTACATAGATATACATATGTATATATATAGCCATAGATAGGTGTAGTGTGTATATGAGGACTACTACAAAAGAGGGGTCTTCATCGAGGAATTTGAATCTCAACTTCGATACTTATATTCTGGGTGAATTTGGAAAGCAACTATTTTTGCTCTCTCTCTCTCTCTCTCTCTCCCTCTCTCAGTGATGTTGACGGGACGTGGGTGGTGGGGAGGGAGATTGGTATTGAGGGTGGGGAAAGTTTGGCATGGGAATGAGCCTTCTGTTTCAATCCAGCAAAGGACAACCTGAGAATTACCTTTTGCGGGGGAAGCGGATAAAAGCCGCCACACCAAAAAGAAAGATGGGATTCGCATTTCATGCATGAATGCAATCACGTTAAACCATGCGTCCATTCGGATGAGTTTAGGGTGTTTCCGCTATTTCACGGCTAGCTCCGATATAACCCTCCTCTTCCAACTTACAATACAGTCCATCTTCCTGGCTGGTGGAGTGTTTGCAAGATACTGTCCAAACGATTGGAGGTCCAGTTGTTCTCTACGAACATGGAAATCTTCTTGTTTAAACATAAAAAGCTATAAGGAAGATATCCTTCATCCCAAAGTTCATTTCCCTCGGAGACAACAACAAAGTACGGAGTGGAAGTTTATCTTAACTTTTTTCTTCCTATAGTCAAACTTACATCTGTCTGTAGTTGTTCGGAGTATCTCTCCGCATACTCCATACGACTCACGTACATGTTGTAAGATCCATTTGCTCTCCTTACAGTTCATTAGTTCCCTTGCTTTTTTGACCGTAGTGCTTTATTATATGCAGGGACAGGGCTCAGAAAGGGAAACATGCCCTGGCAGAAAAGTTTATGGGAGCTGCTACTATCTGTAGATATATGACTTGGCTATAGACTCTATCCCCATAGACCTGTAAGATATAGTGTCTGCAAATAAACTAGCCCGAGCCCTCGCAAATGACATTTTAGCAACTCGTTCCACGTAGTGGCATTTAAAAAGTATTTGGAAACCTGGAATGAATAGGAGTCTCATGCAAACTTAGCATTCCCGTTTGCTGGAATGCTTCAATGGTAATTTCTGAAACGCCTTTTAATTCATAAACTTGTCCCTTTGAGTTTCCCAACTGTGCTAACTGAACCTTTGTCGCTACAGTAGTGTGAAATAAATGGAATAAAAGCAAGGGTTATTGTTACATACTATGGTAAATAATAGGAATGTAATGGATATGGATTTTTCCTGAAAGGAACCAAAATAGCTCACGGTTGGAAGAATAAGGTCTGCATGCTAATAATCTGCATGCATTACAGGTCAGGTTACGATATCAAAGGTGGTTGGTGGAAGGTAACTATTTTCTGTGTAATCAGAAATTACGAACCATTACTGTAATAGGGCTAGAGTCACACCTCGGTGCGAAAAGCGGGGTGCTCAGGCATAACGGAATGGGCGCATGAGAGATGCTTGTTGGCAAAAGGTGAGCCCTATTCCTCCTCTCCCAGTCCTCCGAATGAATTAATGAGGAAATAAAGAAGCAATTCACAGCATGTTTCCAATGTTCCGGAGCACATCAATGAACCATTAGCCATTATGGAGGGATTCAATAGCGAGTAATTACAACTCATCCGTATGCATGCTCCTGCGAAAAAAAAATAATTCACCCAATGACTTATGACTACCTAGGACAAGGGAATTGCTGGGCCACACGGTTCACTCTACGACAGAGAGAGAGAGAGAGAGAGAGAGAGAGAGAGAGAGGGACAATAAACTGTCAGGGAATGAGATATGGCAGAACCTTTACTGTATCTATCTTTTTTTCCCTGTGAATTCACTTCTTGACTTCAGACTTTTTTTATAAAGGTGTTTAAAAACTGAAGTTGAAAATTGTAAGCCTAAGCAGAGATTGCTCCTTTCCAGATCTTACATTGAAATCCCCAGGACTGTGAAATTCAATCAACCGTGAATGGATGTATTCGTACGGGCTGTAAATTGGAGCAAATTATAAATTCTCAGGGATAGATATACATGCATACATTATTAAAATTATACGCCCAAGAATCGTCCTATTTCAATTCCCATAATAATCCCATGGACGAAATAAGTATCTATCTAAGTATACAATTGTATGTACATGCTAGAATGTGAAGCTTCTGTATAGAAAACACGGATATGTTGAAAAATACAAACGAGCATCGGCAACTATTTTAAAAGTACAAGTGAAGATCCCGTACATGGATCGTCAAGAAGCAAACACTTTTTTTGGAGCAGTACTAATTGTCAGAAGGAAATTTGAACACCTGGTTACCTGTTGAGAAGTAAAAGGGAAATAAAGAAATTACGAGAATAAATTTCAGTTAAAGTAAACAGTAAGTGTCCAGAGAATTATTCCAGGAAAGTGTAGGAGAATTTTCAAGCCCAAGTATAAATTTGTACGTGTCTGAGAATTTTGTTAAGAAAAGGCGAGCCTCTGCAATTTTTTAACAGAATGACATGTCATGTTTTAATCCCTACTAAGAGTAATGTAGTAGATACATAATTGGCTTTGCTATTGACAGGAACGCCTCCAGAAGTTCAGATTTGCATCTTAGCCCCCTGATATTGAACTTGGATATTGAGCTTGATATTGAACTTGAATATTGAATGGGGATGTTTGTGGTAGAATTTGATAGCCAATGATTTATGTATAGGTAACATTGGTAACCCCTTGGAGAGGGGCTGTTGACAACAGGTCATGAACGTTTGCGTCTTGTTCCTTGCCATGAGGTAATAGCAGACGCTCAAGATGCATACATAAGCCCCATGCAATTCTATGGATTTATTTATGTATCGTGATAATAATTTGGTGTATGTGTAGGTATGTGTGTGTGTGTAAGTGTGTGTGTGTGTGAATAGAACGATCGATGGAATTGGTAGGTAGGAGTTTTTCTCATGTACACACAAACCTGTAGACCCTTTTCCTCAACAACTCCCTAGCACACACTTATGTACGCCCATGTACTCCCCCCATAGAAAGAGATGGTCCTTTGAATTCTGCAATAGAATTGAACCAGATTTTTCCTTGGGAATTCCCTCACACAACTAAAACTAACCTTCCAGGAGTACAGTCCTGGGTATAATACTTTTTGGAACTGTTCTTCTCTTTCCTCTTATGTGTGAGACCTCTCCTTATGTGAAACTTACGCTACGTTGCGTACAGATGTGTGCTCCAACAGTACTGGAAAGGCATATGGATGGACCCCGTGTGTATGAGATGGAGTCATTGAATAGGGAAGCTGAAGGGAAAAAAAATAGTATAAGATGCTTCCTGTCAAAGTGGGATCCGCTCATCGGATTCAATCCCATTCCATGGAAAATATATGGAAAGGCAAAGCTAGCCGATAGTGTGGATGGAGAGAATTGGAAAGAAACGGCCAAAACGATCCACATTTCACCTTGCCTTTAGTCTTATGCCCCGAATTTTCCTTTTCACAAGCGAGCAAGAGTAAGAGAGAGAGAGAGAGAAAAAAAAGGGAAGACCAAGGCGAGAAAAACCTACAAAGTTCTCCTGCTCATTGAAGCGTGGTTGACACGTGAAAAATCTGAAAATTATTATTTCTGCTCGGCCTTCCATTCCAGATCACATTTTCTCTCCATATCCTGATGCTCACTTAATTTTTATTCTTTCTCCTCCCGCAGCCTCAAAAAACTTTATCCGCTTTGCCGTTATTTCTCGAGCTTCCAAATCCTATAAGGCTCTTTGAGGGGATATGTAATTATACTACGCAGGAGGCTGGGGAGTGTAGTCAGTGTCTCTGTAGTTATATATAGGAGGAGTGCATTCCGTCTTGTAACGACTTGTTCAAATATAATAAAGTAAAGTATTTAGGAGAGGCGCGCAGATGGAACGGACAGATTTGACATAAAATTTCTTCCAAGGCCGACGGAGAAGAGGTTCCAATAAAGGAGAGTGAAAAGAGTTGTTGCTACTCTCTGGTTAGCCACGCCGTCATAAAGGAAATGAAAATTGAAATGAGCGTGTCCCAGGGAAACCGAGACTAAATACATTCTCTCCCTACAATAGCCAGTTATGACATTTCTCGTTCCACATCATCCCAGTCTCCTCCATTAATATGTCACGTTGACGGGGAAATATTAATCATTTTCTGCTCTGCTACCGATCCCCGTATTAGCATTGCCCTTTGACCTCGCATACTATCAGCAGCTTAAATCATCCCTAGCCTCACCCGCATTTGACAAGCCCACGCCTCCTCATGGTGTACTCCTCTCTCATATTATCATCTGTACTTACAGATATACATACCATTGAGTCATCCAGATACCATAAATGTAAACTTCCTAGATTTCCAATATCTACTTATAATTATACAATGACACATTGCAATTCCATACGTAAGTATCGTCTTATAAATAAATAGCAGAAGATTACATACATAGAGTCTCTCTCATATAAGAATCAAAGCTCTGCATATACTCAATAGATCCCATAAATTTTTTAGAGACACAAATTCCGACACAGAGAGGTATCATTCCTATTGTCAGTGAAGTATATATAATTACTGCTATTCAACGTATTTGGACAGAGTAGCATAGGAAATGTAGGAAAACCTTCTGGTGACATGTCACATGTTCGGATACAGTATTCAGATGAGGCTTGTGATGTGGAGTTGACAATCCTGTTACAAATTCCTATATGGCTGCAGCAGCTCTCTATTAATTTTTGCTCGGAATGCAAATGTGTCTTCCTCCAAAGCTCACCTGTTCTGGGAGCCTGAGAGAGCCTCGCACTTGCCATGTAGCTTTTAAGTAGACTTTAATTGCGGGCTGGTCACAACCGGCTGACAAACGTGCAGTCTGTCAGTCAGATGTTCCCGCAGACGAGTTTATTACTTCAGCTTTGCTGTATTAGTGGGAAATAAGTTCTCCTCAGCCCTTATATTGACTACTCAAGTAATTACTTTATGCCATCATGTGAACTTTGAATGTACTGTTTACATTAGTTTGCACTTAGATTAGTCACTATCAGTGCTACATATATACTGACTTGTTTGCTTAGGGAATTGTTAACTGGGGAGCATTTAGTGGGCTTCTATCAAGCTCCATACGGATTATACATAGTTTCATATAGGGATCATTTATTGTATCTACTGTACGTTGTAGAATATGTATAATTGCGTGGATAGTATATCCTCAATATTTATTGTATAGTTCCGTCCACATGTGACTGGGGTATTTATTTTCATAGGGGAGCAGGTACAGAGTAGGCATGTACATATGTATGCTGGTGTTAAGGAATTATTTATATGGGTGTAGGAAGTGCTCTGTGGATATAGAGCATTGAGGATTTGAGCCTTATGCAGAAAAAGTTGATGGAGTCAGGGTTACGTATTTCACCAACAGACTAAAGTTTAAGAGCGAGTGAACAGTTCACTTACTTGTTTCTGTCTTCACGTACATATATCTACTTATAACAGAGCAAAGTTTTGTGTGAGGAGAAAATAAAGAAGTTGGAGATGTGGAAGGAAGAAGCGACAGCATGTCTCGATTAGAATTATTGCTCGTAGCGATCCATTTAGAAAAGATTAGTCTGTGAAGATGAAGGATAGGGTAGCAGCTGGATTATCTCATTGCTTTTTTCTCTCTGTCTTCTCCTTCCCGTCGTCTTGAGCCTTTCCCCTCTTTGATTTTTAAGTTTTGAGAGGTTTTCAGCGAGACGGGAGCAACACTTATGGAAGACCTTGAACAATCAAAAGTTTTGCTTCTTGAGCACCCAAATACATACATAGGTTTTTAGTCTTAATCTTTGGAACGAGGCGGTTTTTTAAATTTCTGCCCTTTTCTCCCTTATATAGTCAGCCTTTGAGTTTCTATTTAATATCATCCTTCATAAAGTCTATGGACGTTGTCTGAGTAGATATACACACTGGATGGAACTCTCTTTATAGGAGCACACCTATGTATATATGTAATTACAAGGAGCAAAATTTCTTCCTTACAAAAATGGAAGCTCTTATGAGAAGAAAAATTAATGTCATAAATGGGAGACTCTTTTATAATTTTTTCTGGTACAGAAAATGCTCCTATAAGGGCTATAGTCTCTGGTAGTGAGAGTGTACTGTACGTGCATACGTATGTACATGGGGTTCTATACATTTTATCCTGTACAAGTTTAGTCCCAGGTTAAAGTTTTTTCCAAGCTTGCTCTTTTTCTTCCTCTTTTTTGCCAGTCTTAGTTTTTTTTTTAAGATTGAAGGGCCGGTGTGTAGTAATTTTTGTAATGGTTCGGTGCTTGACAGACTTTTTCAAGTAAGTAAACATTGAGGTTTACGATCATACTCTTGACTCACAAGTACCTATAGAAACTTCTCAAGACAAATTTAATATATAATTGGGGGTACGAGCCATGACGCTATGGAAGGGGAGTTGGTCACCCATGCAAACTCTATTTAACTTGGAAGAGTCTTGTAATTAAAAGACTTCTCTCTTTGGCTCCGTCAAAAAATAACGCTTTTAGAGGAAAAGTTAAGTTGAAAAGTTCTTCGCTTTTGTAATGCACTGTGCTCTCGGGCTCTCCTCTGAGTCGTCTCTGTGCCATTAAACCTTGGCAAGTTATGAGAGAAATGTTACCTCTGAGTGAGTGCAATAACAACTTGATAATAAAATAAAAACATAATCTGTCTTGATGTAAATGCGTAATAGCGTAATAGTAGTTTTTGTTTTTCAAAGTGTTATAAGTTTTTTTGTTGTTGTTGTTGGTATCCACGTGAGGGTTCCAGGTTGATAGACAAAATGTTGTATCCTCTCCTCCTGCAGTTCGTATTGAGATTGGGTGAGTTGATAAAAGGATATTGGCCTGGAGTGTGTTCGGAAAGAGACGTGTAAACGTACATACATAGCAGGGACCCGGTCCATGGACTCTGTGCTCTCGGGGAAGGGAAAAAGGGTGGATCATTTACCCAAATCTGGGTAATAAATTCAATTTTTTTTTAGCTCTTGTGGGTAGTTGAGGACAGGACAGAGATAGAATGTTTGGAGTTGGAGTCCGAGAGGGGAAGTTGGTATTCAAAAGGCGAAGTCAGTCGGAGGACTGAGGAGAGATGGAAGCCCACCTTGGAGAGTGATTTGGAAGACCCGGGCTTCATCTTCCCTGCTGTCATCTCTCCCTCCATCCCATCTCCCTCCTTGCTTCTGCACACTTTATTATTTCATTAAATCTCCATTCTCGCTCCATTTCACACATTCACCCGGCTCTTTGTAGTCTCACACAAACTCCAGGGCTTTTGGGTCCACAGTATAGAAGGAGATACTCTTAAGTCTGGCAGGTATTCTCCATAGAGTTTACTTTACAAGTTAGTTTTACGGGCTTCCTGGAAACTGTCATAAGATCTAGTTTACGATTCGATTCCCCTTGATTGTCACTGGTGAAGTTCAGTCATAAACTTGTTCGGAGTTTCATTTGTTGGCAGGTGGAATGGCAATAAGAATAGACAGGAACTGTCGCAGACTCTTAAATTGAATCTTGTTTTGATACGTACGTATATACAGTACATAAGTATACATCTCTACAGTACACGTCGTCCAGGCTGCATCCGTACAAACCTTGAGAATTGTAGACGGGACATGTCCCTATGTACAATCAAATCAGAGTGGGCTCAGATAAACTAGTTGAAGTAGCATGTGCCTGTTTAAAGCAAAGCTGGGAGCTACTGTAGCCCAGCACAATTACATCACATTTCACAAGTTTTTATGCTCGGAGGAATCAGGTACGAAGTTGAGATAAAATAATCTGGCTACGTTAATGTTCCAGTGTTTTACATGTAATTACTTTTATAAAGGTACTTGGTAGGTACGGGGATAGGGAAAAAAAATGCTGGTCATGATTCCTCCGAAGGACACAACTCAGGTGCAGAGGAACTCACCTCACAGTCACCTCCCACACACCCCCCTCTCAACTCTCAGAGTAAATAAAATCCGTTGATAAAGCTAATTCTGACGCATATCCCCCTGCTTGGATAACTCGTTCATCACGTAGCAAATGTAAAGTGCAGTAGCTGCGGGCTTTGGAGAAGCACAGCGTCAGACCATCCACCTGGACCATTTTTTATCCCACTTGATTCCCACTGATTGGCCCAGGTTCTCCCGTTTTTTTATATTATATTTCCACATGATGTTAATGCCTCAACCTTTGGCCCAGCAATGGGAAAAACACAAGCGTCGGGGAATACAAATGGGACAGTCTAATGTGCTCCATCCGTCTCTGGCTTAATTCATTACATTGTAAATCTTAGGGGGAAAAGTCAGTTACTAACCTCAGATCTACTCGGAAATGTTTTCCCATGCTTGATGAATTCCTCAAAAGGTCTCGAAAGGTTTGTCAATGTTTTCACACTGCAACTGTACTCCTGTAAGGATGTATGTATACTCTGGTTTGGGCGAACGTCAAGGCTTTCTATAGCTGTATTTTTTGTATAGGCAGATACATACATTGATGCTCTTATTCCTACGAGCACAATAAAAGGTTTATTATAAAAGCGTTCCATCCTCATTGTACAATGAGTAAGGTGATTGAATAAATAAAAGTGTGGTTCCTCGAAAAGTCCAGAGAAATATTTTCCCGTGAGAATTCTCCTTGCTTGAAATAATAAATAGTGGATTCTCATGTGCTGTCGGCTAAATGCCACAAGATATGGCTACCCTATGTCTTATTCCTAAGTATCTTCAGCAGCCAAGGCCCCAATCCAGCTTTTTGGAGCTTCCTCTCTCTCTCTCTCTCTCTCTCTCTCTCTCTCTCTCTTCCCCGTTACACATTGCCTTACGCATAAATACTGACTTTAGTAATGCATAATAACTGTGGGACTATAAACTCCTTTAGTAGGGAAAGCCCCACTGCTATTACACTGTCCTATCTGTACTCCCAAAGTACATGCCGAACTAGTAAGTCCGTCAGTATCTCGGTGTGGTACTGCACACACAAGTGTATGGTGGTACATAAAATATAAGGAAAAATTCTGGAAGTGCACTAGGCCGTTGGAATGACTAAGGCTGGGAGCGAGAGAGGAGTTGGGAATAAGTAGGAAGTATGTACTCTCCATACTGAGCCCCTCCATGCAACTATTTTGGCCGCATTAAATTTTAATATTGTGAAGGAGTTGGCTTTTCCTTGTGGAAACTGTGTATTTGGGGAGCGGAGGATCTCTCCAGAGCAGACGGAGTTTAAAGGGCCGGAGATGATGGCGACGTTGACGGCCACCATGGGAAAATCTCTCAAATTACGCAAAGCCCACAAGTATACATGTAGGAAGACAAGCTCACATGGAAGGGCTGGAGGAGTAATTATGTGTGTCTGCCCCGAGCCCTTTCCAAACTCACATCATGCAGGGCATCTTCAATTCTTTAGTGTGGAACGCACTAAACGGCAATTACATGAGCTCATTTCTATTCTCTTTGGTCTTCCCTGGACCAATCGACCCAATTCCCACTCTTCCTCCTTTCCTCTCATCTACAAATACTCCTGCCCTTAAGCTCACACATACACACACACACACACACACACACAAACTACATACCCACATTACACACACTCATTACATACACAAACGTACTTTTAGCACGGTCTTTTCGGGAGTTTCAACACGAACCACAGGTTCTATCTCCGTACCTTCAAGGAATCTTCGCTCTATGATTTCTGCTATTCCTGCAATGCAAATAATTATTTGGGCACATATGTGATTATACAAGGGTACATTAGAGCACCGCAGTTGAAAGAGCCAGTGCATATTGACATGTACTCATATAGCTCCCCATAATTTCAGGACCAATGGGAGTCAAACTTTAAGTGCAAACTGAAAGTACACTTGAGTTACTTGCATTTGGTATTCCTCCGGTTGAACGCCTCTGCTCCAACGAGGACATGATTGCTTTCCCGATAAAACTATACCAAAATCCACTAGTACCTTCTAGGACAGTTAAGAAGCCGGAGGATCTGAGTGTGTCTCTTTTGCAATGTATGTATGTAATTATTCTTATGTACGTATCCATAAGAAAATTGAAATATCAAGACGTGGATTTGCAGAGGAAAAGCCACCCGTAAAGATTTGATCTGTATTCAAACTGCAGAGCGGAGTTAGGGTATGGTGCTATTGAGACAGACAAAATAATTACATATATACCCAAAGACACAGAACTCAAACCAAGAGTACTAAGTTTGCGTGTGTTTCCTAAGATGTCATCATCAGAGGTCCATATACAGTTGGCATTACTGTCATTATTATTATTATTATTATTGAGATAAGCGTAATTACTGAACGGCTTGTTGCTCACTCAAAGACACGCTTTATCATTTCTCCACTCGAAGAAACTCGAGCACTTGTGTGTGTGTCTTGGGCCTTGTCTGCAGAATCATATGTAGATTTATCTTAAAATACAAAAACAAACCCCCTCCTTCTCCCAGATACTATTATTAACAACCATTTCATAAGAAACTTGTTACCCCAACAGCTTTCAAATCCACATTTTCTTTGTTATTCCTCACTCTGTTGAAAAACGCACTTGAAAAATATACTACACCTTTGGGGCAGTAACAGCAATGAAGGCAGAAAGACCTTCGAATTATATACATACATACTATATAGTTTATACTGTAGATATGAAGTAAATACTATTTAGTTAAATTATATGCAGTTAAATAAGGCATGCGAGGAGAATCTCGGATGGCGTGCATGGAACAAGTTTAGGATTTTGAAGGAATGGAGAAAATGTCGTTTTTCAAGTGCACTGAGTCATTTCAAGATAAACTTTGAAATGTCTTTGGAGCTCCAGTAAGTTTTAGGTTTCGGTCTGTAACTGTATGATGGTGAAGCTTCATATAACCAGAGCATTGTATCTAGTTGCTGTAGTGTATTATTGTCAATGTTATTTACTCTCTCATTGTCTACCATTGTTTCTCATGTCCCCTGACGCACTCGAATCCTGAAGCAACGGTAGCGTGAAGGAGCTGAAGGAAGACGAGATTAGATATTTAAGTGTATAAGCAATGTAATAAGGGGAGCTACATATGTCGATTATTAAGCCTACAACTGGTACAATTTTAAGGAAGTGCACTGACGTCCGTAATTTATTCATTGGAATAAGTTCCTTCTCCACTATATACATACATACATACGTAGAATAGTACAGCAGAAGCAACAGCAACTGACCTCAATGGTATGAGTAAGCTAGAAGAACCACATGAAGATAATACTCTCATGTCCCTTCCTGTACACACACACACACATAGATACACACATACATACACAGCACAATGTACTTTTAATAGAGTGACCAAAAAACGTAATGATAGCTTTCGCATTTACGTACAAGTATGTACCCCACGTGGGCCCAAGTATCTAGTAGTAGTACCCAAAAATATTAAACCAGCAAAAAATGAAGTGACGATTGTATGTCTCTATCTTTAGGAAGGAACCAAAAACAATAAGAGGAATGAAGTGTACCTACAACTTCCCTTAAATATTTCATCAGTCATTGCGAGACGCGTCAGGTAGCTACTCAGAGGTTTTGGGTCTGGATATCGTGTCTTGTGTGTGTCTCCTCCTCCCTTGACAAGTGTCGGATAAAGTTAAAATTGATCCGAAAAATTCATAACCTAGGTGAATTCCGTGGGTGTGGAAATAGTACGGAAGAGAGTGACTGACATCTTAGGCTTTATTGGAAGTGAGTGAAGCAGTGAGCTTGCGGTTCACCTCAATTTTTAGACAAGATAGAAGACTTGATACAGGAGACCATTTGTCTGGAGCAAGGCTTTTAAATTAGGTGCGTCCATCCACGACATCATGTTATCTTATCCGAAGAGAGAGAGGAAACGAACCGCTGACTGAGCAATCTTGATACCCCATCTGTGATACCCGGTTTCCAGTCGTCGTAAAAACTCAAACAAATTTACAAAGTAAGTTTATTAACATAAGCGAAGCCTCAAGCTTCCACATAGTAGTACACTGACACGTTCGAGTACAACCCTGCGCTCAAGTATGTACATATGTACGTGTATCCCAAAAAAGCTCATAGGTTCAAATCGTACAAGCTGACAGGAATACTTACATATATTCAAAAACAAGTGTAGGCAAAAGCATAAATTCCAGGAGAAGATAAAGTTTCACAGAAGGGAAAATACAAGGTTTCTTTTTCCGCTTCCGGTCCTTGAGCAAGGTAAATAATGCAATTTTGACTGGAGTGAAAAATTGAGCTAAAGAGTCTAGTCAAGTAAAAATGCGGATGTCAGTTTGAAAGAAGTAGTTGTCGATTTGGGAAGGTGATAAAATAGTCAAGTGAGTGGAGCTGAGCAATAACTCAAAAGTTCAGTTATGAGATAAAAATACCTCGTACCTTCGGAGTATACACATTGTATCAACTATCTATATATGTATCTATATACATATTGTTGAAAAATGAAGGGCTTGTATAGACTGGCCACGACGGTCCTGTGTGCACAATGTCGTACAGTACTGTGGAGCCATGTCACGGACGAGTGGTCAGCAGGACTCATCCTCGTTGAATTAATATGCATCATCTGCCAGCCTCTCATTATTCACGGCAATAAATGTTTATCTTTTCACCTCTTGATCCACAGCTATAACTATTCATATGACAGGTTATTACACACCAAACGAGAGCACAAGTCAACTGCCAACTCAATGTTGGATCATCTGTTCTACGAGGGGGATGTATGTTAATTGGTCTAACTCTACATATGTACATATAATGATACAGACATACTGATAGATACTGAAACGCGTTGAAAAGTAATTTGTGGGATGGCTATTTAGTAGCATACAGAAGTCCTCTCCTCAATTCCTCATTTCTGAGGAAAATGTTCCTCGTTATAATATCGTCCCCATTAAGTGGGAAGGAGTTTGAGAAAGGGTTGAAAAACAATAATTAATCCAAGGAGTTTCTAGAGTATGCATATTATGTAGAATAGGTAGGGAATTGCGCGAAAAAGGGTTTCGCAGGATTTTTGTGTGCCTGCAACATTGAAAGGGAGTTGGGATTTTTTGTGTGGAGGTAACAACACTATTACAAAGTGCTGGCATGAATAATAATAATCCCTGACTGGGAAAGAGAGCAACGGTGAATGGAGAGCGAGAGAGGGAGCGTCAGTTAAATGGCGAATATACACACATGGTTTAATATTTGGTTGATATGATTGCTCTTATTGTTGCTCATAGCTTTAATGAATATTGAGTGGAGGTATGAATGGCAGGACTCACACACACACACACACACACACACACACACACACACACACACCTGACCATACTGCCCTAGAAAATGCTCTAATAATTACCACAGTCGTATATCGTCCACATCTCCCAACCTCCTCCAACGTCCGTACTATTCCTCTCAACAACTCACACTCAGGTACGTACTCACTCAGCTCAACGTTCCGCTCGCTTATCTCAGTCAGAGATCATTCGCCGACCTCACTCTATACGCAATATCATTTGTAATATTTATCCCTTTAAACATTAATTTTGAGTATGTCAGTATCTATCTGTGTATGAGTTGGACAGGGCAAGGGGATTCAGGTACTATTTTGGTCCTTGTGATATGCATTTGTACAACGACCAATGTTCCTTTTTTTATTTCATGTAAACGCCATCGTTCACCTTTCTGGCATTCCTGTCTGCAGTCACAATTAGGAGTCCGTAGGGAAGAGTCATATTTAATCAACGGAGGGATTATACTCCCATCATTCCATAACATTTTCGAATTAGACCTCACACAGCTTTCACGTTCAGCCCGAGACCTATGCGAATGGTTCCTTTCGGTTTGTCCAACAGGGGCAACCTACGGTGGGGTGGCTTTGTTGGTGTAAGGCCTTCAGAGGTAGCATCAAGTCACTTCCATAGTCGCGTGTCTACGGACTTGTTCCTTCACCACAACCTCTTCAAGTACAAGAGATCCCACTAAAAAACTGTACACATGGACAGGTTCCTTTCGCTTTTGGATTTTTCCCTGTGTTTTGATCCCGTCGTTCGGGAATTCTTTTGACGGAGTTCGTCGGGGACTGTTTGAATTTTATACTACACTAGATTGTTGTAGTTCGGTTGGAATTAATTTGGTCCTTGTGAGGATTGTTACACTTGGCTCTGTAAAGGTTGTTCGGATTTTGTCCCTCCAAGATATGTAGTTCATTTACTTCGGGTATTCTGAAGTGCTTTGACTTGATTTTTTGTTTGGAGATTTTTGAATTTCTAAGTGAGTCTTTCTTGACGCAGTTCTTCCGAGATTGTTTTATTCGGTTCTTTAGACTTTTGGATGTGGTCCTCTTGAAATGATCTTCAAAAGCTAAATTTTGTAAGTTTGTCCACATATAAATTTGTCGTTAGAGTGTACTGTATACTTATATTTCTCGAGAGCGTGTGCGTGTAGTTTGTCAGTTTGGTTTCCTCGGGTTAATTGATTGCATAATAGTTCCTGGAATTGAATGGAATGTGGTTCCTGAAGTAATTGCCAGCCCCGCAAAAGGCAAAGATACAGTTATATAAGGAGGGACTGTGCCTCAAGTGAGAAAGTGGAGGGAAAAGTATAGAGGGCATAAATATTTATTAAATCGGATTTGATTCCCCCAGAAAATATAAAATGATGGTGCGGTAGTTGTCAGACTCTGATTATTTGTGGTTTTGTGGGAGCAGTTAATGGTGGTAAAGGTCGTCGGAGAAGGCAGAACTCTTGAAGACGATGAGGCTATTTCGGAGGAAATCGGATCGAGCGGCTGCAGCTCCCTGTCTCGTGAGTCTCGGACCCATTCAACATTCGGAAAGTGCCCCGACAGCCCTTTCCGACAACATGAAAAAAGAGAACCAGCAGGAATTTGCGACGGTATCTTGCGAGGCCGTGGGTCCCGTCCGACCCAATCATCTTCATCTGAAGGGGGCCTATAATAACCGCACTGCAGACAACAGTCCCAAAACACCAATTAAGAAAGGTACGTCTGTGGTTATCATTTCCCTCTTCCCTCTCTCTCTCTCTCTCTCTCTCTCTCCTCATTGGTTCATATTGATAGTAAATTAGAGTCAGTCTGATACAATTATTTCCAAATTGTTCCCATATAAATTCCCAATCTGAGTCCATTCAGCTCGCTTTCTAATTTACTCTTTAGTCCCCACTCCTACAGTATATCTCCGTCCATAAGTATTAATTTGTACATGCAATTACGTCCCTGCACAACATAACAATGGGATCCATTTGTACCGGAGTAACTTCCCACACTCCGTTCGATAACTTGTGTCTATATCCCTGGGATGTTTCTCCGCATTGAGGAATTTAAATGTATTAAATCAAACTTAATTAGCGCCCTTTCAATCCCAAACAATTGTCCCCAGAGATAAGTTTTAGTCATGTATGGAGCTTGGGTCGTAAATTGAAGGAGGAATTTCTAATGAAAATATTATAGTAGGCTCACATAAAACTCTGTAGCACTTGATGCCCCAATGATTCCCTGACAGGTCGATTGAGGAACAGCTCTCACAGTTATGTCATTATTATGAAAGGGATCAGTTTCCATTTTGTCCCTGTAAGTTTGGAGGTATACCTCAACTGGCTGGGAGCAAAAGCTCATGGAATGTGAACTGCCCTGAGAAATGCGTGTGGAATGCATGGAGATAAGCTTGATTTAACATCCATAGTTTTGGTTCCTTATGTGTGAGTATGTCCATATAGGAGATGACGGGGCTCAAATTCTTATAGTATTATAGATATAGGGAGAGACTGTCCAACCTTAAGGACTTTGCTCGAGCTATAGTTTAATCAGTTGTTCCCAAAGGGTGATGAGGAGAATCCTCTGGGATCCTCTTCAAGCACATTAAACATTGTGTAGAGACACTCTTTCCTCCGACACCAACGCACTTCTCAAAGACTCTTATGAGGAAAGAAGTGGAGAGGGATTCGTATAAATCTTGGTGTGGATGGAATACCAAGTGGACGTGAAGATGAAAATATGAGTCATTATATCCCGTAATTACTTCTCCACACCAACTGATTCCAAATCATGTACGTTGCCTTTTAATCCTTTACCATAAAAATCCTACGGGAAAAAAACACACGAGCCAACTTTTATCCCTTGCCTCCTCGTATCTACTTATTCCTTCAGTGGTCATATGTCTTGAGCCCCTGTACACAGTATGTAGATATATCACCACTTATTCTATTAGATCCTCTTGGCAGGAGTTTGGGGACGTTGCTACGGATCCGTATGTCAAAATAATTTAATTAACATTCCAGATATTCCTCGTCTTCCATCCCATTGTTCACCTTACTTTCCCTTCCACTACAAGTAGATACTTTCATGACTTTTTAATGCAGTAATTACAGGACAGTTTAGGATTACTATATACATGCTCCTCCGTAGTTCCAAATAGCCTAATATAGGCAATTGAAACAATTGAGTGAAAATTCGAACCACCTCTGACATTTCCCCTCGTTACCATTTTCCCATATAGGAAGGGATCCCTGCTCACTCGTGACTCCTGTCACTTGAGATCATCAGGTAGATTATATTTGGTTGCTTGCTATCTTCTTCTATTCATTTTTTTTTTAATGTGGGAATAGTACACACATAAAGTTATTCTTAAATGAGCAACCCCTCGTAGGAGGAGGTTACCGTCACAGTATGCAGAATGTCATGTACCATTTATCCTTACATTAGAGTATGCATCGTACATGTAATTACCTCAATTTGGGAAGTATGCACTTGTGGATGAGCCCACTGTACGTACGTATGTACATATGTACATGTGCATAGACGTAATTAACCCTGTCGACATATAGATATACATATCGAGACTCATTCCGGGATGACTGGAATGCTATAGATATGATTAGCGTTGAAATAGCTCCAAAGGGGAAGAAGGAGCGATAGATTTCCAAATTTGATAAAGACCTGACGGCACGAACATGATTTTCTGATCCCGCTCGAAAAATCTTTATTCTTTGGTGCAAACGGGTAATAGCAAAAGGAAAAGTGAACAATATGCCTTGCTCAAAGAGGAAAGATGCCTTCAATTGATAGCCCGCCCTCTGCACGCAACCCCGTCTTCGTGACATCACTACCATGCATACAATAATTCCAAATTAGCATCACAAAGGGAACGAAATAAGCGAGACTAAACTGGTGCAGAACACTCTTTAAACCAGACTCTCATTTGACTTTTTGTAGGTTTCTCCACATGGAGTAAGAAGATGGGCAGGACCTGGAACCATCTCAAAAACTCCGGGGATATGAAGTCACCCGGGGATATCCTCGACAGTGCCAGCTCCAAGTTGAAAGATAAAAACTGGCAGCAACAACAACAGCAACAACAACTACAACAACAGCAACAGCAACAATGGCAAAATTCCTTGGACATGCCAACTAAAGAAAGTGGAAGTGAACAGGTGCTTACTGGCAATAAAGAGGATGCGTCTCGGGACGATGACAATGGGACTACTAAAAGTGAGAAGGAGAATAAAGGTGAGTGGACCTCTGGAAAGAGTAGACAGTTGGAGCTGTTGAGTGGAGCGGAGTGCAAGTTACGAGAGAAAACAAATGGGTTCGCATCCCTCCACCGGAAGCCGTCCGCTTCAGAGGAGAATCTGGGAGATGTGGAGCAAAAAATGTGGAAGGATGAGTTTTATCTGAATGTGAAAGGATGCTGCGTGAGGAAGTGTGCCACTCTGAAAGGAAACAAGAGTCGAGGCGTGGATCGAGTTGAGTCACTCAAAGGGATGCTATTGTCCAAGACGTCCAGAAGTCCAGCCCGGATCCTCAAGAAGGACGGGAAGACTGGGACTAATGAATTTAATGGTAACAGTAGTAAGGACACTCGGCACAAGACCTCCCCCCTGTTCCGAAGTTGTTCCACCTCAACCCTCCCCTCCTACGTCGCCGGAGATGACCCCGCCACGGACCTGGACCTGTCCCCCAATGGCAAGAAAATAGACAAAAATAGTAACAGGTCATTGACAGGCTCGGACTCAGGAGCAACTACTCCCAGTGCTCTGTTAAGTAACACCAGTGAGCTGAGTAGTAATGGGACTGTGAGTAAGATGGTCCTCCTGGGCTCGTCCACACATTACACCAGCTGTCCAAGTGGGTCGCCCTCCAAGAAGGCTGTGAGTGTTGATAACATTGCATCGATGTTGAGCAGTTGTGGCGGAAATGACGTCACGTCGCCCCTCTCTAAAAAGTTCGGTTTTCCTCATGGCTTCGTCCGCTCCAAGCTGAGCGTACTGCCTGAGGAGGCTCATCATCATCAACATCCGCAAAAACAAGTTGGACTCAAGCTGGTGAGCAGTGTGAGTAGTGATAGCGTGCATCTCACAACCACCACACACAGTAGTAGTCTCAACTCCAGTAGCAGCAAGGAAAGTAGCAATTCTGACTCATCTAGGAACAGCTCCCAGCCCAGTAGTAGTAGTACTGGCACGAAGAGCTTTACTGGCAAAGCTCTGGCAATGATGCAACGATTTGGGACAGCGAGCAATTCATTAGCCAAAGGTAGAAGTCGAAGCAAGAGTCCTGCCACCTCGGGCTCCCGTCAACGTCAACCCCTCGAGTTCGGAGCAGGTGTGTTAGCCCACAAAAAGTACACCCCAAATAGTAACAGTAGTGCGAGAGTCATCAAAAGTGCAAGTAGCAGCTGTGAAATGTTAGACTTGGATTCAATTCGAATCTCTGATCCCAATACTCTACACAATAGTGACTGTCTCACGAGGTCCCCCCATCATGACTTGAGTGCGGAGAGGGAGATAAACTGTCAGAACAATTCCGAGTCATGTCAAAGTCAAGGAGATGTTCTAAGTCAGCCCAAACTGTCCTCATCCAGTCTGACACCTAGTTGTGGAGGACAGCCCGGGACTGGGATCTCAACCTACATCTCATCCAATGAGTCAGGCTATGACTCGGACAGTACTAAAAATACGGACGAGATGACGGTTAATGGAACCGTTCAGAAACCCAAGGAGGCTCAGGATGAGAGTAACCCTCAGCCCTTGCCCACATTCCTGATATCACCGGAATCGGACTTGAATTTACCGTTCAAAGGTGTGGGTCCTCGTGTTTGGGACTTTGACAAAAATCTGACCATTCGTCAAGTGGAGAAGCCCATCAAGACGGCCGTTGTGAGGAGGAAGAGCGACTTGGCAAATGCCGTGATTGCCCGCCAACAAATCCTCTCTCCAAGTAAGAATCCCAGTCCCTGTCGGACCTTATCCGAGCAACAAGAAGGGAGATGTCGGAAGACTGGTGTGGTAATGCAGGAGGGAGGATTTGACAATTCTCAAAAGTCCTTTGTGTTTTCTCAGCTGTGTCCAAATCAGAGTACAAGAGTGGAGGGTGTTTATAGTTCCTTGCCTTCCAACAACAACAGTCAGTCACAGCCTTTGTATGGATCTTCAGGAGGAGGAGGGTTGAAACAAAACAGGATCCAGTGCATGGAGAGTCGTGAGATTTTCCGGCTGTGCGTGGGTAAAGATACGTTCCCTCCCAATCCTCCTTTTGGCCAGGAGCTCAATAATTCCCCGCCACCTCCACCTCCTCAAGTGAGCTGTAATAAGAAGCGATTTCAACTCTTGCATGTGACAAAGTCTGGAGAGGAGTCTTTGGGTATTTCTTTAGTCAGTCGGGTCCTCAAAGGTACTGTGGAGCATGTCGTGCAGTGCATCTATCCCGCATCAGCTGCTCAAAGGTAAGCTAAATGCTTCTCTTAAACTGACTTTTATTTCCTTTTATGGATCCTTGGGAAACTACTCCGCTTCCAAAACTTGTCAACTCGAGTTCGGAACAAGAGTGGGGGAGCGTCGACGACAATAAATGTCAGTCGCATGCCCTGTCCTTCCTGGTTTCTGAATAACATTAACTAACTTCGAAGGGATGTCTGGTCTGGAATAATATTGCGTAACCAAAACAATACTCTACGGATGTACAAATGATATACATATGCAATATACAATGTACATATGTACATATTCAAGCTCTGCATACTAAATCTCATTCCCCGAGCCCTATGAGACATAAATGAAATTTATACGATTATGTCTGACATGGTGTAGACGAATTTCCTAACCACCGGCTGAGAAGCAAAAACAAATGTCCGCAAGCTCCTCTAGTAATGTAAGCAAACGGATACAAAAAAAAAATCTAAATCAAAGGGGAACTTTTTTTTAAACTGAACTCTTGAACTTGCTCAGTTTTACTTTCTCAAGATTTTTGCTTGTTATCACTTTTGGTTTCAGAAGTGCTTGCAGATGCTTCTTTTCCCCTCTTATTCAATGAGATGTGAATCTAATGTACAGACACTTGTGCTTGTGTAGTACCTATACATGATCAGATAAGAGGCAAAAATAGAATACTCTAGAATATGCGTAAAAAAATAATATGTTAGAAATTTGATAGTGTAGAAAAAATAACGCCCTTAAATCAGTAAGTATTGGAAAGATTTCCAAAATCCTGAAATTAATTTCTTATCTTTAAAATACAGACCGATACGAATCTTTGCTTCTTAGCCGAGAAGACTTACAATGAGATCATCTTTGTAGATGCACATACTACTCAAGCGTGTGCGTAGATGAGCAATAGTGGGTATATTAGCTTCATATAGGAAACTGATTACTAGTCAGAAAATGCAATGTGCACTGCAGATGTTTGGATTTATATTACATATAGAGACAATTCAGATCTGTAATTAATTTATGGACTCACATCCATCCGTAAATAAATGTCGAGGCTACAAAACAATAGATGTCAGTTTTGAGCTGATGCTGGATTTTATGGAAGTTTGAGTTTGCACATTTCAACAGGATGCAAAGTATCTATAGATATACATACATAGATCCTTTAAGCCAGTCGGAACTCCTGTGTTGAGCACATACTCACTTGTCAACTAAATCTTTTTTGCAGGGACGGACGGATAGAAGTGGGAGATGAGCTTGTGAATGTGAATGGGAAGCGGTTGAGAGGTCTGGGTTCGGAAGAAGCCCTGCTCGCTCTTGAAGCAGCGGCAATTAATTGTCCCCAAATGGAGCTTCTGATTGCTCGTGAAAATAGTCAGAATGTCAGTTCTACGGATTTCCGTCTTGATGAACCTCTCCTTCCCTACGCCCTGAAGAGTACACAAGAACCGCAAATCAGAGCGGGCTACATGGCCAATGAGACGGAGATCAATTCCACGGGAGATTACGAGGCGGTGATAAAAGGCTCCGAGGATGACGCTCCATATGAATCAAGCTGCATGAAATTAGGTGCTCCAGCCTCACTCCTCACTTCCCTCCCAACAACTCCCAAAACTTCCACCCTGCCCGGCCAAAGTGCTCAAAGTCGGACGGGATTTTATTACTCACATGAAACTATTCTGGAGCAGAGTGATGAGAGCTTCTCCGAAGACTTGCCCTCCACCGTCACTCCCACGAGGAAGGGCATCACGAGAAAGGTCTCCATGCCCTCATCCTTTGCCTGTGATTGTTCCAGCCCGCAAGGGAACTTCCCGGACAATTCCTCTGTTATTAAGAGCAATACTGTGTCCCTCCGGAGGAAAACATCCCGACCCCCCACCATCAACAGTCATTTGAGTCCCAGCATCACAGATGAGTCGGGTCAATGGTCGATGAGAAACCGGAGGCACAGCACAATGACTTACTACAACACGGATGCAGATGCAATCACGAACAATACTGCTCACCCTACTCTCACCTACCGTAGCATGAGCAATCAGGGAAATGAGGAAGGGAACTGTGCAAACAACGAGAGCATTAATTATTACCTCACTACCAACCTCTGCACCTTGCCCAGGAAGCCCAAGCAAAAACCCAAACCCACCACATTAATCTCCCCCTACTTCTACAAAATGCATACCGTCACCTTTGAGAAGGGTTCCGGAAGAAAAGGATTGGGTTTCTCTATAGTTGGCGGGACGGACTCTCCCAAAGGAAATATGGGAATCTTTGTCAAAACTATTTTTCCCACTGGTCAAGCAGCTGAGTTCCGAACGTTAGTTGAAGGTAAGGTATCCTCAAATACAGAGATTTCCATTATCTCCATACATTCATATGTATCTGTACATACAATGTCGCATGCTTGCCCATATAACAATACAATTCATACCTTTAATTGCATTTAATTACTATCCTTTTACTTCACGCTTCTTGAAAAGTCATTAGGACATTATTGTCAGTCCCTATTATTGTTATCACATATGTACGTTTAATTACTTGGACGGAAAAACTTTGTACTGCAGTGCAGTATAATTGCATACAGGCATACCTTTCAGGATCAAATCTTATATACTTATAGCTATCATTTATATATGTATGTAGAGTGCGATTGTAATTATTTGACTCTAATTTATCCCGTCCTTGAAGTTCACTCACACACGTGTCCAAGCTCTTTAGCTTTGATTTATGCAATTACATTTCCCACCCTTCTGCACCATATTGCTGGCCTGACTGTCAATATCCTCATGCCCATAGACCATTTATGTAAATCCAACAACCTCACACACACACACTCGGAGTCGACATGTACTGTAAGGACTACTATAGGAAAGTCGTACTCTTTTATAATAAGCTTTATTTTCTACCAGTACTACCAACTCCACGCGTAATTACAACTTGTTTCACTCGACCATCAACCCGTCCAACATGCACTGATTTTTGTGTTCAACTTAATATTGGACACATGACGTGAATTACTTGCTCCATTTCCTTTCCCTCCCCCCCCCCCGTACAAAAACATTCTCCTACTTTGGTGCAAATTCCCTGTAATGTCAGCGGCAGGCTTCTGTGAAATTGGTATAGAGGTAGGTTGTCTTCCCTTTCCCATGTTACCATGTTGTGCGATTTGTGCGTGGGATTTACATGGTTACTTAGTTTAGCATAACATGACATGTTCCTCCTCAGGACTTGGGCTGTACTTATAGGTTCAGAATCCCATGGAAGTATCTCTTCACTTAGATATTCTTTCCCTGAGCACGACAGGGCTGGGAGTGTCATATTGCATGGGAGTAGTGGTAACAGCACAGTACTGTAGTAGCATTCCAGCTTTATGTACACAGTCAGGGCTGAAGGGTACTGTTGCAGTCTCTAATTGGTTTCGCTCTCATATTTCACCCGTCAAACCTTTACATCATTATTTACTTTTGGACAGCCTTCGGATTCCCATTTAACAACCCTGCTTCGTCTTTCATTGCTCTTTTTTTAGGCTTTAATCCCTCGACACGAATAATCACTATCGGATCTCCTTGACAAGTTTTCAAAAAAAAATCGTTTATTGCTTTTTGTATAGTTTGCACCACACTTCCAGGGGCATGAAACGGTCACATTCAGAGCATACATATCTGTGCATATGACTCCAGCCCATATAAACCTTGACATTAAACATAGGATCTACTAAAAAGTATCCAGTAGAGGAAGCTCTTACCCAACAACAGGGTGCAGTAGCAGTATGGTTCTCAGGACAGCATCTGTATAATATAAACATGGGAGATGTGGCGAAAAATCTTAAAGGTTTAAATCTGAGGGATATAAAAGTAGAATAAGATCAAATGTAAGGGAAGATTTTGAGCCATTGTTATAAGAGGAGCTGGAGGAGGCCGTGGAGTAGTGCATATGTATGTGCAAACAGACTTGCATATGCATTTGAGAGAAAGAGACATATTGGGTAGTTGAAATCCTTTGCAAACAAAGAGAACACATGAATCTAATTTTGTGTTGAACCTGAGACTCTTGTGGAATGTCCTAATATTTGCGCTCCTCTTATCTCCAATGATTTGGCTTAGCTCTTGCTTCCGTCCGCACCAATTTCCAGGAAAGCGAGTCATATAGATACATATATAGTCTGAGTTTTATGCTGCTTAGAACCGATGCTGTTACTGTTAGGATTTTATGACCCGTATATGTACTCACAGTTATTTAGAACCTATAATCCGATAACGCTTCACAAATTCGCAATTCAATTGGCTCCGTAATAGTACGCTCTCTACTTGGAACTGCTCCTTTTGTCTATTTGGTTAAAAGTCAGAGCACACAGTTAGGTTTACACTAT
Organism: Allacma fusca; assembly: GCA_947179485.1. Lineage (NCBI taxonomy): Eukaryota > Metazoa > Arthropoda > Collembola > Symphypleona > Sminthuridae > Allacma > Allacma fusca. The sequence goes on from OX359248.1 coordinate 47,766,300, forward strand.
GGGATGACTACCTATGTAGAATAAGCTGAGACTGTAGAAATAGTTGGTAGTTTGTACTAAAGGTGAGCATAGACATTTCTAAAAGTGTGTGTGTGTATTTTCCAGGTGATGAGATCCTGACGGTGAACGGTACTCCACTTCAAGGACTATCGCATGCGGAGGCAATCGGAATGTTTAAGAAGATTAAAACGGGCCAGGTCGTTTTGGAGGTAGCGAGGCGGACGGCGGGTCAGAAATCCAGGTAAAGTTATGTTGCTGTCTGTCTTATCAGGGGAAAGCAGCCGCCGTGAGATGATGGTTGGGGGGGAAGTGGTGGTGGGAGAGGGATTTAAAACTATGTAAAAGCTCGTTTAGTTCTAATGGGACAATTGAGAGGCTTGATGGTGTCTTATCAAATTGCAGATCTCCCAAATCCAAATCCTGTGATGACTTGGAGAGTATCGACGACTGAGCAACAATCTCCAACCCTGTGCATACATACATACATACATGCTGTACGAATTCCTATGGCTCTTCCTGGTGAAAGTTGGAGTCGCACTTGAAGGACGAGAAGAGTACGTGTCTATATACACAGGGAGCTGTCTGAGACCCGAGTGATGCCCTAATGCTATATTATGTACTTAGAGCTTGGCTCTCTCTCTCCTCGCCACACGTAACGAACCAACCGGCTTTCTTTCAGTTGGGGAAAGTAATGTGAATATCATGGAGGATTTTTTTTTCCAACTCTACCTTTTTTATCAAGAGTGCCGCCAAGACGCATTATTCTGATAGCGTAGTTAAGATAATGCCCGGGGATCTTTCTAACTCTGTAGTGAGTGCTGGAGTTCGCTTATCTCCGTTAGTTTTCAAATGGACTGACTACCAAAAAGTAAAATGCCTCAATGCCTCTCGGCAATCAACGCTAAACACCAACATATATACACACTACTTTACTTTGTTGATCGATGGAGCCGATTAACAGACTCGGATGCAAGTCAACATAATCCCACCCCCACATCATCACTCCTCAGCTCTCCCGTCTCCCTGAATTAAAGCGTGTGCAGTAGCAAAAAAAAAAAATAATACTCCAACCAGTTTCCAAAACCTTATAGCTCTCTCCCGTCGTCTCCCTCAGCCCCTCCAACTTTCACATTCTGTTTTTACTTTCTCTCCAATTAGCCCCCAGTCTTAAATTTTTATGATCATCCGCTCATATGAATTCCTAATTAGGCTCGCAATAAAAACTATACTTGTGAAACGCTTTTACATCCCATTTATGCTTTCTATATACCTATAGGTATGTATATGTACTCCGGAGCTTACAACATAGCTTACACACAAGAGCAATTAAGTATAGTAAAGGATTACTTGGTCTCTTACATCCTTATCTCACGCAGTGTAAAATACTTTGTAATGTTGAACATGCTTGTATGAATTACTATCAAAATACTATGTTACGTAAGAAGTACTTTCCAACATCCTTCCTGATTGTCGTTGTGCAGTAGACTAACCTTCATAATTTATTGTACGCAGGTATAGTTACATAAGAGATCCCTAGCCTTGCGATGTGAACGGAAGGCAAATGTAAAGGAAAGGTTGAGTTTTAATTAATGGTAACTGTTTTAATTGATTTCTCTCCATGTATTTTTTTAATTGTCGTAAATAAGCTTGCCTATAGAGATATCGTCTGTATTTATACCTCCGATTATGTATTTCCAACGATAATAGTGATTGCACGACCAAAAAAGACAAATGCTCTCTTATCTGACAAGATATAAAAGCGTATTATGGAGAGTAAGGGAAATAAGAGTGGGAATTAATTTGTTATCTATATTTTTCTTGGCAACAGACTCAAGCTCTTCGGACTCAAGAAAAAGCAATGTATGTAATATGTGTTTACAAGGAAATCCCCTTCCCTTGAATGCCAAAGGCAGATTATAGAGTTTTTGTACACGTAATTTATCTGTAGGAGTGTTTAAGAGTATGGAAGGGATTGCATTTTTAATGAATCATCTAGTCGGCTTTTACGACGAGACGTTAAATGATTAAGGCTTCTGTTCACAGGAACAGTATCAGAAAACAACTTGTCTATTTATAATTGAATGATATTAATATTATCTCAGAGAGTTTATCATATGATTCCAGATTTTTTATTATATTTTTAATTTGAGAAATGCTATTTTATTGTGTGCTTCCTCCATATACTTTTTAAACGAGTGTTGTAAATATTGTGTGAGTTGTTTGTGTATGGTTTCCTCCTTGTGTTATTTTATTGTATGTAATAGGATTATTTTTGTTAAGTTGTTATTGGGTAACATTTGGCGTTTGCAACATTATGTATGTACATATTTATGCATATTATTGTGAAAAAAAAGGACATTTTCCTGATTGACCACTATTGATAAATTACAATGGAATTAATGCCCACGGTTTAAGTTGGAAATTTTTGCTTGACCAAAGCGCTTCCGTTACTTCTACGAAGATTTATTTTAAGAACAGTTAAGAACACAATTTATTGCTGTAATATTCAAGTACATGGTAATTTCACAATGTTCATATTTAATTACGAAGTATCAAGTCAAGTTGGTAGCCATCCTCTGCAAGTACTGCTCACTTGTTTTGAAATAACTCGTTATTGTATGTGCTGATATTATACATTGTAAGTAATTCACATTTAATTTCTAATTCATTTGAGGCATTAAATGATGGAGAGTTTGATACAGCTGGAAACAAAAGCTATTGTAGCGTAAGGCCTGGTGTGACAAATGTCATGCAGTCAATTGAATCAATCAAGGGAAATTAGAGTAGGAACATTTATGAGGATACCATTTACTGTCCTATACCAAATATTGTGTGGTGTGTTTCGCCAGAGTATTTTTAGAGAGCTACCGGTATGAATGAAATGGTTCTGTATTAAATGTTGGAAGAACCATTTAAATCAGGTATGATATTGTTATGTAATTTGTTAACACTGTAGCCTAATAAATAGGCAATTAAACTTGAGATTTGCTGTGAACTTCAAAAATTTCACTTGGCGTTCTTAATGTTCATGTAAATTGTTCCATTTGTAATTTGGCTATCATGTTCCAATAAATCACAAATAATAATCACTAAACTCTGTATATTACAACGGTCCAACTTATTCAAACAACAAGTAACAGAAAATAGAATCTTTTTCAGCATATTCAAAATACCTCTGAAAAACAATTATTGTGCTGGGTGCTGCTGATAAGCAAAAAGTAACTAATCATTCTTCCTGTAGAACAAACAACTGGTCAAGGAGTGACATCTTTAATCCGGAAATTTATGAGCCTTTGGACCATAGATGTATTTCAGAACGCAAGCTTGATTTTGTACTGTTCCGACGATGTTCTAATCAATTTCCTTACAGTTTATCTAAATAAAAAATTAATTCCCGAATTCACCATCATTAGTCTAATTTTCTAAAATAATGTTTGTTCTTTGCTGAAAAACTGGAAGACAATAAGGAACAAATGTAGTACCATGGAGTAACGTATGTTATTTAACTGAAGCAGGAAAAATATTTTCCCTTTATTGATGTAAAATAAAACTTCCGAGTTCACGATAAATCTTGAACTTGCTTACTTTCAATTCCGCATGTTCTAGGGACTGACATTAAGTTTGTTTAAACGAAATCAATAAAATCAATAGGAACTCATGACTTGAATAAACGGTTCTGCCAGCAATGTTTCGACACAAACCGATAGTATTATTTTGTGTATGGAATAGGAAAATTGGTGAATTATTAGTTTCGAATTACTAGATTGATTTTTGCTGTTTGTCGAGTCACTTCTACGTATATACGCTACTAGTTGCCAGGAGACTCAACACCAAATCATCATTAAAATGTTTGCTTAAAAGACACGTTGACAAACCGGTATGATAAAAACATGGTGCAAATAATAAGATTTTGATTTGATATTTATGGCGTATCCAAATGGAATAAAGCCTGCGTATTGGTGTGCAATGCTTAGGGTATCTTTTATTTGATCGAGTGAAATTTTACTGAATTTTACTACAAAGGAGAAACGCAAACAATGATCATCATCAGAGACAGAGTACATTTAAAAACAAATTGTTACTATATTTAGATGTGGTCGACACGGGAAAACCGCTAACACTAATTGTCCCAAGAAGGGTATTTACCTAACCATGTAGGTCACAGATCGTACACCAACAATTCCATTGCGCAATGACTTGCTTTTCCTTCACTCCACTCCTCTCCTCAAGTGTGTGAGTAACATTTTTTAAGACCGACGAAACTTAACAAGTGATTTTCATACTACAACCATGGTTACTTTACATGAGCAGTAATCGTAATACGTGCATATGGGTAACAACTATCATTTCATAAAAAGCACACAATATGACGAGGAAAGATTACATTTTACGCTGAAAAGTTGGCAAAAAACATAAACCAGCAAGAGAATGTAATTTTTAATCCATTTGCTGGGTTACTTAATGCCAATAAGAGACAAAAGGAACAAACACGCACACTTTTGAACTTATTTAGAAAAGAATTCACGTGCTGTGTAAATATAAAGCTAGATGTAGTACATACTTCAAAGATAAACTGATAAGGAGAGACTTAAGTAACTTTAGTGTACAATACGATTCACGACCTGCTATTATACAAGTGAATGAATGCGAGTAATCCCACAATTATGGTTACCTAATAAGCCAGACAAGCGACTATTGAATTTTCTAGTTGTGTAAAAACTGAAAGGCCTCATACCGAAAAAGAAAAATATATATTTTGAAAATAAAAAACACAAACGAATATGCAGCGCAATTTATCCAGGAAACAGAAGTAAGTGGTAGTTCATAATATAGTAGTTTAGTTACTTGAATAATTTTTTACATGATTCTCTTTTTGAGCTCACTAAGAAGAGATATCATCGTCAACGGCAAGAAACATGGAAACCAACTTGCAAGCTTTAGAAATGATTTGAGAGTAACTTGTTATTCAAATGTCATCGATGTCTAGCTCGTCATCGTCATCATCGCCGTTCTTCAATTTCTGATTGCTGTTGGCGGAAGCAGCAGGTGCCGCAACTTGTTCTTTCAAGCTAGAGATTCTAGCCCGGTCGTCGTACTCAATCTAGTAAACAATAAGTACAAAATAAGCTAATTTAGAATTCATTTTTGAACACTCTGAAGAACTTGTTTTGCAACTCTTTATGCATTCAAATCCGATTATGAGATTGTGCATGCGATTTTCATATATCCTTCTTACCTCGACATCACCTTCACTTTCTTCATCCTCGCTCTCTTCTTCTTCAGCCTCTTTGAGCCATTTTATAAAAGGTTCAGCCTTGGCGTGTATCTCAGTACTCAATTCTTTGCTCACGTATTTCTTGCTCACCTTCGAATGCCATTCCAGAAGAACCTCCTCATCCAGAATATCTTCATCGTACAGACTCTGAAAGACGCCACAAAAAACATTAGTCGTTTTATTTATTTACCGTGACCAAGTGATGACCGACTTACAATCTTGTATGTATTATTAGACCTCATAGTCTGCCTTAGGTTTTAAATCAGTTTAAATCAGATCTGAATAACGTAATCATCGGTATAAATGCGCAGAACAGATAATCTCTGTTGCATTGAGTACAAGGAAACATTTTAAATCTATAGCATCTATAATAAACGAGGTTACCTTGAAAATATGCGCAACCTTAGGAAGCAGCAGCTCTTTGTGCAACTGGATTACTTGCTCTATCCCTCCCAACAAATACTTTTGTGTTTTTGGATTCTCATGGCAAAAGCGTAACAAAATTCTCTTGTATGTTTTAATCTGCAACAGACAAGTGAATGATTGAAAATAAATTAAATAAATCCAGCATATCATGGCAAGAACGGAACTCAATAAACAAACACCGAAGTATAAGGTTTATTGTATTAAATAATTTCAGAAGCCAACCTGCTGCAAGATGTTCTTGTCAAAGAGTAATTCAGCAAGAATGAGAGCAGATTTGGCTCGAACATCCAGCCGTTCCGCTTCGGACAACAGTTCCTTGTCCGTCTCATTCAGCTTTGACCCCAAGTTGCTGCTCATCTTGAGCTGCAAGAATTTGTAGAACAGATCCATTCGATCCTTTTCGGGTTTCTCAGCATCATCAAAGACCGCCAGGGATTTGACTCCCTCACTTAACTCCGCTTGTCTTCTGCGAACAGCCTCTTCGCTAACATCTTCGGCCCAGTCATCATCGTCATCTTCCTCAATGTTCTTATTGTTCTTGTTGACGGAGTCATTCCATTCACCGTCGTCGCTACCATTCTGGGGGCTACCTCCATTTTCTGTGCCGTTCTTCTTGTTTCGCTTTTCAGACCTCTTCCCCTTTGTCAATGATGCTCCTTGAGAAGCTGGGTTTACATCTGAAATAGGTTTGACAAATTAAAATCCCAACTAACTGTCGTAACAAATACGTTATACCGAGGTTACTGACTTTGAATAAAATCTTACTTGGCGGATTCTTGATGATGTACGTAATGAGGCGATGACCGCCTTTGATCAAACCCGAGTGACCACAAGCTTTACAAGACTGACTCAACGTGTTCTTCTTAACTTGGACAGACAACACGGTTTCTGGGTTGTCACATTCCGGGCAAAGGACAAACTTGCGAATGAAACCATCCAATAAATCCTGAAGCTTTGTCGCTTCATGTGACCCGTTCACAATATAACGTTCATCCTTGAAGTCAAACTGTGTCTGAGCTCCCAGTTCACAACCAAAGTATTTTGTTGGATCTAAAAACAATAAAAATCGTACAATAATGAATGACAAGGCTTGTATTACCATTAGGGCACGCATCCATGACAAACAGGAATCAAACAAAAGCAAGTAGTTTTAAGTTCTCACACGTCGGAGGACGACCCAAAGATTTAGCAATGTCGACCATGTTGACGATGACTGTCTTGATTCCGTTACCCTTGCCTTCCACTTTGGCCAGAAGTTTGGGCATTTTGTACCGATAGAAGGTATCGGTCACGCTTCGATTAACGTTTAAACTCATTTTGAGCGAGAATTGGTTTCACAATAGAATCTTGAAAAGAAACTCCCAAGGGTGTCTACTACCTAGCGATTTCCTATATAGTCTTGAGACAGGGAAAAGGAAGTGAAGAAAATGGATTGGTGTGAACAGATATCTACTAATTTGGAATTATATTATTTAGTGGAAGAGGCGTCTAAGAAATTTAACTGTGTTACACGGTAGCTACGCGATCTTATCTTTAGACGAGGAATTTTGGTGACCGGATGATAAGGAGAAAAGTGTTGCAAAAGATGCTTAGTATTAAGTGAAGGTAGGTGGGATGAATAAGTAAGTCATGTGTGAGAAATAACTACAAGATCTCATTCAGAGTAAACTATTCTTAGGAAAAGATTGCAGTCCTGGAATTCGAGGTGTTGTAAACAACATGAGAATGGTTGTGCAGGAGCAGGGGAACACTTGTGAAAAAACAACAACTGAATCTTGTCAGAGTGTCTACGAGCTGGGGATCTTCCTTCCGCTCCTCCAGCTTATGCGGATCAGACTTTAAAAAATTCTCACGGTTGAAAAGATCGTCTTTGAGGACCTTCTGCTGGTCCACAATAGATTTCAAGATTCCCTCAATGGTTGCAATTTTCGATGACGACTACTGGCAAATTTTGATAACCTGGACAAAGCAAGCCAGAAAAACCATGTTTATTGCATTTATTCCATCTCAACCACGTTCAAGATGCTACAAGACAGGCGAAAGAGAAGAATATAATATGGTAACAACGGCGAGTCCAAGCATTCTTACGTTACGCGAATTTTCGCCCAAGATAGTACTAACGTTTTTGACTGAATTTTCATCTAGAAAATAAATATTTTACCGATATTTGATCGGTTCTTGACGTTGAGGACTTATAAGTGACCGAATGCATGTGTCTCTCAAACAGTCTGAATTTGGCGAACACGTCCCAAGGGAGTTAGGTAGCCCTGGAAGTAACACGAAAAAATACATTATTAGTCAGCTTTTACCATCATAGTACATACTGTCAACCCGTCTCTTCATTGTAAATTCCTTTCCCAAACTCTTTCTCCCCAGTCTGGGCATGCCAGACTCAGACACATCACACTCAACGTTTCACGTAACATAAGCTACTTTAAAAATAACATAATCCTACACAACATTAACTCCCCATCAAATGTGCTCCACATAAGTGGCCTTCCAAAACTTTCGTGGGAAGGTCAACTTAGAAAAATACTTAATAAGATTTATAACGGGAAACTAACTCAGGAGGAAACTTAACACTCAGTTTAAGCACAATAAAAAAAATCTCTCACAATCATATTCTTCCAACTAAACCTGCTACGCTTTATATCCTACAAGATGATGAAAGAAATGTCATTCTGCCTACGTAGGCGTCCGCTCCTATCTCCGCCCCCACACTTAAAAATATACGTTACCGATGATGTCGGAGCTTGGAACAGCAGGCTTTCGAAAACGTATTCTTCTCGGAAACAGTCAACAACTCTTTGAATTTATCAACAATAGGAATAAACAACATATTTGCACGAAATTTCAATGACAATAAACAATGGGGTGAGCCGTGTGAGGATCCTCAATTTCTTCCACGCACAATGAATGCTTCAGTGGCAGTCAATTCAATAAATAATGTAAGTATCTATTTTCCAATCAAGACATTTTCTCTTTGCATAAGCCTCCTTTATTACTCATACAATGAACGAAGGAAGAAACGGATCCGAAGAAATGCAACGACCTAAACACATTTTAAGCACACACACGACTCATACAAACAGCTTCTATAATATCCAAGTATTTATCTACGTATCAGATCGAGCCCAGCAGCTGCCCAAGTCCACCAATCAGTTCCCCCCTCCCGATTAACCCAACATATTTCGCTCCTACAGATAGTTATTCATACTCACATAATCAGTTCTCACATGCCACCTATATAAATAATCAACATAAAAAAAATTGACTACTCCATTAAAACACCAAACCTCACCATTCCAAAATTCCAATGTGACCATTACATATCATTAGACGCTGTGAGAGGCATAAAACACGACCAAAATGCCAAGGGAACGACTCCGCTACAATTTACATACATCCACAACAGATATTTCCCATTATATAGTTATGGTTATATAAACGAAAAAGTAAACCTATATACGAGGGCATGATTCCACTCACAGCACGTCACACAATAAAATCCCGAGTATGCCCAACGAAACGAACGCCACGCCAACCTTTCTCTAAACTATAAATGCAATGGGCTCCACTGATTACTGTCAAGTGTGTGCTACAGATAATAATTTAATAACTTATTATATTATACTATACATATACATAACTTGAAATTAATCCAGCAAATAATTACCCCCATCAATTCCACTCCTCACACATGCACTTTTAATTGGAAGCAAATAATTACCCAGAACCCCAGAGGCGAATTTAACGCCAACACTTGAACCATTTGAAACACTCCAACAACAAAATCCTTCCCAAATAATTACCCAATAATTCAAACAAACCCTCACACTCCAGCGCACAGTCCTAATTCGAAAGTTAAAATAAATAAGGCCCCAACTATCCCTACTTTACCATCCACAATGATCCACAATTATCAATGACTCCAATCCCAGCAATTAGATCCAACTCAAAAAAAGGTTAATGTATTTTAAAAAATTGACTTAAAAAAAAATCTTGGGACTCACCTGAGGACAGAACCATATGAGAATTGTGACTGAAGTTGAGAATAAAAATCGAAAGTAATGAATAAAAGTGAGGTTGATGGTTCTCAAAACTTTTGAGTGACTACAAGATGGGAACAACTGGTGCAATTTCCTTCCAGACGTCTGTTTTTTTGTTTTTTTGGAGACCTTAATGGAATTCCCGAATTGCTGATGCAATCCTGATGCGTCCCTTCAATATTCTTTTAGAATTTCACACTTCCTCTAGTAATTTCACAATCCTCTGACTTCCTTCTCGGCTATGAGACTCAAACTGAAATGAAAAGGGTTGAAAAATAGCTGAACCAAAATATTTCAATATTTGATTTCAATGGACGACTATATATGTCGTGTGTCTGCTCCACAAACTTACGTTTACTTCAATGAAGGCTGCTGCGGTCACGTTAAATAGAATGTTGTCAGAGACATGAGAGCCGTAGCGGACTCAGGAGGCAGAGAGAGAGAGAGCTTCCTATCACTTCAGCCTTTGCCATAACACTGCCTCCCACGTAACCTAGACCTAGGCCGTATGGTTCAATCTGGCTGCACTCCTTGGATAGTACCTTGGGCAGAGGTTAGTTGGGAGAGGGAGGAATGGTTCTGACGTCTGGGGAAAGGTCCACAGGTATCTTCGTGGAAGGGAAGGGGCTTTGGAGGAATGAATGGGGGTTGGAGGGGCATTGTGAGAATGCCTTTTTAGGAGTTCCTTTCCATATTTCTATTTTTAATTTGGAAATGACGGATTTTTGGACGGAGCTTCGCTCTCATTTACGTAATAGAGTCTCTCTATAATGGTCTCTCTTGACATTTTTGTCTCTATTGGGGTTTTAGGGAGAGACGTGGTGCTTTTGAGGGATTCCGACAGACGGCAGTTAAAAGGGTTGCTTGGTGCTTGAAGCTCTTGTTTATTTTGGATGATCGATAAAAAAAAACAATTAGGATTAAAGAGTTTATTGTTAAATATTATAAGCAATATCTTACACCTGATATGACTTTATGACCGCTTGTTAAATAAATTATTAAAATGTAGGATTGATTGACTAAATTGTATTTTGTAGGGAGGCGGGGATTACCCTCTCATTTAATGACTTGAGACAAAAAGTCTTGAATTGAAATTGGAATTTCTGCAGTGAGCACCTTCACTTTGCCCTTGATTTTTTGGGGCTTTTTATAAAAAATTAAAGACAAATTACATTTTTTGTATTAATTTGTTGCCAAAATTTTGCGAGTGGAATTGGTAATCTTGTAGGGATGGTCTCAACTTGGAGGTTGGACTGTGTCATTTTTTTAATGGAAATTATACTCTCAACTGTAGTAAGTATCACTGGAGTATATTTTGTTTATTCTCCTCTTATTATTACCCCAGGGGCATATATTGTATCTACCCCTGGGAAAAATTCAATGATGGATTTTGTGGGTACTACTCTAGTACTAGTCCCATTATTGTGACAAATGTATGTTGGGAAAGGACCCTGGAAAAAAACAGCACATTCCGAGGCTTCCAAAAGGATGCGGTCTTTTAGGAAGGAAGGAGGAACATTATTGTGGTTTTAACTGGAATGAACCCAAGTGTGAGGAAGGAGGAGTGTCGATGCAAAGTAGAAAGAAATAATATTTGTAGGAATACTTTTTATTTGAAAATAAAATACTTCTTAAGAATATTTATGAGGAGGATCCTACATGTCAAAGGGGATTGGAAAAGGTTACGTAATAATTACGCTAGTATGAACGCAAGTAAAAATCTCAACACTTTGAGAGTCTCAATCATCGTGGGTTGTCATGTTTTTGGTTTCAGTTTTAAAAATTTGTAAACTTAATAATTGATTCCGGTTTTAGGGTAATCAGAGCCCTGTGGCTGAGGAGATCGTGTTATGTACATACATGCGGGTCTTCGTACGTACGGGTCTTCGTATGTCCGGGTATTCGTACGTCCGGGTGTTCGTACGTCCGGGTGCACCCAATTCATTCAAATTTTGCAAAGGCGTTCCTCATAATAAAATCTCGGATTCGGGTGAGTTCAATCTTGGCTAAGATCGGTGTAGGAGTTTTAGAGGAAACAGTTGTTCATTTCTAAAAATGTTTCGGAAAGTACGGGAAGAACAGATTGGGATCAAGTGATACAATAATGACATGTTACCATCTTGCAAGAATACAAAATTACCAAGGATACCTATTATGACGATAAATAGCTACAACATGCATTAAAGAATGTCTGAATGGAACTGCTGCACTGCACTTCGGATATTCCCCTAATGGGGTGCGGTCAATCGTTGGAATGCTACGATTTTTGAAACCAGGCTTAATTGTTAATGTAAGCGAGAAATCTCTAAAGGTATATTCAACGGGGTATTCTTATAGTGCTCGGAAGATGTAATTGCGAATATTAAGATACTTTAATGATATCGCCGCGATGACTTGTACTAGCTGGGAAAGGCTTACTTATATGCTAAAAAAATATTGGGTTCGTTGACTTGGTACGTAAAAATTAGTCTAATTGGTCATCAATTTGTTTCTAGCGTTTTGATATAAACATCAATAGGTTTTTTTGCCAATTGTAAATTTTTGTTCCATATTAAATACACTCTGGTAGTATACTGGATCTCTTACAGGAATAGTGCATACTCTTCACTGGCAATTTGAAAAATGCAAAGTGTTGACTATATTTCATTCTACGACTTTATTAACGTGTTATTTCTGCTTCAGTGCAATAAGACTGGTTTCTCATCCACAACACGGACGAATAATAATCAATAATCTAGACAGTAACATGGTACAAATTTCGTACAATCTTCAAAACAATAGTGTTTTTTCCCATAGATGAAGATTATTCAGACAACAAAGCTGGCAACTTGTTCAATATTATCATTGTCCCGTTTTAAAGACATTTTAATTCTGATCGGCGCCAATTGAAGGATTTTAATAATTTACTACAAATTTCTATAGTTATTTAAAGCTGAAGCTAAACAGTCAAAAAAATGTGAATGAACGTTGGGGCTTTTAGCGGAAGTCAAACTCCTGTTTCTCATTATTAAAATGCATTTTATTGTTAAGGGACAGGAAACAAAACTTTTAAACAAATATGGGCGCCACAGCAGGAATAATATGGGGCAAAGTTGGGGCTTCCGGAATGAAAGTATGAGGAAGGTGTAGCAAAACCGGACGAACAAAAAGAAATGGCCAGATTTTTTGAAGAAACTAATTATGGTAAGTTCTTACAAAAAGTCCGGACATTGCCTCACAATATAGATAATTGCAGGAACACCCTGAGCACAAAACCTTGACGAAATTTTAGAAAGTGATGAAGAATAAATCCACCCCAAAATACGGGGACTGAATAAATAAGTGCTCCAGCTGCCCATAGCCTGGAAGGGGGAAAGTTTTGGGAGCCCTTTATAAAATAAGCCTACAGCCAAACAACACTCCAACTCCAGTCCCTTTATTCCGTTTACTCGTAATTGCAATTTCAGTAAATACTGCAAACTGTATCTGTCTTCGAGGTAAAGTGTACTTACAGTTACGTCTCTGTAAATTTAATTGCTAAAGACCAGCTCAAGGACTCAATGGCTATTGATTTATAGCCCCCATATTTGTTATAAATGTTACCCATAAATAATTCCAATAATGGTGACGTTTTATGAGAATCAAGGAGGAACGCAAAAATTTATCGGGTCTAGCACCATAATCGTATTCCTACAGATGCATCATTCTGTATGCAGGGATTTTCGGAGTAGTAGTTGTAACTCACATATCATGTAACGTTGTAACGTAAGGAAGCGCCTTTCAGTGCGAGCTTTATCAGATCAGAATACACTCTCAAGTTTTATCCTTAAACTGATCCATGGAGTAAATAGTTTTTCAACAAATTCAGATTCGAATACGGCAAGACAGCCGAAACTCTACCCGAAGCCGGGTAAAATTCTCCCTGGCTTAGTTCCATCCACAGAATCCCATATCTCTCTTTAGAAGTAATCCCGAAGTTCCTAATCCCATCATGTATCTCTCCATTTTTGGACAGGATCTCACCCTACATGATACACTAGTAATCACATTTGAAGAATACAGTTGCTAATTGAGTGCCTACTGGACCCGAATACTGATACACTGTTCCTTCGTAAATCTCATATCCTCAGGATATCAAAGGCCCCACAATGTAATTACTGCGCCTATGTCCATAACCTTACCTTGAACTTTATAACCCCAAGCTGGAATGATTACCCGGAACCAGACAGGATTAAAGATTATTTTGACGGTATTAATGTCCAATAGTATTTACGAGCGGGATTAATTTTTATTGGATGGTTGGCTGCTGGAAGAAGAATTTCAGAAAGTTTTGCCGGTTATTTTGGGGCAACTGTGCAGATAACAATTTAGAGTCAGGATAGTTGACAATGTCAAATATTATTTTTCCCAAGAAATTATGCAACTGCATATGCATTTTTAGACTGTCTCACTGTCCTCATTAATCCGGAGCTCAGGCGGATGGAAAGTATGTATGTATGTATGTGAGTTTTTCTGTTTGGAGGGAAAATGGGGCACTGTGATACACAAAGCTCATTTGGATACGCTTGAGCAGGCTATGCTTCTTCCCATTACGAAAATGAACAGTAAATTCCTCAAAGCTGTAAAATAAGGAGAGAATGTCAACAACAGGAAAATTGCACTGTTATAAAAAAAAGTACGAGATTCCGACATGACCATGGAAATTACAGATGTGTGAATAATTACTATCCTCTGTTGAAGAAATTTTGACGGTCGGCTGAGCATAATTTACAGATAGTTTGTTTTTTTTTGTATTTTAACTAACTATGCACACATATTTTAGCATTTGCTCTAAAGGGATCTTAACTCAAACGGAGCGACTCATCAAAGTAGATTTAACCAATTATGACTCTGCTCAAATGTTGTTTTAAAAAAAACAGTTTCTAAAATTATCCTATACTTATTTGCTTATTGAATTCTCATATATGTACCTGTAACATTGTACTAAATACGTTTTTCCACAGTTGTCCCCAGTTGTGCATATCCCAGCATCTTTGTCTTTGTAGATAATTTCTACATTATGCTCCGCTCGGAACCCTGACATTTCATGACATTGTTTGCTCAAGGAACAAAGGAATAAATAATTGAAAGTTGATTGGAATGACAAATATTGACGCATTGAAGATTGTGAAAGCAAGAGGGAGAGAAGGCTTGAAAAAAAACGTACTTTTATTGTTCTTCTGTGCTCTTGTTCCAGTTTGAGAGAGTGAAGAGTTTTGTTGTCTTTTGAACGTAAAGTAAACAATATGAGGAATTTTGGAGCTTTGAAGATGCTTCAAATGGGAAGCATATGGCTTTTAACTTTTATCTTTTTCGTAATCATTCATGGAACTAGAACAATATGTTTTTTTAACTCGACGAAATGCCTGAAACTACAGTAAATTGAAAGCTGTTGTAGTGTTAACAGAGTTTATAAAGTTCGTAATTTACTTTTTTTTTTCAATGTTGCCAGAGAGACGGAGAATTACACAAATCTATTATATCCTAAGAACAAATACGTACAGGGTGATCCAAATCACAGTGCCCCAAAAAAGATTGACTCAAAAATTTATATCATGC
Source organism: Allacma fusca (assembly GCA_947179485.1). Lineage (NCBI taxonomy): Eukaryota > Metazoa > Arthropoda > Collembola > Symphypleona > Sminthuridae > Allacma > Allacma fusca. Next base: position 47,781,627 of record OX359248.1, read on the forward strand.
CCCTATAATTTCTACGGCCCGTTTTGTTTCAATTTTTTCTAAAATTGATTTATTTACACAGATCCGAATATCTCTTGTATGCTGAAATGACACGATCCGAAATTCAAGCACATTTTTCACTTTCGCTTTCTGAAACTGAATTCCTCTCCAAACTTGCTCCCTATATTTTTACAGGTCAGGGAAAAAAATTTGAACGGGTGGACGGACGTTTCAGAATTTCATGTTCTTTATGACCCCACATGTTGACCTAAGGCAATGAAGGACATTTTAGAAAATTTGAAGCAATATTTTTGATAAATAAGGGAATCTAATATCTAGCTAAGGAGTCATTACTGAAGTTACGAGGACAAAATTGGGTGAGGGCACAAGATCCGGCTCACCCCGTAGATGTTAATTATAAAGGGAGTTGAAGGGAAGTGGAAGGTACACATTTTAATTCCTTCCTTCAAGGTAAGCTTTAAAATCCAGCTGGTACTGTACTCCTCAAGAATTTATAGTGTCTCAAGGGCGTGCATATTAAATACTCGGCAGTTGGTCCTTAATGAGTGAACAAACATGAGGGAAGTTTGTATGAAAGGAAGGGGAACGGCGGGCGCTTCTAGGAGTTGGAATACCTTCATATTTAATTACTTTTCAAGGAATCCTGTGTATTAGAACATTAGAGATGTATTTTGGGCAACTATTTTTGTTTCAAGTCTAGACACATAAGGTTGCGGATCTTCAACAACATGTTGAGATTAAACAAACTTATGTATCTATGTATACTGAAGGGCGTGTTAGTGCTTAACAGGTCTCATCTTTTATCATGCTGGGAGAGAGAGAGAGAGAGAGGATAAATTAAAGTTTGAATCTGAATGTGCAAATACTTCTCCTTTGATAACTTGAAGCAAAGTTAATTAGAAAGCTTCCTGCTGTATCTCAAAATTTTTGGGATGGAATTTACCGCAGTAAAGTTCTCCTAGTATCAGGAAATTAAATTCGAACACACTCATCCCAGCCCATGAAACATTTATACACAGACGGGTGCACATGACATGATTCCCTTGAAATGTGATCTATGGAATCACAGAAAGTGAAAATATCTATCAAATTGACTAAATGGAATAAAATAACATACCCGTTTCAATTTCAAAGGTTACAGTTTAATAAAGCGGAAGGGTACTCATATACAAAAATAGATATGGGACAGTTGTACATGCATTTACAAATCTATGTACAATTAGGTTCCACAAGAATCCTTCATAGCCCCCTAACATATATGAAACACATTGATGAAAAATATCTGATTCCCCCAGTCTCAATCAAACCCATTCACAGATTACATAAAAATTGCTTCAACGACCCGCAGACCCCTATTTGCAGTCCCAAGGGTTAAATACTTTAACGAAGTCAGACATTTTTAACAGGCACTACATTTTTAATTGTTTTTTCCCCATAATTTATTGACTCGTCAAAAATGTCTCTTTCAGACACAATTTCAGATTTGGGTTAATGATATAAAGTGCAAACAATTCCTTACAAAATGCATCAGAGTTGGAAATATTTTGAGCGTAAATATGAACCAATTGTAACGAAATAGATTTTAGACAATTTGGGAAAGGATTCTTTCAAAATGGGGGAATCAGCTATTGGGAATCAATATTGTCTTTTACATTTATGGGCTAGTGGGGAGTTGTGGGGAGGCGAAGGTTTTGTGTCACATTTGATGGATACATATTTAAAGCACCACATAAAAGTAAGAATGCAGGATAAATTCATTCGGCGGGGAAAAGTAGGTAGAAGGAATTTTATTTGCGTAATTTCCTCGTCTGCAGTGAACCACTGTGGTTGATTATATTTGCTTTTTTTTTATTGAGCTGGCTGTAATTCTCACACGACTTTGAAATTACTTATGACATTGACTGTATTACAGAAATCCGTCCGCAGGTCTTGGCACAATGAGAGTGCGGCAAATAATAATTGTAATAGTCCCACACATATGTATGTAGAACTACAGCATATTCTCATAATAATAATAATAATAAGGCTGAGAGTTACATACTTACTCTTGACAATTGGAAAAGCACGTATTTGACCCACACTTCCCACAGGCATTTTCTCAAGGAAGCATTCTTTCGTGTCGGAATCATCATAAATATCCGTCTGCAATTGTACACGAGGGAGGTTGCAATTTTATTGACAAATGTCCGACCCTTTCCTCCTGATTACTTTAATTCAGCTAGAGTCAGCGAGAAAGATTTTGAGAAGTGATTTAAAAAATCCGCATGAGTTAATCTACCCCAGTCACATTTCACCTTGAATTCCTCTCAACTTTACTGTAATTTCAGCAAATGACAGTTAAAGAATATTTCCCACTCCTCCACTCACACAGCATTTTAGAGTCCTTATCAAACCCAAATTAACAGAGAGTCGCCTATAATTATGTATGTACATTTACAACTTGACACAGGCCAATGTAGGAATTAGCAACTGATTGTTCCTGCACATACTGAAAGTCTGAGTGTAGAAGGGTGTTATCTAGATTTGCGTAATTTATCTCTTCCCTATACTAACATTCCAACTATTTACTGGTTACTTCTGGAAATATTTTATGACTGTCTGAAAGTCAAGTATTTTCCTACAATGGAATCTCCTGTCCGTGTGAAAGTAACTCCGGAAATTAAACCCCTGCTTTACATCATGTGTCTTTACTTTCCTAAAATATAAACATTTTTAAAGGAAATTAAATAAAAACATTTAAAAAGTAATAATTTACTGAAGCCTATTATTTCCTTCTAAAGTAACTATTTATGTTTGGGTCAAATATGTGCCCTTGGGAAATAAGTTATGATCTTGTCTTTATATCTTATCTCAAGCATTTACTATTCCAATAAGTCCCTCCCAATTATTTATAGTGGAACAGTAAACAAGTATTTATTTGCAAAGGCATTTATTGATAATGCATGGATGTAGATATGTATGTATGTATGTACTATAAAAATTATGTAGAACCTTTGTCAAGAAGGAAATGCTAGAAATTTTGCAATCACATGTACGGAAGTGTTTTTCAACACACCAACACGTGACTTCCCAGAACATGTCAATCGAAAAGTCAACTAGATATTACATGTATCTACTGTGAACGCTTGGAAGGATCTGCCAGGAGCAAATAAAGCATTTATTTGAATGAGTAGGAGTCGGGGGATAGATCTGATCCGGGCGAGCCCTTGGTGTTGACATAAACAAATCCGTACACATGCAATAAGTTTGTATGTCATTACATCCGGAGATATTGGAGATTCTTCGGTGTTAGTCTACGGGATCCCATAACACGTTCATCTGCCCCCTTGGTTTACTTTAATTCACAGTACTACATTATATTTAGTAGTTCCACATTTTGTAGCAAATTTTCTTTAAAATTTCCAAAATTTATCCCCAATTCAGTAATTATACTTGCTCCCATAGAGAATATACTTGAAGAAATTCAGGATTTTCTTAGAATGTCAAGAATTTTAGATTTTCTATAACTGCACTCAATTGACTGAAGAGGAGGAAGATCTGACGTTCTAATTATTGGGCAAAATATAAGAGTAATAATTTTTTACGAAATAACTTGTAGTGTAGGAAATTCCATGGTTGATTCCCTGAAATTTACTGTATCTCATCGGCAAAAGTTCAAAATTTCAAGAGGTAGGATTTGAGTAAAATAATTTGTGCGAAAGCAATCGCATGATTTTAAAATTGGAAAAAAATCCAAGTGTAATTGATTTTTTCTGCGATTCTAACCGTACTATTGACCTAGGTCAATGACACTAACAATAGAGGATATTTTTTTTTAAATTTCTCTGATACTTGGAGCTTCGAGGTGGGAAGATTGTATGATGCTCTGTACTATGATCACAGAAATGTTATGCTTGACTGAAGGGGCGGATTTGAGCAAACATTTCCGAGAATTTTCACGACGGCTGTTGACAGTTAAAGAAAGGAAGATGGAATGATGGACTAAGTATAAGATCCAGGGAAAAGGCCGGAGTTTGTTTTTAAAACAGGAGGGCGGAATTCTTGAAGCCAGAAGGCAAATCAATAGCTCATTAACTTCATCGGCCAAATATTTGCCTTTCCCTCTTTTCCCCGTCGGAAAAGGCAACTTCTCAAGCCCAAATTCACATCTACACTTGCACCCGTTTGGGAATCCTTTGGGCTCTCCTGTGAAAAAAAACTTTCTCCCTTCCCATATAGACATTATAGTTTACAATATATGTATCTATCTACATTCATACAATATCAAAAAGTAAATTCCTATGCCTCAACATGCCTCTAATATAGTTACACACACACATACACACAACCCACAAACACACACACACAGACTTTTTAAAACCAACAACCTTGTGACTGGAGATAATCCCTTAGAAAACGGAAATGGAAAAAGTTACAGTTCGAATAAGTCAAAGGTTGTAGGAAACGTTGGGATAGGTACAAGGGGGAAAAAGCCTTCCAAACGGGTGTAATTACTATAGACGGCTTTGAGGTTCTACTTTCCTATATTAGTACGACTCGTGAATGGAAAGCATCACAAAAGGATTGCTAATGTTTTGTTAAACGCCTTCAAACAATTTGCTCGTGAAAGAAAAAAAAACGCTAAATCCCTGTAGTTAGAGATAAGGCAGGAGCACAGGAGAGGGAAAAAAGCGCTGCCGTACAGAAAATCAAACAAAAACTAAACTATAAAACCGCATAATTATGGCACCACTTGAGGCGAGGCTTTCTGTATAGTACTTAATCCCCACGGCATATTAGGCTAACGCCATTACAACCCCATATGTAGATATGTACATACTGTACAAGGCACGGGGCACACTAGACCGGTCCTAGTTATAATTTGACATAAATCCCATTATGCTCAAGCAAAATTACGTGCTTAGGACCCCGCTCACATAATCATTTTTTCAATAATAATTGTCCCATATCAGCCACTTCAAAAGGCTGAAGGCTTGCCAAAGCTATGCTCAAAGTACGATCAACTCTGTTTATAAGAGGATCCCTAAAAGAAACGAAATTTGATTTGCTCTTAGTAGCTGGGAAAGGTGCTGACAGAAGTTTCCAAAGTGTGTTTAAATTGCATCAAACTGGATCATCCATAAATATTTCCTACCTCTTAAAAATTATCCTTAAAACGTCATCTCCTATAGTGAGAGTAGGCTGTATAATATAATTGTGGATAGGTAGTACTTGATACATGGAGAAATATAATTTTCCCACGCTATGCACACAGAAGGAAAGATCCGTTTTGACGTAATAATGCATCCTCCCACGTAAGAAAGTTTGCTGAAAGGGAAGTACACTTTGTACCTGCCAGTCGCATTACGGATGAAAGCACACAATGAGTCCTTGGGACTACATGGAGCAGAAATGATGTGGTTACCTCCATATGTAGATATCCGCATAATCGGATGATGACAGGAGTGTGTACTCTCACTGTAGGAGTCGTAGGAGATAAGAGCCGCTAGTACGACAGTATTTTCTCGGAACGAGGAGAAATAATTGGACACATTTCCATTTACCACAATGCTAATTTTTCTCCCTGTAATGAAGTTCCCGGGATTAAGAGTCAGATATTGATACTTGTAAAACTCCTCCTATAAGGAGTGAGACTGAGGCAGGTATGAGACCCCAGGGATTGAAAACTCTAAGCATCTCCCTTTGTACCTGCACTCCTGGAATGTATGGACTGGAACCCTCAAAAAAACAAAACCTGTTAACCTAATTAGAGCCCAAACTTTGGAGCTACATAGCCTTCGGAAATAGTTCCATAGCTACGTTAACTCTGACTGAGCATGTATGTACATGAAATGTATTGGATGCAAGATAAAATAATCACTAGAAACTTTACAGGATCCGCTTCCTCAAACTCAACTTCTGCTCCTAAACATGAAATTCCACTTTGGAGGAGAATAGGAATAACTGACGTTACTCAAGGCTTCAATTATTTCGGATCCAAAGCTCCCTTATTGGAAATGTCTCCATGATCATCTCCCCCGTTTTGAATTAACCCCTGAAAGAGTTGTACTTGAGTAATAATAATAATGCTAATATGTAAGGGCTGGGAAGGTAAGGTGGATTATAAGTATTTACTCAAGTAAAAATACTTGAGGAAGGGCCTGTACATATGGGAAAAATAAAATCCTCAAATGAAATCTTTGACCAGGATGGTGTTCTCATAGGAAAAAAATTCTCTTGCTTTTTCGGATTCCAACTGACCCGCTACATATATATACTCACGGACATAATTCCACACCTTCCGTCGGGGTCAAGTCCTCTACCATGTGATGGTTAAATGGACCGAGAGGTCTCGGGAATGAGAGTCTCACTCCTCATCCTTTCATTTCGGTCCAATAATTCCAATCTGCTTTCATGGTCGATATAATTCCCGGAGAAAACTTTTGCCAAGTCCTCCCTCGTCTTTGATCGTTTCCCCGCACCCTGGGGTTATTTTATTTATCCTCCTACCTAGGACGATTGTATGTATGCGTTTAGGTACTCTCCTGTAATTTCACCTTCTAGAAATTCAGAGGACGGGGAAAAACAATAAAGAAAAGTTCCGTCTCAGTTTCCCTCCGTAAATACTAAAAATAAATCATTTCTTAAGGAGATGCGTTAAAATTGATGGCGCCGAAAAAGTACTTGAAATTTTTCCGATTTCTCCTCCCATACAACCCCCCCCCCTCCATACATTCCTTCATAATTTAATGGTCTTGAGATGTCATGTGCAATAAAGACGGACTTTTTTTAGTATGTATTTACCTGGGTTCACAGCCACATCTACTTTGGACTGGGGATTTATACCCTTATGAAGGAAAAAGTTAAACGTTGTGTTGAAGGCTCGTGTTCCTTAGAAATTTGGTAAACCAATAGCGGGGCATAATAAATCCGTCCTGTGTAACATGAAATTCCTTCGAAGCCCATCCCTTATAACGAAATCCGACTGTACAGCTTAAATCTCTTTAGGAGCTTAGAGAGCTCAGATAAGCATTAATCCCAATCAGGCACATTTAACATTTCCCGTTGAACTGTTGTAACAACAACTTTAAAAAATTACATGCAATCTGCATTGTACAGGAAAGGCTAAAAGACATGAGAACATAAGAGAATTATTACAGAACACTCTCGGAACAAAATTTGACTCTTGAAATTCCGTAACAATAATGATTATCCTTACACAAAACAATTTAGCGTTATTTTGAATGGAATCGTCTTAAAATATTTGTATGCCTATGGTTTACATGCTCTTACAAGGGCGTCCCTCATAGTGAGAGATCATTGTACTTCCCCAGATGGGAAAAAGTGTCACGTACCTTTTTCATTAGCTCGATCCTCGGGCATGTAATTCCGGGACAGACTCTGAAATATGTATTTTTCCAGAGCTTCCTTTAATTATTAGATCTTTTCTTGGAATACATAGAAAGGATGTTATTTTATTGTCTCATTAAAAAATGTACGTGAGCTGACTGTGACACTTGTGAAATAGGACAGTGTCACTCTACCAGAAGCTACATATGTAGATACATGTAAGTTGAGTGTGAAAAATGCAAGTGTTATAGTTTTGTTCCCAGTCCCAGTCATTCCTGAAATATTACCTTGTGATGCAAAGAAATTCACAGATTCCAGAGAATTAGAGAAAAACTTTATTGTAAAAATATTAATAGCTATATAAATCAATTTCCGGAGATGTCAAGATGCCAGGGATTGGAAAACTGTCAAGGACGTGAACGTCTGTTCCAGACATCCGTAGAAATGAAAGTGTGCCAATCGGCTATCCAAGTTTTGTGGAGGAAATCAAGGGTTCAGTGTGTGTATATTTTAATGAAGATTATTCCATTTCTAAAGCCTATTCCAGTCTAAAGACATTTCTATTCACTATGTAATGTGCATAGTGTACACAGAATCATCTGATAATAATTAAGGATATATATATATTTACAGATAATTATATTATATCAATTACCTCCCCCGCTATCCCATACATTAGGGAGTCACTTACGAAACGCTCTACTCTAGGATTAGTTGCATTGACCTCGGTCAATATGTCCAGTCCCACTGGTGAAGTTCATCCAGCCTAGTGGAAATTAGAAGATTAAAAAATGTAACTTTTAGAAAATATGAAAGGGAACTTGGGACAAATGTCGCCTATGGGGACTACTAGAGACGAGGTAGGGAGGGGGGGGGTCACATATATTATGATCAGCCTTGTAAATATCTAGTACTTCTATAAGAGAATCGTAAATCATAAGCCAGAATCCTGTGAGCGGAGAGATCCCACGACCAGGACTGGGACAAGGCCGTTAGATCCATTCAAAAGAACGAACCAAACGGAACATTTATTTTACACATGGATTCTTTCCGTTCATACTATTATCAATCCAATTATTATGACACAAGGAAATATATACATTGTTGGGGAAGAGGTGGAAATGGACTAGATGCATATCGATTGGGAGCAAAATTGATCTACACGAAGCATCACTAAATAAAAAAAATGTGTATTCAAATTTAAACTCAAAATTCGACGACCCGTGCACTTGTCCTAAAAGCAAAATGGTCTCACTTGCAGCATAAATTATAGACTTATACACTAATTATCCCTTAACTCGTTTTCCTTCCAGTGAGAACAGACTAATTAATTTTTCATATTAGGCAAAAGTCCATTTGGCGGTTAGTGACGCCTCTAAGCGGAATATGTTCATCTAGATTATTTTACTTTTAGGAAGAAACCAACCCACTCCATTTTACCTCCCCACCGTCGATATAATATGTAATTCTTGATTTAGAATGAAATAATGTTGAAAACAATATACCAGTTTGGATCATGTCATAGATATCAGGGTCACATATAATTATTCATTACGATGCATATATACTTGCGATGCTTGAATTCATGCTCATGTGTAATGGACTAATAATTCGTTTTTGTAATGTGACTACGCTGACATCATATAATTTGAGATCAGCTCGTTCCAAATCAGATTAGCTCTACTTAATCTAGTTAGCAAAGTAATCATGTAGATATATTATGTATACTGGTTGATGGAAATTGGAAACCGTGGCAGTTGTTACACTGCTAGGAATGTTCATGGTGGGGTCGATATGTGTATGCAATTACATTCCACAATCAGTTTCGACATTAAGATCAGTTACAGACTTTTATAATGGAAATATTTGGAGGATGGTTGACTCGTAAGGATTGTGCAATCATATATAAAAATTACTCCATTCAAATATCCAGCGTAAAAATCGATTCTACCTGCAGTTTCCTTTCTTGACGTAATAGGACCACATGTACATATACATTATGCATGTAGTCGAAATTGTATAATTATTAATGCAGCCTACATAAGTATCTACTCTAGGCCTCCGCATCCTCAGAGCATTTATTAATGTGGAAAAATTATTTGAGTTCATATAACCGTTTGACGTACAATAATAATTCTTCTTATTACAGAAACATCCCTTGAAAAATAAATGTTGCTGCATTTAAGAGAGCTCTAGCATTGAGAGGGGATTGAAAATTTCCCAAGAGCTTAAAAAACAATTCTACCAACAAATGAGTCTTGAATTTCGGGACGAAATTTAATTACAACGACAAATAATTGTAGGAGATCTTCAGACCATACTTACAATGTTAGACATGACGACCTGGAAGCCTTTGAAGGGAGAGTTGACTGTCGTGGTTTTGATAAAGGTAATTACTTACTTACAATTTATGAAAATTCCTACCAGCAGTGACCCAGTCTATCCAAAACTAGGCTTTCAAAAGTTCAGTAGGCTTGTCAGTGTTTTGTTATTATGCTGAATAATCCAGACACATGATACAGGCATATTAAGATAGCTGTAGACTATATACGAATGACATTTGATTCCTTCATGATATAAGATGTAATTTTAGGGGATTTGGGAGTGCTCTAATAGAACCAGGGCACCGTACCTTTGGAACCCTTTGTGGTAATTAAAAACTGCTCAGATCCATGATGCAGCAGGTGAAGTTACAGGGATTCCGAACTCATGAAAAACTTATGAAATAAGGATGCAAATATGTCTGAAACTCTGTATAATAAAACCATAGCCCTAATAAAGTAGGGAATTCTGACCCCTGAATATGGACTTGGGTGGAGGAAAAACTGACACTGGGGTACTATGGGACTTGTTCAAATATGTACATATGTAGATAAGTCTGGCTCTGCCCGAGACAAAATTCTCTTGTAATGGGGTCCCCTCTATAGGAAGAGTATACACTGTAAACAGTCTGCAGAGGATGAGTTTATGACACATCATCTCTCAAATTGCTAAAGACGCCGAACTATGTGAAAAGTTAACTTTTAAGTAACAAACCCCGAGAGTTTTTGTAATCAAGGTTTAAAAGCAAATCTCCGATTAACTTCAGTCCTTTGATCTTCCAGGTTTAATAATTTTAGGCAAAATAATTTTAGTCTCATGTTGGAAATTCCAGTGGCTTTCCCATCCTCAGTAATTTTTAATTACGCTCAGCCCTGTCTACGCATAAATGCGAGCTGGGGCTGTGAGCTCAAATGGGGAAGATGAAGGAGGTGATGACATCAGTCAAAAAAGGGGTTCACCAGAGCGGAGGACTGATGTCATACAAGTTAAAATACAATCTGGGTAAAAATACATGGGGACCTACATACATACATATGTATGTATGTATGAATGTTGGGCTACTAAACAATACCTTTCTCAGATGATACAATCCTCTCGCTCTTGTAGTTTTCTTTCCCGGAACGAGTCAAGTCACTGGGGTAAACTTATCCGGAGATTTAAAGGATTCGGCTTGAGTGATTCTGAAAGGAACACTGCTTGTTATTCCGCTTACCTATGTATTTGAGCTGCTTCTGTTGCCCTTTCATGTTGAGAGTCCCAAGTGTGGTCCGGAAACCTCCAAAACCTGGAAGTATTGATGCGGGTACCTTCGACCAAACCAATCCCAACACCAATACATTTTGAGGATGCTCTAGTGAATGAGGTAAGATTCAATTTCTATATTAATTGAGTTAATGAGGGCGGGCAGATTCGGGGCGTACCAGTCACGCTATACTAAAAGCATCCCGATCTCTATCTCTTTAGCATCTAGGAAGGATGTAGATGCCAAGTCTTTTTGTGTAATTATACTGTGTCCTAACAATCCCAAGTCCTTGATTGAATTTTGTAAAAAATTCTTGCTGAGCAGAGCACTCTCGCCGCCCCACGAGACCCATTTACAAGAGCGTCTTCTCCAAAGGGGCTAAAACAATTGGAGACATTCCCATATGTACCTGAATTGTAATTTTTCTCCGTATTAAAACAGACCATTAGAATAGTTTCCCTACTTTTAACCGAGTTGCCTTCATATAGTGAGGATACACGATAATTTATTTTATGTACGAGCTGACAATCAGTACTTCCGGTAGGAGTAGCCTTTTATTTGAACTGGTTGGACGTGAGTCAGAATTAATGGATTTAAATTGTTTGAACTTTGTACATACAAAAGCATTTTCAAGAGGAATTCATAATTCATAAAGGTATACAGTCTTGTTACCTTTAATTATTTTAAATAAGAATATTCATTTCTTTTCAGAAGTTCAGAAGAAGAAGGACTCACGATCTAAAAAAAATCTCTCTGTATCTAATAATAATTAATTAACAAAAAAAAATGTGTCTGGTTAACTGGGCAAATAACTCAGTTTTTGACTTTCCCATGAGTATTTACATACAGTGTAATATTCTGTCGTAATTATACCTCACTGGCCATAAGTTCCCTGATTGATTATTTACAAAGTGTAAAAATATCCCCAGCCCATTATCCGCTCCTTTACTACTCACCACTTTTACATTCCCAAAGACGACTCGGAAGTAGGGCTCTTAAATGGTGGTAAAACACTCAAAAAAGTGCATACCCCAACATTATCCTCCTATCCTGATGGAGCTGTCCACTTTAACAACCAAAACTAGTTCCTACACAAAGGAGTAAAACGTGAAGGGATGCTAAAAAAATCAATTAATCACATATTCTACGTGATAAAATCCCACGAGTGAGTAATTAAAATCTTTTATACCGCAGACACATAGGCCGAGAACACGGAAATGAATTGATTTCCAAAAGCTATTTACTCTTTCCCCTTCAGTGTTCATAGTATTTTACACTGAGCAAACAACCCATCCATAGAGCATATTTGTCCGCCAGACCGTACCTATATATATATAATTATATATATATAAAGTCCTCTCCCAGTAATGAGTGTACCTTTACAAAAGGGGATGATAATAATTTCATCAGGCCATATACAGTCCACTCTCTCTCTCTCTCAAGAGCAGCCCTAAAAGCCGCAAAATTTGTCTCATATGGTGACATTGCTCTTACACGGAGAAAAATTAACATTCGAAAATTAGAATTCGTATAAAAATTCTAAGTTTCTAAATATTTCTACCCCATAACAAATCTCAGCAACCTTGTTTCCAAATGCTGTTATAAAAGGTTTAGAAATCGCTTCTATACAGATCACAAAATGCTCTCAGAACGGAGTTACAAATTATTCCTGTAAAAATTAGTCACAAATTGTTCTTCCCGGACTCAGAACGTATTATTCATAGATTGCAGTAGAAGCTTCCTCTTATACAACGGTCAAGCTCGTTAAAAGGTCAGAATTCCCTCTTAATTAAAAAGCCCCAAAATCCCCCTTAAATCAAAATGTCAGAAATCCTCCTTCTCAATTGGTTCCCAAAATGCCTGGATTCTCAGAAAAGACTCCTTTAACAAAAATAGTTAGGAAAAATTCTTAGAATTTCCAGAGCACATTCTTCAAAACCCCCAAAAAATGCTCTTCAGAAGCAAGGCTCAGAAAATACCATCAGAAACGCTAAAAACCACATCCCTTCCCAGGGCGTCCCTCCTAAAGAGCCCACACTGTAGATTCCATATAAATATGCAACATTTACGTGACAGCTCCGCATATCCATACCCCATTAAAGATATTATTTGCGAGAAGAAACTTGAAACGTGTATTTTCTGCTCACACATATCTACACACACTCGACAGCCATTCCCAATTAAATAGACACATGTATAAAGTCTAGGCATATCCAAGTATAATGACTTGAAAAATAAAGGATGATTTGGGAAATAAATACGATGAGTTACCTATATGTACACTATAGAGTATGAGTAAGTGTCATTTAACTACATTGACTCCAAGGCTATGCAGTCTTGGACTCACACGAAAGACTGAGTGGGTAAACCATAGGACTGACTGAAGACTGTGACTGACTGGGACTGATAGAAAACTGTATTTTAAAGACTGAGACTGACTGGGACTGATAGGAATTCGAGCAGAGACTGACTGAGACTGACATGACCGCTAGTAGCTGAGACATGTATGAATATGTACAAAGAATGCTTGATTGGTAGAGGAGGAGTAACAATCAAAGTGTATGTACTTACGCATAAACAATTCGTCTTTCGTTTCATTGGACATACAAAACGCTACCAAAAATAAACCCGAAGACTTGTAACTTGGAAGTATAGTGTAACGCTTTTGCGAACAAAAACAATATTCGATAAAGACCAAAGTTGTCTTGTTTTGTTCATATTACTAAATAGGAATGATATACCTCTATGCAGGAAATCTTGATTTGTGTTTTATGGAGCTTCTAATAGGGTTACAAATTCAATCCCGATGATCTCCGGAAACAATTTTGTTGTCCCCGGTGGACGCTCCTGTTCCCTTTTCAAGCACTTTTACGGCAATTACTGGCATTTGCCTGACTATATTTCCATCAGTGGCTAGTATTATGTATATTTGATTTTCTTAGACCAATCTTGTCAAGATTTTCTAAAATTTACTTCATTGAATTAGGGAAATGTTTGGGGTACTCTGAGCCACAAAAAATGTACAAATAATTATGGATTTATCTAAACTCAAAATTGCCATACGTTTGCTGTGAATCTTATAGGATTTCCAGTGAGATATTTTAAATTCTTTAATAATTGTGATCGTGACAGGCTAGTGAGAAATATTGAGCATCAAGAACGAAGGTAATCGTTCAATTTAAAACATACGTTACATTTTGAGCTCCTGTGATCCCAATGAGTCATCTAATAATCAGAGCTGTCCAAAATACATGCTCACCAAATACAAATTACAAAATACAAAATACATTCTTCCGTCGTCGAAAATACAAACCACAAAATACAAAATACATTCTTCCGGCGTCGAAAATACAAACTACAAAATACAAAATACATACTCAAAACGTAGAAAATACAAACTACAAAATACTAAATACATTCTTCAGGCGACGAAAATACAAACTACAAAATACAAAATACATACCTAGCCACGAAAATACAAAATACAAAATACAAAAATGTATTTGAAAAACGTATTTGAAGTACATGTATTTAAAATACCATGTATTTTGGACAGCTCTGCTAATAATATAGGGATAATATCAATATAGGGAAGATCCTTATAGGTAACTACATTCTCACAGCTTACAATTAAAATAGGTGTATTTTGTAGAAGAACAAAAACAAGTTTTTCAAAATACATTTTGATCTTGGTTTTAAAAAATTCCCTGATTGTTTGCACAGCTATTAGACGATCATTGCAATGGTATTTTCTGTAGAGACAACATCAGAAATATAGCTCCTCACGAGTACGAGTAGATACTCGAGTTCGAGTACGAGTACTGGTCGAGTACGGTATAACTTGTATTATTGCTTGAACTCGTCGGTCGAGTATTCGTTTTCGTACTCGAACTTGAGTATATTTCTAACGAGTATCAGAGCGAGTACAAGTACGTTCATAGTACTTGAACCAAAGCACGTGTACGAGTTCGGGACATGACTTCAAAACTTGAACCCGTACTTGGATTTACATTTGATACTCGAGTAATTTTCTCCAGCACAAAGTTCACATCTATATTTCCTTGATTACAAAAAAGTTGCTGTTATTCCGAAGCAGAAAGGAAAAGCGGTTAAATTCAAAATTACTACGAACAGCATGAAACGTTACACCTACAGCGTAAGTTATTGTTACAGCTCCGAATTGAGTACTACTGTAGTTACTATTTGTAAGTATTTACCTATCGCCGTAAAATGTAATGGAACAGGAGAATAGGGCAGAATTAATGGAGGTTAGAATGAGATTGACCTGACTGAAGAGAATCCAGTCAATATGACTGGCAGAAGCAAATCTTGATCTATGTATTGTTCATCGGTATTTTAATCTCGTTGGAGAAAATTTTCATTGCAAAAACTGTTCGTAAGTTGGAGTTACAAATTTTTGTTATTTGAATCTACTATTTCTTTTCTATGTTAATCTCTCTTTAACAAAATATAACGTCTAAAATGTTTTTTTCGGTGTACTTGATACTCCAGTACGGCTCGAGTACTAGTTCAAGTACAGGTCGGTCGGTATAAACGTTTTATACTCGAAAACACGGTCCAAGTTCGGTAAAAAATTATGTACAGGATTTTTTACTCGTACTTGAAGACACAAGTCCGGGTCAAGGGGGAATTTGGGCCGACAATTCGAGTACGGTTCCAAGTACGAGTACGGTATGGATAACTACTCGACCCGTGAGGAGCTATAATCAGGAATATAATGCAAAGTTAAAGAGCTGAAATCTGAAAATCTCTCTCAGGCGCCAAATTAAAAGAAATGCTGTAATGGAGAAAGGTTTGGAGAAATTAAGATTGTAGGATGCGACATGTTTGGTAACGTGATAAATTGTTGGTCCTTCGACCATTCTCCTATTCAATTATTTTTAAATTTAGCTAACATGGTTCAAACTGGAGAACAAATTCTTTTCCATGATTATTTATCAAGATACTAGCACACAGAAGAAAAAATATTACTTTAAAAGGAGAGTTCGAAAATTAATTCAATAGTCGATATTGAGACCATTAAAATGCGTATTCTCAACCCTCCTGTGCTCCTGTGGTTTTATATGCATATGGAATACATTAAGGACTGACTGAGACTTTTGCTAAGGACTTTTACCAGGACTGAGACTGATAGGGACTGATACACTGATACTATAAGACTGAGTGGACTGACTGATAGAATGCTACTTGGGACTGTTAAAGGACTGTGACTGATAAAACCAAAGACTGCATAGCCTTGATTGACTCTATGCACACATTTCAAATGTGATTACTCCAATGAGTAGATACTTTATATCTATACGTGAATATTAAAGTGAACAAGCGAAAGAGAGAATTTTAAGAGGGGGTAAGTATATAAGAAAAATAAGAAGGGTATATAAGAAAATAAGAAGGGTATATAAGAGAAATAAGAAGGGTATATAAACTATATAAGAGAAAAAAAGAAGTAACAAGTAAATAAATACATGAAGAGAGACATTAGAGAGAGAGAGAGAGACATAGAGTGAAATGGCGCAATCGAGAGCAGGGAGGTTCTGCATAGAGTGACGTCACGTGAGTGGGAAGGTTTAGCTTGCTCAAGCCTTTGGGCACAATTTCCCGTCCACTTTTTTGACGGAAGAGAGATTCTCGCAGTCGACTTCGCCACTTGGTCGAGAGCAGACTGTGAGATCTGTGCCAGGACCAGCTGCCACTAACATTACGTACTCTATATAATATACATTATTTAACATAACACAACTATCTATACACACACTTGTTCTATTGCAATCATCTCCATAAGTCATTGTTGTGGTTGTTGTGATATTAATTCCCTTTCCTTTCTTCCTTGTTCACCACTCATCGTCTCATTCCCCACGAGAGAAAAAAAAACAACAAAATTACTGTAAATCCTTCCAAATTAAATCCTATATTTCACGAATCTCAAAAATAACTCCCTCCGCAGTTAATTCCATCAAAAAAAAATTCAAAACCCTCAAGAGAAAGAACAAAGTGACAAAGAAATTGTAACAGAAAAATACAAGTGATCTCCGGAATCTCAACATGTCTACAAAGTCATATTCAAAAGAGAAATCTAATCAAGAGACAATTTTAAAATATTATTACTAGGATTGTAATAGTAGTGTAATTATTATTGTAGTTGTTATTACGAACAATAATTGTGAACATTTCCCTAATAGCTATTTTCTACTGGCTGGGATATTCCTGGAACTAAGTGTTCGGGAAGAAACTGTTGCTGTTCTTTTTTTCTAAAGCGGAAACAGAACATTTTTAAAAGGAACAAAAATTATTGAAGAACAAATTATTGAAGTAACTTGAGAAGATGATCTGTAGTACAGTGACTGTATATTATTTGGAATGAGATAGTGATAGAAGGTCGGAGAGTTTTAATTTTTTTAGAACCCACAGGAGATAAATAGTAGTTCAAGTTTAATTTTGGGTGGGAGTTTTTTAAGGTTGTTTCACATCGGAGTGGTGATATTTTGGAAGAGGGGAAGCCGATGGGATAATTTGAATTGTTTCAGACTGGACATGGGAAATTGAAGTGACGGTCGATTATTATTATTATTTTGAAGTATGCGGGGGTGATAGGGTCAAGTTGAATTACACCCAGTTCCATCACGAAGTGGATTAGTCCTAAGAATATATATTTTTTTTTGTAGGAGCAGAATGACGATTAGTAGTAGTTGTTGTAATAGTAGTAGTTGTGGATTATTAACGAGACTGACGATGTGGCTGCTAAATTTAAAGATTCGGACAAGTGCCGTGAATCATGTGAGAGTGATGATGTTTGTAAGTGTTATTTACCTCGTGGCTCATCTTCAGGGAATTTCCGCCAAGATGTACACAAACCAATTTGCTGTCTACATCCCGGCTGGAGGAAGCAAAGCCGATGAGATTGCTGCAGATCATCAATTCACTAACCTTGGCCAGGTTTGTAGATACTTCTTTTTATTTTTAGAGGAGAGTCTTTGTTGTGTGGGGATTATTTGTAAAAATCCCAAGTTCATGGGCTTTAATAATTACGTATGCTTTTAAATTTTTGTAAATATTTTTAAATGCTTTTGTTGATGTTGTTGAATTTTTAGTGAGTCAAGTTTTTTTTTGTAATGGTAATTTTTTTTGGAGCTTCTTGTAGGTGCTTGTGCTTTTGGGGTGGATGCTTGCTGGTGTTCTTTATGGGAGCAATATAGCTGTTGTATGTATGGGATGGTTTCCTTGAATTTCTTTTGAGTTCCCACAATGCAAATTCCATCTCCTTGAACGAACCACCAAACCAAAGTCCTACCACCTTTGTTTGCCAGACCAATCTGACCAAATGAAATTTCTTCTTTTTTCCATATATATATATATAGATATATATATGGGTACAAGTCTTGGTCTATATGGTGGAGGGTATAGCCTGAGTTGTATTCCTTGTATATTTCTATGTGGGATACTATATAGGTCTGCATGAGGTTGAGGCAGTTGTAGTAAGAAGTGCTCCCTTGCCTGCTACATTCTTCAAGCCAAACTAGATCTTCCACTACTGACACAGAGTCACAGTGCAATAGTAGGATTGAGAGAAGAGTAGCGGGACATGTTTCTTCAATCAAGAGAAAAACATTTTTTATTCGCTCATCTTCCGTGATTCTCCTGCTCGTTTGCTCTAATGACTCGGTGACTCTTTATACCAAGTCATTAGAACCATAACAATGAGCAAGGCCTGGCTGCACCCTCGCTTTTTCTCATCTGTTTATTGGACGCTCAAGTTTTGTGCTAGTAGGAGCTGGGTTGAGGTGCATAGAGATTTGAGGAGGAAACTGTTTTTAACACAACTGCACTCCATCTCTTCTCCCTGCCCTTTAACCAGAGGCTGGTGGACCGTGTCATGAAATACGTCTGTCTGTATCTCCCATTTCACACTCTCCCAGTCAGTAACTTAACTTCATCACGGTTCCTTTCGTAAACTTAGGTCACTTTCCGGTCGTTGGCTCAAGTCATGTGATCATTCATTAGCTAAAGACTCCAGGAGTGAGATGATGATGGAGGAGATAGGTTGGAAATAGAAACAAGAGTTTGCACTCTTGTTCTTTTCTGGAACTAGGAACCACTTTAAGAGCACTACTGTACTAAGCTGTCTATGATTAAATAATGCTTCATGGGTAGCCGAGCCTTTCCCCTTTGCGTGCTGCTAATTAAATGGCAAATTGAGTTTTGTCTATTGGAATTTGAGAAGGAAATGTACATATCAATCGATGCATGTGTGAGGCATTAGAGAAACTTAGCCTAAAACAATTTTTGTTTCGTCTTTCCTCACACTTAGGATTTTCATTTCCTTAATGTAATTTGTCTGAAAGTGTATCTATCTATTATGCAGCCGACTGTTGGAAGTATCTATAAGTATATCTGTATATAGATATGTAAGAAGTGTTCTGCAACTGTATCCCCTTGCGTAAAAGGTTGGAGTGTGTGTATGCTCAATGTTCATGTATACGTGAATTAGTACGTCCGGTAAGGTACTTGCTCTTTTTCGATACACACTCGTCTTGCGTATCTATGTCTGATAGAATTTGTGGAAAGGGCTTCCGTAAGATCTGCAAAGCACACAAGTAATTAGTCTTCTCTCGAAACAGTGATACACTTGTGTACACCTTCAACTTCCACATCGATTTCCACTCAAGCTCCTTGTCAGCCTGTGGAAAGAACATGTAATTCCGAGTTGATCCTACCTAAACTGACATTTTTTCACTTTATTCCTTTCCTATAAATCATATCTGTCCGTTATGTGTACACTTTGGCTTTGAGCTCCGTGTAACTTGGACACCTACTTTAAAAAATTGCATCCCTAAAAAAAAGCAATCTACTGCTGTCATGGCATTGGAATGGTGCTCTGGCAATAATTACTCTTTCGCAAACACTCAGCTCCCCCACCTTCTTTTTCTGGAGCCACTTCCCCTCCTGTGGTAAACTTCCTTGGAAATAGTTACTCCCGGAGTAAAACCCATCTCTTAATTTGCTAGCGTAACTTAATTCAGTCGCCCGGAAAGATGCAAGTGTCGGCATGAAACCGCTGAAGCTTCACAACACGGTTTGTCTACCACGTCTTTTTAATAAAAGCTCACCACTTTCCTTCAACAGCTGGAGTATTTTGTAGTCATGAACTAAAAACATTATTCAAAGTAATACTTTCCGAAGCAAATTTTGTTTTCGTACATTTGCTTGCCAAAGATTTACATGTGTAGTAAAACATTCCTTTCTCAAGGAACAGTCGGCTGCTCCTCACACATGTACACAAACGGGCTTAAAAGTTTCAGCAAATTTCCGTCAGAAGCAATTCCCTTTGAGCCTTTCAAATAGTTTTATGGGTGGGAAGTCCAGGGCTATCTCTCCAAAGTGCTCTTTCTCTGAGGTCATATCACTGAAAGAAACAAAGCTTGTGCTGAAACCCATTCCGTCTCGAGCGGAACACACTCCGTTTCTTAAAGCGTTCACATAACAAGAAATTGTTTGTGTACATGGGAGTGTTTTGTCTTTCCCATGAAATCTGGTTAAAATTCATTTGTTTCTGTGTATGTAGGCATATGTCTATACATAGGGGAGTTCCAAATCCCTGGACAAATATTTCAAGGGGAAATGTGTGGGATGGAATAAATGATGAGGGTAGTACAGAGTTGAAGTAAAGTTGTTGAGACAGTAGTAAAATGGAAGTGTTCTAAAGTAAATGTGGGTGAATGTATCAATTTCAAGATGAACCCTGTCTCTCTGGAGTGAGTTACGGGAGCAGAGGGATGAGAATGAGAGGAACTGACGGAATATAAATGACGAATTACTACATAGGGAATGAAAGGTGACATTCCAGGAATTCTCGGGAGACCACTGAGGAATAATAGGATATTTAAAAAACTCCAAGCACAGACTAGATATGAGTCGTTGTAAATAAAATTGGCCGAAAATGTCTCTTTAATTAATAGCAGAGACTACAGGCTCAAAACATCCCCACCACCATACCCAACGCGTGCAGAGGGATGGACCTGAGTATGTGCTTTTACTATTTATGAAACGTGTGCAATTTGTAGGATGGACGAGCATGTGAGTTGTTGAGGATCGTTTGGTCTCAAACTATCATGAAATGTGTTCTAAATGTTAAGTAGCGACAAGGATTCTGCACAATGCTATGTAAGAGTTTGCAAACACACACTCAAACTCACAATCACTTGTACTACTCTATGTATTTATGAGCTTAACCCAGCTAGTTATGGAAGCATGGAAGAGACACTGTTGTTTTCTTAATGTGACTCTCGGCCTATGCAAAGATGACAGACTGCTAGACAAAGATCCATCCATATAGACCCAGAAGCACGCCTGGGATTGCCCAATATCCTCACTTACGATTTCGTATTCATTTCCTGAGCGAGTCTCCATAAGTCAGCCTTTGGAAATGACTTGGAAGGCCTTTTCGTTCGATATGATGATGGACACTTACGACGTGACAGACTACTCGACGTACTTTCTGCTACCAATGTTCCGCTCACCAAAGCACAAGAAAAGTCACGAATAGTCTCACGAACTTCCGAAATCGTCATATAAAACCAAGTAGGTCACAGAGAGTGGAGTACCTCAGTCCTACATTACTCTATAGAGATGGATGGATGTGCAAGTACATCCATACACAAGTATAAGCTTCCCCCAATGAGTAATTATGCAGAAGATGTGTCTCGTCTTCCGTTTAATAACTCATCTAGACGAGATCCATTTCATTCTTTTTGTTCTAATGAATCCTCATTGATTTCCGCATTTAGAAGATTCTGTAGACACAACATAATTACTGCAGCGCGTCTCTCCCCACTAATCTTCTGTCATTTCCACGTGTCCAACCACAGATGAATGATCCTGCAGAGGGACTACGGACGACATGAGTGAAAAAAAAACTTGTGTGTGTGGAACACAAGTTTTTCTGTAATTTTTACTTACTTATATGCCATGATTGAAAGGCCCCTATATAGGCATGGCTAATTAGGTGGTTAAGACAAGACGGTTGCTCAGAAATCCGCTCTATTTTCTTCAGACACATTTTTTTTGTCAAATTTCTACTCATGACCTTATTTTGTACGTCTACAATTAATTTATATTAATGTTAATTGGTTGCACAATTACCGATTTTCCTTTAGTTTCACAATCAGTCCTTTGTTAATTTTGCATATCCACCACCGATTTCATGTATGAAGAGATATTGACCGAGATTTTTTATGCAATACTAAAACAAAGCATGAAAGTAATGACTTGAAACAATTTAATATTTTTAAACTTGCAAAGTTGCAAGCAAATTTAATTCAAGTGTAGCCTTCTTTTATTGTAGTAAAAGTAATTATGTGAACATGTAATTATTATTATTTTATTTTTTTTTATACCAGGCGTGCCTTTAGCATTAGTGTGTGCATATATACAGGGTTGAGTTGTTTGAATACTATCATTGATTTAGTACTTGTAGTGTGTATTTAAAATGGAGAAGCATGACGATGGGCTAAGAGTGGGGAATGTGTGTATGACGATTGTATGAGTAGTTAAATGTTTGTTGGAGTTACGAACAAGAATAATGGTTAATTGACTCATGATTTCATATGAATCCGTTATTGTGTAAAATGGACAGTGTTTTGTTCAGGCACATGTCACTAATTATATGGGAATAAATTATGAGCTAGTAAAACACAGAATTTATCCCTTGTTTGCTCACATTCAGGGAGTCTGCGAAGCGATAATTTGAGGAAGAAACGAAAGCAATAAAAATATTTCTGTTTTTTTGAATTGTATGTGTGGGGTAAGTATTCTCTTACCATATGTTTACAGATATTTACTGTACTTATATTATTGTGTAAACCATATATAATTACACATCCGTGTTTGCATACACAATAATAATTACATAAATGCAGAGATTGTGGCAAAATAAAATATCAACACCCATGTAGCGTTCGAGAGTTGAGTGTTCTCCTGAGTTTATACATACATAGATAGGACCATGTAGTGTATTTGTACAGCCTGAAAATCACGAATGATATATTTTTGTCTCACGTAAATATATTTGTATTTATACGTCAGGTTTTTATGGGCTTGTATTCGAATGAACACATGATAAGGATAAAAAGGATACCACTTGTATCCTGTAGTAAATACTTTCTGCCTTTTATCCTCCCATATGATGCTGTTGATCTCCTTACAATATAAAATTAGCTATAGCTTATTTTTGTATATTTACTCACACATGGCATGGCATCCGTCTAAACACTGTGTTCTACTCATTCAACAAAAAATATTACGAAATAAGAAATGAATTGAACTCACAATAGGCAGCACGAGAGGGATATAATTAATTGCGATCATAAAGCAGTAATAATTGTTACTCGTCAGGCTCTGCTGCATTTCCCTAATTTATATCTGATACCTCAGCGATAGTAAATATAGTAATAATAGTAATATAGTAGTAATAACAATATCTGTGAGGTATTTAACAATCAAAAAGAATGAAATACAACTTGGTATGATCTCGACTCTATTTTTTTTTGAAACCTAACCAAGGCAGGTATTACCATGTATGTATTTGTATGTATAAGGATGTAATTCCGTGGGCACAGGATTTCTTTCTGACTCCGCATACTAGGAGTAGGATATGGAACGAGAGTTTTCGTAACATTTAATTTGAATGTAGCCTGTAGGCATTGTAATTTTAAAGGCACCGGCTGGTGCTGGTAGTACCGCTGTAATCCCAGCGATTATTAGCGTGTGACAACTAATGAGAAATTAACAAGGCTCCCCCAATCCATGGATGTCTATCTACTACACTATAGTATAATACACTGAGTAATTACACGCTGCACTCAGGATAACTGATAATAGTATGAATGTGGAGGTCTTTTTTTTTTAGCCAAATTAAATTTGCTCTTAGGAGCGCTTATTACTCCTTGCGGTAGCTCCACTTATTTTTATCTTATAATTCCACTCCGGGCAACAAGTGGGAAAATTGGAGTGAAATGACTTTCCATCGTTTTCCTTGGAGACTTTTATCCAAGAGGGTAATAATAATCATAATTTAATTTCACTATTATTATTATTGCACATATTCACAGAAGTTTGCCTGCGTCCATTAATTTTCGAGTAACATAAGTGTATGGGTACATGCATACATCAAGGTTTAATGTGAACTCCTGCCGTGTATTTTGTGTGCCCAATACCCATCCTGGGGTGTCTGACATAGAGTACGTACATTATCTGCATTGTGGTAGGTGTACTAGTTACGTATGAAGTTTAATCAGAATTTCCTGAGTGCATGATTATGTACAGTACAGACATACATTAATTACGGAGTCGTATCTGTACAACTGAAATAGATATGTACAGGCCACTATTGTAGAAGTCGGCATGATATTTTGACTCTCAGTAAGTTTAATTAATATTCGTTGGTTGATATCGCTGTTTTTGTTTTAGAACTAATAATGCGACAGCTCCTGTGAGCTTGAAATTGAAGCGACAGTTGGCATGTGTAAACACTGGGAGTAGATTACATATTTTTTGTGTAATGTAGTATGTAGCATTGAAAAAATTACGTGGGATTGGGGATGTATGTAGATATGTGTATGTATGTTTTATTATGTATGTATGTGAGCTCTGGGTGACACAGTAGGATGGATGTGTGTGTACATTATCTAAAAGGCCTAAGTGGAAGTAAAAGTATTTGTGCACATGATGTGAAGCAAAAGCCAGATGGGCCGGGCTGTTGACCGCTTGGAGGTGGTCACTTTTCTTGTGGCCAGAGTCAGTGGGATCGAAGACAAGGTAACATAAAGGCATAGCTGAAGCTTGTCAGAATCCATCCTTGCGAGTATGAAATGGTTGACCGAAACCAAACGTCTTCCACTGAATTAATTCCAAGTGTACAGGTAGTACATGCAAACCTGTATCCCTATCTGCATAAATGCTGACAGTATCTCTCCATTCAATACATTACACTAAAAATCCGCTATTGAGTATCTACCTATAGATATCTACATATATACAGATACTTATAGATAGACAGAGTGGAACTGAAGAGCAGAAACAGAATTAAACAGCAGCACCGCTAAAAGAGATGAATGAATGGAAGCAATTAGGACGTGTGTGACGTACCGTGAATGTTTTTATATTGTCCTCATTCTGCTCCTTAAAGTATAAGTATAGATTCTATATCCACACAGACACATTTATTTACACACACACACACACACACACGCTTTTACTGTGCAGTGCACTACGAGAGATATAGCATCAAGTATATTATGAACGAAGCTCATGTTTTTATGCCTGAGCCTGATCCCCCTGTACTATATTAACTTATGTATATGTACAAATAATATATCCCTCTAAAGAATTTCATATATCTATATAGATTTCCATTCATTTCAATTCATGCACAGTACACACGATGGGTCAGGGAATTTTTGAATACATTTGAAGCACGCCAGTATAATGTGTGTGAGGAGTGTTCGTAGAGACCAGAGACGTATGAGTAGACCTGACCACTTATGTATTTTGATATTATTATTCAGGAGAAGGCTCCTCATGAGGTAACTGTCGGAGGAGTAGTCATTTCAACCATTGTTAGTGCATAGTAACAAGTGAGTCAATTTTCACAAATTATTCCGTCTGTGCAATCCACTCAGTCGACCGATTAATAGCGTTAGTTAGCAAGCCAACCATGTGTCTTCCAGTTCAGTTCAGGTGAGGGAAGGCTTCTCAAATCTTCGGATTAGACTTTGCTCCTGTCTCATATATCTATGCCGAATCTCTCTCTAACCTTATATATATATATATATAAAGTCCCATTGAACTTCTGCTTGAGTTTTCCGTCTGCTTCAACTCCCACATTTGCGTTCCTTTTCAGCTCGTTTCCCGTATAAAATTTCTCGCTCTCTTTTCCGTGATTTTACTAGTTATAGCTCATTATGTTCGTTTCATTGATCAGAGATATTCCAACTCCTGTCGTACCCACTCTTATTTGTGTGTGAGTGTGTGGAGAGAGAGAGAGATGGGGATGTAGTAAAATATGGGGATGTAGTAGGAGCCATTTAAGGAGAAGAGACCATTGTTCATATTTACAGCTTCCGGAGTATAGGAAGTGTTAACAGCTTTGGGCTGTTATCTCTAACGAAGTTACAACATCAGGTACGTGTGGTCAATGTGAAAATCCGCCTTTTCCAGCTTCCCTACCCTTTAGTATGGAGCTCCGCGTACATACTCCCATAACATCCTCACGGATGGGACGGGAAGAAACAACAAGGGCCTATAAAAAAAAAGTGAATCACACTTGACTGTTGTGTGCGTATGAGATAACCCTAAGTCAAATGGAAATGGAAAGTGAGGAGTGCTTCTCTGTTTGTTACTTGACACTTTTACTTTTAACAATGACGCCCGATGTACCCGAGTCTCTCTTTCTACCTTTTCATACTAAAGGATGAATTTAGAACTGACGATGAGCCCATTTTTTCCGTTTCTCTCATATAATTGAGGTTGCTCTTCCTCCATGTGACTCGATGATCCTGCTTTCCTTTCACTCTTGTTTCCCAGGCCTAGTTTTTTTTGTATCCAAGGTTGCTCAGGCTAAGGAGCCTTGACATTACTGAAACGAAGTACATGGCAATCTCCAGGAGCCCCTTGTCCTACATGCTGTCTGAAGTCCTAACTGAGTAATTGTACCTGTCAAAAATAACTGCTCTCCTTAAACTCGATCTCTCTTTGAAATTTTCAAGACTTTTGTGTATAGTAGGGAACTTAAGGAGAAGGTCATTATTTAGAGGAAAGCTCCGGTTGGGCTTTTGTTTCTGGATTTTAGGTAATTGTTCCTGTTCCTGCGGTTTTGTTGGGAGTTGTATTGCTTGATGGCTCAGCTTTTTGAAAGACTGGGAGGATTGAGGGGAGAAAGAGAAAGAGAGAGAGAGAGAGAGAGAGAGAGAGAGAGAGGGGGGGGGAGAACTGAAAGCCAAAGTTTCTGAGAACAATTACAAATTTCAAGTTTCAGGAGTGTAGAGACATGGAGAGGAAAAGAAAGTTAAAAGTTGGAGAGTGGTATCATGAGGGGTCCGTTCAGTGATGGAAATGCGAAGGAAATGCTGAGATGTTCAGGTTGGAGCTTGCCATCGTAAATTTTTCCAGCTTACAGAAAGATCGGAAACTTGAGTGTGGAGTCCCGGGTTCTAAAATGTCTTTGTCATGGTAGACCGGGAATTCAGGTCAGCTTCACACTTTCCTCAGCACTCCCATTGTCGCTTGTCCACTCTCACATTTGGGGATTTCATGGAGTTACAAGTAGTCAGTGTAGTTTAGTTACAGTATGGGTTTGTGTCTTGAAACCTTAATCCAATTTTGTATCTAAGTCCAAATCGGTTCTTTGAATTCGGGGGGGATGAGAACTGTTGAACAAACTCTACCTAGTGACTTGGACGGGCTGGTTATTGTCTCGTTAGCCGTTGGGAGACCTGAGACCTTCATTGAGACATGGAGGGGTGGGATGTCGACAGGATTTGTTAAATCTCTGGAGAATCCTATTGTGTAACTTTTCACTCCCACTCTCTCTCTCTCTCTCTCTCTCTCTCTCTCTCTCTCTCTCTTTCGTTCCGGTTCTGTTCCGTGTGTGTCTATTTATGTATGTATATATCTGTAGTATTATGCGAGGATATGTTCTTTTTCTTTTGTGGGAACGGGGGAAAAAAGGAAAACATTTGACTTTTGCTGCGGCTACTCCGATTCTGCCATGATCGCAAAAGCGTCATGATCGGGAGTTGGCAGTTGGCACGATTTCTTGTTGGCCAGATTTGAAAGATACGGCAGTCTGAATGAATAATGAGACAGTTTGAAGACAAATGGTGGATTTAGTTTTGGGGACTTTCAGCATTGGCATTTGGATTTAGAGTTGGCGAATTTATTAGTGCATTTTAGACAGTCATATATCATGCAGGATTTTGTACATTGCAGAATTGAATGTTTTAATGTCCTGCAGAGTTTTATATATGGTTGAGATAGGGTCAATACATTTACTGCAGAGAGGAAAATCCTTTGGCTCTGCGGTTTTCGAAAAGAGAGATGTGGAGGAAAAAGTTTTTACTCCGTGTGGTAGGGCTTTTTTTTTCTTTTAACAAGGGGGTTTTATTTGTGGAAGGAAAATGTCATTAGGGTTGGCAGTCTCGTGGTACTGTATTTATGTGAGTATATATAATTATAAAAATGGAAGTTTGGTTAAGTTCATGGCTCATATCTACTAATGGGATATCCGAGGTTTTTCTGGGGTTTTCCCCCATATATACATACATAGGTAGATATGTATATATGTAAGTATGTAGAATGTAGATATGTGACTGTCAATGGAGCAGTAGTTTTTATAGAGTGAATTTTTTCGGAAAGTTGCTGTTATTTTGTCAATGTAACTTTCATACGTGTATTTAGTATCTGTGTATTGCCTATACATTTTTGTTCAATGGGATATTTGAAAGTTTTCTACTTTTTACTTCCTTTAATACATACAGACCACCACCATGTGTGTGTATCTAATTATATTATGTACATACCATATGAGTGTGAAACTTGTGCCTGCCATTTTTTATATCCTGGACAAGAATTGTGAGAGTGTATCGATATATTTTCTAATCATTT
This sequence comes from Allacma fusca, assembly GCA_947179485.1. NCBI lineage: Eukaryota > Metazoa > Arthropoda > Collembola > Symphypleona > Sminthuridae > Allacma > Allacma fusca. Next base: position 47,810,197 of record OX359248.1, read on the forward strand.
CTGCCACAGTAAACTTCTCTGTACCTTTTTTTTTCCGCCCTCATCCTTGTTGTATCCTTCGTCTCTGTCTGAAGCAACCCTTCGTCTTTTTTTTTTCCTTCTCCTTTTTTTTTTCTTCCCTCCGTTTACTCATGCAGATGAATTTTTGGGTGAGCTCTGGAGTATATTCTTCGCTTCAGTTAGCTCTAAAATTCTTGTAGTAAATCGATTAAAGTTTTGAATTTTCTAGCTGCTTCTAGCTTAGATCCCTGGAATTCCCTCGCCGTATTACCAGGAGTATTACCATTTACATCTAGGCCACTCTCGCCGCTCTTTTTGTTTTTTTTTTCGCTCTCATATTTATTTGCGATGAAATATCCTTGGAGAAAATATTTTTCAAAGAGGACGTATCTACTTGTATACTTTACTCAATACATGGAAGAGGGAGAAGGAGGAAAAAATAACAAAATTTACAGTTGGCAACTTGCATTAAACCATCATTTGGCTTCTCATATTTTTTTTTGTGGTGCGTATTTATTACGGACATGGTCTTACAAACTGTACACGTAAGCATAAGTAAGTATATACTTTTATAGTATAAGTACATTGAATGCAGAGCACAGCGGGAGCGATTCATGTCAGAAGCAGAGAATTTTGAGCAAGTGGAAAGTGATGAGTGTTGGGATATCTCTGTACATTACATACAGAGAGATGAGCTTCATGCTTCGGTGTAGAGTTTTTTTTTTCTCTCTAGAGCAGAACTCTGTATTGGTATTCCGTTGGAAAGCGGGGATTTTGAGAGTGATATTGTTGTAAGCTTATAGAGATCCGATACGCATCTTGACAGTTTCCCTAGGCTTTAAGTACGGTCGTACATACATATATATAGATATACTTACAGCGCACGTACGTGGGCTGATTGTGAGTTAGGAGAAGTAGACAATAAAAGTTATCTTGGTTTGGAATGTGATAGATCTTCCAGTCATGTGTGGTGGATACGTTCTATAGTAGTAGTGTACGGCTGGGAGTATACAGTTATATCCATGAGATGCTCTCCTATACTTACTTACATAATTGTGTTCCGTCCTGCTCCGTTTCGCGTACATACGTAAATGTAAGTGTGGATGCATTATTTGCTTTTGGGAGGGGACAGGAGGGAAGTGCCTACTTTTCTCGGATTTTAATACTGTGCCGGCCTGCCCGTCTCATCTTTACGAGAGTGGAATTAGCCGCTAGGGGTGATAGTCCGTGGTGGAGGATGCGGTGAAAACATTGAAAGGCTGTTGGAGTTTACAGGATACTGTACTGCTGTAGTGGTCATTATGGGAAATTTACGACCAATTCCTGACAAAAGTAGAGTTTATACGGGAGATATTTTCAAATCTAGCCTTGGACTTTTTTTTTTCTTAAAAGAGAGAGAAAAGGTATGTTCCCTGAGTAGTCGTTTGTGACTATATACCAATATCTTATATACGCCAAGCATTTGCCCCTAAGCGGGAACTGTGCTCCTTTCCATGTCACGTCAGACCATTTGAAATTATAAAGGAGTCTCCCAGTCCCTAGGATCATTTCCATGATCTGAGTCCCATTCCTTTCCGGGAATGACCATTGTTCAAAGAGATTCTTAATTCTCAATATTGCACTAGTAGTACCTACACCTTGCTATACATTCCACTACACTTGTCCGGGCTTGAATATCCCTCTGGTTATTTGATACATATACTTCTTTTTTTTTTACATACATATAGGTAAGTATAAGTAAGTACACATATGTATGTACAGTAGAACTTGAGTACTTTGTGTGGTTCAAGAATGGCTGGTTTTAAAATGTTTGTCAGGTATTTAAACCCCAACCCCGGATATTGCTGAGCATAAGTAATTTTCTCCTGAGAGCTCTTCCTTGTCTTGTTCCCTGGAACTGTACTTATATGTACAATCTGAATGTACTTATATCCAGAGTCTGACGTAGATATACATACATATGTAAGTACATTATGGTCTCTGTTCCTTCATGTGGTTTTTCATTTGCGACTTGGAAATTGTAGTGATCTGAAAGTAGGGTCGGTCTACCATGGTAGCTTGTTTGAGACAGGATATTCCGTCTCAAAAGTCTGGGCATAAGCTCCAAAATAGAAAGAGTAAGTGCGCTAAAGTCTCCTTACTCCTTCCGTATTGTAAATCCTCTGACGCACAAAGAAAATGGACTGATATGAAGTTCAGAGTAAGGGGAGAGTGGGCGGCTTTTTGCAAAAAATGTAAGGAGATATTAGTGTATAGTGTATACTAGACTTGACATGGGTTATCGAGGGAAGGTACACGTACACGAGGCTTGGGGTTGGGGTTAATTTAAGGAAATGTAATTTAACGCTTTCTGTCCTAATCTCGATAATGTGACTCATTTAGTAAATGCTTACTCAATGTTTACGTTCTGAAAGCCTTGCCCTGTTTTTCAGCAGGTGTTCCTACAGCTGGCGTGATCTGCGTGGTGATCATTGCCATTTTCACGGGTCATGAGCTTTACTGCCTGTGTGTATATAAGTAGATCCTATAGGGAGTGTCTTTACCTCGGAGATTAGACAGTATCATGAAATGTGCCTTTAAGTATCTGTACTTAAGTATATCTGTATCTATATGTACACTGATTGTGTGAGTAAATCAAGGGCTTTGTCTGGGAGTAACTAAAACACTAAAAGTATCCAGTTGTACACACTCACACAGGACGACATGGGAAAACCTTGTATAAAAATATCCCAGCTTCCTATACATGCCGTAGATATTGGTGGATTGTCATGTACTTATATGTATCTACTGTAGACATACTGTTTGGTACATATGTATGTCTCTGCCCTTATCTCGGAATTGTGTAGTTATAGACAGAGAATTAATTTCAGGTTACGATTTCACGGTGACTCGATCATTCTGTCAGGGTGGTACGCAGTCTGCACGGTTTGGTAAAAGATGCGAATGGATACGTTCCATTCAGTAGAGATAGGATATGAAGGAACTAGTTTGAACAAAAGCAAGCTCAGGAGAGAATCGATTCTGTGTGTTCTACTAACAATCAGCGTGTTGGGATAAGAGCAATTCTTTGACGACATCTTTGTCTGGCGTTTCGGTAAACGCTTGATTAGCATAACAGTAGCGTCGTCGTACCATTTGATTCTCTCGCAAATGATCTCCTTTGAACGACGACGACGAACACTACAACTACTGCTACGACAGTCGTATGCATAAAAAAAAGAGTATAAAAGTCGTGTCGTCAGTCTCTAAACATCCAAAATGTAGATATACGATACAATAGAGATCTGTACACTTTTATACTATTGTACACGCAAGTGAGGATCTAAATTTCAAGTGTACACATCTGAGTCATAATGTCCCAATAAGAGTTTGATCTGGTTGATGTGCACTTGGTAGCTATTCTAATGCTGAAGGCTTTTTCATAGCATATCATTTTTGAGCTTGGGTGTTGTTGGGGAGTGTTCACTACTCTTGATTTCTTCAAAGCTCTCTGACTCCTCGAATGTTGTTCTAATAAAAGATGGGAATTGGAAAAGGTTGATTGTACAAAGAGTTTTGAGATGGTCGTAAAATCGCGTAATCAAATCTCTGTATAGGTGCGAATGAACGGAGACTGATGGTCGCTATCACTGGTCCACTCCACTGTGTCTTCTCTCCCATAGTATGACATACAAGATTACTAGACTGTACAGTTTGTTAAAAAAACAACATGAATATTGTTTTTGTGCAGGGAGATATGTAGATACTTATATCTACACTTACTATAGATACATGAAATGACATCCCCATCCTATAGGTACATGCATACAAGATACAGTTAGTTTGCATTCCGAGAGTAATGCTGCAGTATGCAGACGGGCCTACGATGGAGGATTATGAAAGGTAAAAGCTACAGTACACTCATCATTGGATGTATATTGGGGTATGGTTACTATTAGGTAAACAAACATCAAGTTTTACCTCTATACCCTGGTTATATATCTATATAATTATGTATCCCTGCTCCTTCCCTTCCAACCTAGACTTGCTCTTTTAACTAAAGTATAGGTCCATGTACAGTACAGAGAGGAGGTACTGTGCACTAAATGCTTCTCTCACAGATGTGCCTATGTTGGAGATGTTGGGGACCGTGTGAAAGTTTGCACGATAAAAGTTTTACAATGTGGCGTCTCTTATATAGTGGGTATATATTTTGTATGTGGGGATGTACGTCATTATGTGTGTGTGTGTGTGTGTGTGTGTGTGTGTGTGTGTGTGTTTGTGTGTGTATGAGTGTATGAGGATAAGGGACAGAAGTGGTATGTTTTCAGTGGTTGGTTAAATTGTGTCTGTTCAAAATGAACGCCGTTGGTTTTTGTTGTGGTTTGCACATGCACGGTCTATGTAGATGCTGACGGACACTTTCGCAAATAAAACTTGCAGAAGAGAGAAACGAGTCAAAGGATTGTTCTTTCTTGATCAATAAGTCCATATTGGCAATTTTTTTTGTCGATGACTCTACCACTACCACCGCTACAACTACTACTACTACTACTACTGCTTACTTATATGCAATGGGTAGTTAAAGTCCACTCTAGTGTACTGCTGCTGTTACTGCTCCTACTGCACTAGTAACTGCTACTGCTACACCATCATTGATATTGCACATTCCTGGGAGTTGGGCTCTGAGGCTTATACCTGCATATGTACATGCATACATAGGGTCATGTAGTTAGCAATAGGAGTGTGATTGCTCCTCATGATGGCCGACTTGGGATCTTGCATGAATTGCTGGGTGGAATTAATGATAGAAAATATAAAGCTGATGAGCATGGAGTATATGGGAGAAGTCCAGGTTATCATATGTTGTTGACCTTGGCCCTTAACCACGTTCATGTCCCACACCACGACATGACCAACAGTTTTTCTCTCTCTCTCTCTCTCTCTCTCTCTTCTTTCGTATTACCAACGAGAGTCATCATCATCATTTTATTTGGAAAATTTCTCTGATTTTATTGTCATTGAAGTTAATATGTGCGTTAGGAGCTTGTCGCAATCAGAGTGTCTCCCTAATGTCCCATCCAATTCTCTCAGACCACATGCTAATAGTTCTATTACAGATATCACCACTACATACTCCTGCATTGCCAGAGGAACTCTCCTGCTACTCTACATATGTATGTATGCTTCCATCATCTAAGTATGACGTATATACCGGCCCTCCCTTTCATCTCCGTAAATTTTTCTCTCACTTTGAGAGTATTACGTTTTTTTTATATATTATTTCACAGAAGCAGTCTCCATAGTCCGTCGGCAGATTCAAATTAGTTTCATAAATTGGAAAACGACGAGAGAGCTAAGTTAATGTGCTCTTGTGTGGAGCTTTTTCTCTTGCATATATATAAGTATTATATACTTCTTCGGCCGTATGTTTAATTAAGGGAGAAGTCCTCATAAGTTTTTTTTTTTTGCATTATAGAGGCATGTACTCCTAGACTTTATTATTATTATTCCTTGCAGGGGTTTTCGTGTGACGTTACTGTGTCACAGAATTTCTAAAGGCAATTTTGTTTGTAGATGACAGGGCAGTCACATTAATGGGCCTTATTCTGGTTTGGGTTGGAGAGTATATGTACATAATTATGCATGTATGTATGTATGTATGTGCATGCATACATAAAGAAAGCAACTTGTAATAGCCTTCGGCTCAGTGGTCCTATATTTTAGTATTAGACATTACTTTTCGGGATTATTTGAGCTCCCCGGACTTCTTGTGAACTCTGGAGGATTTTAGGAGCCTTTTTTATTACTTAACAGTTATTTGTATGCAGTTATAGGCATACAGTTTACACATATGAGTGTATTCACATTTACAGCTGTTTTGTACGTGGGCTTATATATGGAAATTTGTTATTCATCTTTTGGGATGACGTTTCTTTTAAGTTGAAAGGACTCCGTGCATATATTAAATATATTATTCAGTGTGGGGGCGAGACTAGTATCTTTGTGTTTGATCCTTTGGTGATGCTTACATATGTGTAATTACTATTAATAAAAAGGCCTGTCTATAGTTCCCATCCCTCGCGTTTCAGTTCCCTTGATTAATAAAATATTATATTTGAATAATTCCTAAGAAGTGAGTCCTCCTGCTCCGTTTTATTTTCGCTTGAGCTCTTTCCAATCAAAGTTTTACATTTAGTTGCGAGAGATTAATGTGTGCCAATCCTCCATGATTATGCAGGATGACAGTCTCTGGATGTCTGTTTATATGTATGTAACGCACGTGGAGACTATATGGATAGACATGTCACCTCATGGATTCATTATAGAATTTGAGCTGGAAATAAGTTTGGAAGACACGTATTTGAGCTGGAAATAACTCCCTCGCCTTGATAAAATGTATAGATAGAATTTGAATATTATTTGTAAGTCTCTTGTGTCCCTTTCGTCATCTTCCTTTTTGCTTGCTTGATTTCATACTTGCTATCGCTATAGAGACCTGTGGTGGGTGTTTTGATCTAAAAGTAACTTTTGAATGCAAATGTACTTATACATATGTTTTTGTGTGTTCATATTCAAGCGTAGAAAGCTTAGATATCTGTATTTAATTATATACATACATAGACTGCTCTGATGATAACCACGGTGATGTTTGAACGCCCTTGCCTTCCCCGAAAATAATTTTTTGTATTGTGTAGATTGTCTGTATAGTCCTGGGAAATGTAGATTTTCCTTGACATTTACCAATGTTTCACGTTACGATGCCTTGGGTTAATTAAGGAAAAGCTCTCACCCAAAAGCCTTAAGCTTCTGTATGTAATTACATAGCTTGTGCACTGGTTAATTAATTAATTGTATTTCTTTGCGTAAAATGAAGTGTACTCTTAGAGTTTTGGAACAAAACTTGTTCAATGCTTAGTTACCTTCAGGATTTTGTTCACACATAAGTTTTCCCCTTGTAATCCTGAAAATTGCTTGAGGAACGGAGCTCAAGTGTAAGAGGATTACGGGGATTGTTTGGAAGTTCATTAGTAAAGTTGTACATTTTCTATTTTTGCAGATCGGGAGTCTGGACAATTATTTTCTGTTCGAGCATCATCAAATCAAGAAGCGTTCCTTGGGTGCCAGTCAGGCGCATCACCAGTTGCTTGCCGACGATCCTCATGTGAGTTTTAAAATTGAATCATTTATATATAAATTAATAGATTAGTAGTTATATGGATACATACGTAAGTAGTTCCTTGTTCATTTGTACAAGTAGATATAGGTATGTATACATAATTATATATGTATAAATGTATGTATATTATAAGTAATTATACTTAGGTATTTTGTGACCTGGTTGTGAGATTTGTATGTGTTGTGTACCTACCTTTGTAAGACTAGAGAGCGTATTTACTATTTACCTAAATGTAATTAATTAGGGTTGTATAGCCCTGTAAACTACTTGTAATTAGATAAGATGTATACCTGCATTAAATTAATTACAATGTGTACCTGTGTTTAGTTAAGGACAACACTACGTACGTGCGTTTAGTTAATGACAATGTGTCTTCATGTAATTATTGGGAATTATGTACTCTTGTAAATTACTTTAATGTACTGCTGTCCTTTTGTTTTCATTTTAAAAGTAGTTTTTTGTGCGAGATTTGAACTGGAGCATTAATTCAGTCATCCTTGTTCTTGATTTTAGTGCCTATATAATATAGTGCCTATGATACTGTATAATGAAATGTACCCTGATTGATGCTCTAGCATTACTTTAATTTTGGAATTCGAAAACCTGTGAAAATTTAAATAGAGAATCAATGATTCGAGAAAAGAGATATTGTATTATGAACGTCTATTATTATGACGCGCCGTTGCCTGGCTGCGTAATCAGAGAGCGTGTAAGTCACTACAGTAATGACTGTCAATGAGAAAGAAGCAAGTAATCGTGAATCTAAGAATAAATGTTGCCTGAAGCTCTTCTTGACTGTAAAGTACGACCGCGTGTGTAGTATGAAATGAAATGAAAAACGAGATGTTATTGACGAGAAAATGATCAAGGCTTAAAATTGAAAAGTAGGACTCGTGAGTGACTGTACTCTCTAACTTGTAGCATTTAACTACGGTATACTCATAAGTACTGTATAGTGGAATAGTTCTGACGAAGGAAAAAAATTCGAATTCTACAGAATCATTTTTTTTGCACTATTCTTTTGGCAGCTCTCTATATGCGAACTATGCCGTATGTAATTACCTGTAGATGGAATTAGGTACATGATGATTTGCTGATTTGATTGAAATGATCAGTTTGTTGTATGTTGATATTTTGCAAACGTCTCGTGTGCGTTGTGCCTCGCCTCCGTACCACGGCTTGGCCTGGTTGTCTTCTGAGTATAGAATAATTATTGCAGTTTTAATTTCATCACCAACTCAGCTGTATGTATAATAAATGACGTGCATCCTTGCATGTTTCACGTATAATCATACAGGGCGAGGCTCTCTATTTTTTCCATATGATGTAATAACCCAAGTCAAGTGTGCATAATTGTTGGAATGGCAAATAGATATGTACGGGAGTGCTTTTTATTTGAGTTATTTTTTTCCCTCTGTGTCTGGTGTTGGGATATATATATGGGACAAGACCGGAACTGCTACCCTCACCTTAACAATTACAGTATTTCACTTCCCGTCCGTGTATGTCATCATCGGCAAAAATATTACTGTACTACTTAATTTTTAGCAAAGCACTTGGCTTTGTCATGACTTTATTATTATGATGTCCCTCCTGCCTTGGTCCCCCCCTCTCTCTCTCTCTCTCTCGTTGTTGAATTTCAAAGAGCCATTATTATTGCTGCAAGATTGGATGCGGAGGCTTAAGCATAATTTTTATGGATGTTTTCCATTCCATCCCAGATTTCCAATAGGTGTTGTATCCCTGAGTAATAGATAATTTTATGGGATATATATGTGCACATATTTGTATGAGTCCCTCAGAAATAGGGGAGCTATATTAGAGATTTTTGAGATGTCATGAGATTGGTTCGTAATGTCTGTATGATGTATGTACGTAGTATGTAATTTGTGTTGAGTGGAGGTTACAAACATTCTATGATCATGATCCTGGTTGACTGGGTGGGCAATATTCCATGAGTGCATGTGTTTGCAATCTGAATTCTTTCCAAGCTGTTGGCACGGAGTCAATTTGAATCGGGGGGGATGATGGAAAGACAAAGGATGTTGTTACGCTTGCACATTTGATAATGATGCAGGACGATGAAATGAATGGATTTTGCTGTATTGAATAATACTAGTATTTATTGAATGACTGGCATTTTCCATCCTGATCCCATACAATGAAAGAGTATTATATCACGCCAGCGTTCATGCTTAATTATTAAATAGTATACTATATCATAGTTTTGAATTTGTGAATAGATACAAATACATTTGGTACATTGTAGCCTCTTGCGTAACCTCAACATGTCAATTTGTTCCCATGTACTATGTTTGTATTTATAATCATGTGTGCAAGCGACAACTGTCAACTTCCGAAATGCCAGTACTACCTTGAACTAGATTTATTCGTTGCTTTAGTAAACATCAAAAAATACCTTTAGGATTATGAACGGACACAGTAAATGCCTTCGGTCAGTATAAGTGCTTAGAATTCTTGTAAAGTAAAATTCACATTATAAACTTGAAGAGATGCATTCTAAAATGATACTTCCATTTTTTTGCACACGTTTCTTTTTTTTATGGCAGTATTTACCCCAGCAACAAAAGTTTAGCATTTAGCCTTAAATGTCAAAATTAAGTTGTCTTGGCTCAATTAGTAGGATTTTGATAGGAGTTAATAAGTTGATGTGGGTATACTTACTAAGGCAATTAGTTATTATTGGCATTGACTACAACCTCTAGGCCAGCAGGACCACCATCTGAATGGCATCATCGTAAAAAGAATTTTTGTAGATAAAAGGTAGTTATGTATGGGGCTGATTGTAGCTCCACTATAGCTAAACATGGGAATGGGAAGAACATTGGATTGTGAAGAACGAGAAAGATAATATCCAGAAGTCGTGTGTAATAGTAGAAGGAGTATATGTGAAGTTCAGATGTTACCATATGATAATGACTCAAGGATGGCACAGTAGATGATCTGTTCATGAGATGTTGCACAATAAAGGTACGAATTTTAAAGTGCTTGTTACAAGCTGTATATTTTCTCTGTTGAGAATATATAAATATAAAATTACGTAAATATATATATATATAATAGTTGTAGTATGTAGGATGGTGTGTTGTCTTATATTTATATTTCAGTTTCGGCTTCCTGTAGACAGGTAGCGTGGTTGGGAATTTCGAGGTATTTTTACCACATCCTAGTTTTTATTCCTGTGTATTTACAAGTATGTGTGTTACATTACAGAGAGCACGCCAAAGTTTTTATTGTTTGGATTCGTGAGTAAGTTAAGAGTGAAGATGCACACAATAAAGTCTTTATTTGACTTGCCTCTCACGAAATGATGTTACTAAAACTTACTTCATATAGGTACTTATAGTTGCTACTACGAAGCGAACTGGAAAAACAAGCAACCTTCAAATAACATCAGAGTTCATCACTTTCATTGGGGCTCTTTGTAGGGTCTCAATACTATGTGATGTGGTGGAGTTTACTCAGATTCTTCAGATACAAGTTTCTCAATTTCGTATCTTTTCAAATGCTACAAACCACTTTGGAATTTCAATTGCTGGTACAATAGGATACTTGGGATGTTCTAAATGGTAGTGGAAATTGGAGTATTTGAGAGTGTAATTTTGCTCTCCTGTGAATCCCCGTTATTGGCCCGAACTTGGAACGCTTAGTTTGTCAAGTCTGACGGGGTATTTCATTGCATTTAAGGGCAGGTTGTAAGTACGGGGGTGTTGTAGAGGGATTATCCATGACTTTATGAAAATAGGATCGGAGGTAAGCTTCCGGCACTTATTTACAGACGTTTCAGCAATATGTGACTCTACTTCAGCCACGGAGAGCGGATGTTGCATGTTATTTGCGAAACAGGTTTCACAACCCGTGTGTATGTGTCACATTACTTGTAGTTTACACTTAAGTTCGTATGTAATGTAGATGGATATATTTATTAGCAATGTTTACATGGGGAATTTGATATCTAATACACTGTATTAAGGCATTTATAAGTAAATAAATATCGTAGTCCAGAATTTGTACTGGAGTTTGAGCTTTAGAGGTGGTTCTATGTTATGGATGTATCCAGAGTCACCGTTCAAAATCTATAGAGTTACATATGTCAGCTCGTACAAGTTACTAGCTACTTGTTGGCTGGAGTTGTTATTTTGTTATATTTGTGTGTGTGCGTGTCGTGTGTGTGTGTGTGTGTGTTCTTTTGTAATAGTAAAAGTGTGTCAACGTCAACTATGGTTAGACAAATCCCGGATTTATATTGTGAGTTAAGTAAGTGTGGGCGAGCTAAATCTGATTCGTTATATTTGAACTCTTTTTCTCTAGGTCCACTGGTTTGACCAACAAATAGAGAAGACTCGAGTGAAGCGTGATTTTTCGTATTTTGAAGGACCTGCGGGAACTGGAGGTCCGTACTTTGCTTCAGCACATCATCCCTACGTGTCGTCATACCCCAATGGATTTGGTGATCCGCTCTTCAAGGAGCAGTGGTACCTGGTAAGTTTATTTTTGTGCGAAACTAGTTTCTTCTGGTTGGATTAAATGGAATGAGGAGTCTAAAAAGTAGTAGACTCAAAGTATAACGGTGAGTGAGGGAAATTGAAATGTATTGTATTGTGTAGTCACTGTCACTGGGAGAGATAGAGTAGAGAGACATGTACATATTAGCAGATTGAGGGAGAGAGAGAGAGAGAGTTAATGTGTGCGGTACTGAAAGGGAAAAGTTTTTGGTGTGTTGCTCTGTATTTGTTTATGAGTCGGCATGTGCTACTAGTGCTATGTAAATTGAGTGGAATTTATAAGGAGCCATAATTTCATCGACTTAAATAGATTACACTGACGTAAATGATGCTGGTTGATATTCCGAGGAAATGCCACTTGGAAGGACAAGGACTTGGTGGTTGAGTTAAGCATGTAACATAGGTACTCTTTGGGATCTCTAAGACTGTAGTTTTGAAGATACCAAACTACAATTGGTTCACAAACAACAAACGGAGCTACAGTGAATTTCCGAGGGAGAGGTTTTCCCAAGATAAGATTCATTTATCTCCTATAAGCACACAATACCATTTCCTTTAACTGCCCTGTGTACAATTCCTTTTTCACCCACACCACAGCTGGGGAACTGCCCATGATTTTATATTCTGCATCACACTCTCATGTACACGGACGTCTGCATGTCTGTGAGTAAAGTTTCAAGTCTACAAGTTTCTTTCAGACACTTATTGAAAGCATTAAGTTTCCTGCAAAACTATTCACAACCTGAACTCAACAGATATTGTTATATACTCACTGAGCTGAGTCGTTATGACATGGAAATCCAATACACCCTGTGCTAATCCCGTTATAGTTAAGAGAATATACCTATACTTATGTGTTACAGTATCGCTAACGTTTGTTGTACTTGTATATATAAATATAGTCATTCCATTATTTATACTTTATAGGTCCCTTGTTCCTTCAAGTTATTTAGAGAATTTCGCTATATGGACATTATCCACACATAGGGCTTGAAATATTTATGGGATAGTGTGTGGAGTTGTGGAGGTTCCGTCCACTACCTCAAATTACTTTTTTTTTTCTACTATGATTTACCCTTATTGTGAAGACCATCCCCGAAGAAGAGGAGAGTAGTAAAATATGGAAGGAATATTATTAAACGAAATAATAATAAGATATTTTTTTTTTGGAGCTGAAAGAAGACAAAATATGAGGTTCAATCCAAGGAGTGTACTTTAAGGCTTCCTTAACGATACCTCCCCGAAATGGGATGGAATTGTTCCGCCCGGCTTGACTCATTTATAAGGAAATAATTTCAAAAAATTGGACGGTATTTAATGTTTACTGTGGAAGTCGGAGTATGAACTTTGTTTGGAAAGCAGTGCACAACTATGGGAAAGTTGTAAAGGTCGTAAGGATATGGAAAGAGACGACGAGAGTGAAGATTGAGATTGGATTGGGGAACAAAAGCTAGACGGAGCAGAAAATGAGAAATAAATGAGCTGAGTAAAGGATACCTACTAGATCCTTGCAACACTTACTGCGCTCTGTATCTCTGTACTGGCTTAGAGTATATTGCCAAAATCTGGATGGAGAATACTCTACTGTACATACATACGTGCAATATGATTGGGTTCCATGCTCTGAATCTACTTTTCTATGACACAATTTTCCGGGACCTAGGTATTGAATAGTGTCTATGTGTACAGATATGTGTGAAAGATTCTTACAGTGTATGAGTCTATATGTACATAAGTATATGTAAGTAAGTATGTATCTATTATCTATGTATAGATACATACACAAGTTGGACTTGATTCCTGACTACTGTAAGCAATCCGAGACTTTTGTCTGTCCCTAGTCGGTTTCTCCTTTGCATGTCTTGTGAAAATCGTATTGAAATGAAAAGCATGTAAATTTACCGGAACGTTTTTCCTTCTTACGTAGTTATTACTCGATTCCCTTTTTCCCCGGCTCGTCTCCTCTTTTTTTTCTCACCATTCTCAACTGCTCTTGTAAGGACTTACTTTCCACTATCCACTACATCCTCCCTGGGCTCACTGTTATAGTCTTCTTCATTTTTGGTACGGGTGCTGTACTACGACTACTTCAGTAATAATTCTCTTATTTCTTTCTCCGTCTAGATCATAAAAGTCACATTATTTTTCCATCATCTATGCTTGTGTAGTTTGGTAGGGCTTTCCATTCAAATACCTCCTCTTCCTCTGTGTCTGTCTCCTTTACTTACGTAATTTCTTCTTTTTCCCCCCTTTTTTTTAAAAACTAAGTTATGCCCAGTATAGTGGAGTATCCTTCTCCCTCGTCTTTGAATCCTCGTCGTTTTCTTTCTCTCTCCTCTACTTTCTATCGTGTCTCTTGCCGAGTCTTCTTAAATCATACCTGCCCTTTAGTTCAAGATCGTTTCTATATACTGTAGTAGTAAGGATAGCTAGCTATGTATATATGTAGCATCTATATGAGATAGGCATTAGCCTCATTTTCTTGAGAGTTGAAACGCTGTCATGGTCTACTGTCATCTCCCTCATTTTTAATACTAAATTATATTTAATAGTGTGTGGATAATTAGGAAAGTCAACTTACTGAGGAGGAGAGCTAAGATTTTATACAAAGCTCATCCTGTGTTACTAGTTACTTTTCTTGTCATGTCTACATGCATGGCATTGAAAATATAAGTAATGCTCTTATAAGTAATTTTGTATACTTATACACTCTTTTAGTTCAAGATGACAATGGTAGTTATGGATTACGAAATACTATAAAGATCATCCAAGACCTTAGAATTAGAATGAGATGCTCAATGCTCATTTGGTTTGTTTACCTTTTCCTAGACCTTCGCTCGAGATTTGATGTGAGCCATGGCTCTCACTATGTAAGCTTTGTCATAAATAAATACATACATATATATGTATCTCCGTACATTGACAAATACATACATAGACCTACCACACCACAAGCTCACTATTAACCGCACAAATAACTCTGTAATTTGTTTTCATCCCTAAGGTTATCCTCATACTACTCTGTAGGGAGGATTATTTGAAGTACAAAAGTGTACTTGTTGATATATGTACACAAGGTGCAGCTATGTGTTGTTTGTGCAAATGATTTGAAATGTTTCTTTTTGATATGGTTCTGTATAATATAATGCCGGGACTAAAGTATCTACTTGTGGCACCCTCACTCACTCCGTGTATACTTATACTTATACAGCCTTTGTGGACTCTGTGTTTGTTTGGTTGGGGAGCGTGTCTTAAGCTCTGCCCCTGAATTATCATTATGGTTTGGTTCTGTGTGCTTAATGCAGTGTGAATCAAATGACTCTTTTGCTCTTTTTGAGGAATGAAAGTGTTTGCTTGCATGAGGAGACTACACAAGTGTCAGTTCGAGGGAGCTCTCTCAATTGAATAGACAGGGAAATGACACGTTGATCAATTTGAAAGCTTATTTGGATCTATTTCAGACGAGTGGATCAAAGGACGGCTTCGACATGAATGTCCAATCTGCATGGAAACGAGGCTACACCGGCAAAGGAGTCGTCGTCTCCATACTTGACGACGGTATTCAAACCAATCATCCCGATCTGGCGCTGAATTATGTAAGACTTTCCCTTTAATATCACTTATACACCGAGTCATTTTATTTCTATACATATACGCTTGTAAGTATCTATTTGTATGACGGAGCTGATAACTACTCTGTTACTATGTACTAGAAGAGATTTAAAGTTCATACGACGGCAGTCCCAGAGTCTGCCTGCAGACTACTCCTGCTGCTACTGGTGCTCTATTAAATTTTGATAAGGTTGAAAGAGGAAGTGTGTTTCTATAGGTACAGTTCCTGAGTCCTTATTTGAGTACATATGAGTGGATATCTACATACGTTAGATCCGTCTGTTCATAGCACATGCATAATCCCTTTGGATATTAAACCACGTCACTTACTTACTAGCCGGGAGTCCCTAGTCAGAGGGACATTAGGAAAAATAAATCCTATCAAGATTCCCTGCGAGCTCTACAACATGTAATCAAATAATTGACTTCAAAGGATAGGATAGGATGGGATGAAGGAAAAAACTGACGAAGAGAAGATCAACTTGTACCTATGACTGTCGGTAGAAAATAATGGATGTAGCATTTACATAATAGCTACTAATAGTAGACGAACATATGTACGTGACTACAGGTATGTATAATTACGTATTACATTTTGCTGCCGATATCCAAAGATCTAATCTTTGAACTAATGGAAGTATCTACTGTTAGGAGTTGCAATTCTACAAATGGAAATATGTACGTATGTATATAGTAGCAGTTCATTTATTGTCGGTGTAGGTAGGTACTTACCATAATAATAAAGTATTAATAGGAAAGTATGGAATATGCGCGTATATGGATCATTCATGGAGGGAGTAAGTACCTATATAATAATAATTACACTCCGTTGAACGGGCTTAAATGACTGAGCCAAAAGGAGGAAATCTTTGGACAGACAGGTCCTTGTCCAACTCTGATTTGGCTCGTCATGTGGAACTTACATATATGCGTCAGGCGTCAACTTGACAATAGCAATACGATATATTTTTCTGTGGAGGGGCGATGAAAGGAGTAAAAGTGGAGCAAACATTGTAATTACACATTTTCTTCGTCGTCTTCCTCTTTTTCTCCTTTCTCTCGCTCTCTCTCTCTCTCACTCTGTCTTCCTTTCTTTGGGACTGGATCTTGTTCCTGCCGACATCTCGGAAGGAAATTAGTCGCTAGGGAGGAAATGAAATGATTTTCATGGAATGTGTAGCTACAAGTTAGATCTAAATGATGGTGGAGGTACCTAAGACTAGTATGTGTGTGTGTGTATGTGTAGTGTAGTACCTTTATATAATGCAGTGTAGGGCTGAGAAACGAATGGGATTCAATCAAAGGACAATAGTTGTGTAATTCCATTCACATTCTCATCCTTAGCACTGTACTCCTCCATCTTTATTAGTGCTAGTACTTTGTGTAGGAACTATACATATTTTGTCCTTACCTATTGCTCCCTGGTGCTGTTATTAGAGAGCAAGTACTTGGAAATCGGTCACATTCAGCTGAACTGGATTTACACGGATCCCGTACACTATACTTTTATATATGAGATATAGAACATGCATACGTACAAATGCAATTTCATATGTACATAGATATGTATGTATATATGTGGATACAGATAATTGCAAGTCTTCTCTCTCTCTCTCTCTCTCTTTCTCTCTCTCTCTCGCATTGAAGTATCTGTAACATGAGCTGATGGGCAGAAAACAAAACTGGAAAGAGGAGTACACTCCTGTATATTACTTGAAGCTCCGTGCACATATGGTAGTAGTACTAGTAGTAAAATACGGAGACAAGACAGTATAGAGTAACGGGAAATTACGTTCTCTCCTGACATTTTCCCGCCGTCCCTCCACCCCAAAATTACGTCTTTTTCTAGCTTCTGCCTTCGGAGTGAGCTCTCCTGAGAGACAATTGTTTCTGGGATGGGAGATGAGACTATGGTGTTACGTACTCCGTTACGGGCATGTGTAGGCTTAATTTCTTCACCATGGGAACAATGAGGGCTGATGGAGAGGCTCCTACGCTATTTGAAGGCGATTTTCTTCTTTATTAGTCAGGCCTTTAATTTTACATTGAGGATAATTTCATTAAGCCATAGAGCTACACAGCTCGTCTTTTTCATTCCAGTATTTATGTGCATGCGCCCCAAGAAATGGGGAACTAAAGAAATTCATTCCGGACAAGGGAAGTAGAAGACTCTCTCGAAAGGTTAAGAATGTCACGGGTTAACTGACTTCCATCCTTGTGCTGATGCTCATCTTCCCATCTCCTTTGTATATACAGCCGGTCTAGTTAGAAGCGGCCCTGGAACCTTTTATTATGCAAAGGGGCATTCCCAATGGGATTTCTTTTGATTGGAAATGAAGTTGGAATTGGATGAAGAGAGAAAAAGAGTGAGTGAGAGAGAGAGAGAGAGAGAGAGAGAGCGAAAAAATATCTATATATCCATTATTACACACGCTCACATGGAACACATAGTACTAGATTGACATGGGTGGAATAATCGATGGAGGGTGGTATGGAGCAAAAAAAATGCAATTCTTTTCCTCACTCAGAAGATCAACATCATGTAGAAGAAAAGATCACCATCAGGAACTGACGGGGAGCAGTAAATTTGGGAAGTCTTTGCTGATGCGTGCGGAAAGGAACGGCTCGTTTGAAGGGAATAATACGAGATGCCGGAACCTTGGACACTGTTCGAGTGCCGTAACCCTTTTAGTGGTAGCACGATTGTCTACTCTGTAGAAGAAGATCCTTGCTAATGTGTAGCGGAAGAATGATGCTATATACATACATACATGTGTATAAAAATGCTTTGGTAGTATTCTGTGTACCTATCTCCGGAGCTATCAAAATGACTCCGTGCATAAGTATTAAGGATTGTAAAGCAGATGGAAAGGATGTTGATGAAGAAACATTATTATGGCTGTCTCCCATTCTGGAATCAGTGAGCAGAAGGGAATTCGCAGGAGTAAAAAAAAAAGAAAAAAAAAAGAAAAGAAGCGCTCCATGCTCTCTCCCCATTTTTTCTCATTTGTGACTCTCCGGTCGGACTGGAACGTAGAACTAATTTATGACTTGAAGAAATTAATTACTACAGTCTTGGGAGCGAACCATTCCGCGAGAAAACTTAAGGAGAGTGAGGGCAAAATAGATGGGAACTAATCACATATGATCGTGCGTGTGCTTTCTTCCATGTCCCAGTATTTGCTCTGTCTTTGTGGTGATTGTCTTGGCCCCGGCATGCATGCATGTACACAACATCTATAATTTATGGATACATGCATATACATACATAGGTACTCTATACTTATATGTAATTATATAGTTTGGCGGAATAGGTATTCACTCATATAATGGGACTGTTGTGTATTTTATTTATAAGGACAATCATAATAAGAGTAAAATTTGACTTGTAATGGAATCCTCTTTTGAGGAGAAAAATGAACATTGGGGTAAATGACACTGTGTCCGAAATATTTCTCTCTCTCTGCAGAGGCTATGGGTATAAGGTATAGTCTCTTTGAGGGAGACTTCACTTTCTGTAGGTGAATGCAATGAACGTATTTTAGCACAGGCCAAGTTTGAAATCGTACCCTGATGAGCCGTTCCTTTTTTCTTGGAATTTTTATTATGTCTATGATTATAGTTTGTATAATGTATAAGTATAAGTATCTACATATGTACATATATGGTGTATGGTGGTGTGGCTTGCGGGAAAAAACATTTACGAAGACGAAAAGGACTTGGAGGGGAGACTTGTGTATTATTACTATTATTATTATTGTGGACATTTATAAAAGTTATTGCTGACGTTCATAACCCTGTGAGTCTAACATCTTTTCCTTGAGTTGAGTGTCTACAGCCCCATGTAGAGCCTTTTACATGGTTTCATATGGAATAAACCAGAATAAAATGATCATCAAGATTTTTTTCACTTATTTTTTTCCCTGGAAATTTCCGAGATAACTGCCGGCATCCCTCCTGATAAATATTTCATATTGTGCTCCCTCCTCTTACCACCACTCTGACTATCTTTCTCTCTGCCGTTCTTTCCCTTTTGTCTCTTTCGGTTACTTTTGTGAAAGATGGGGAGGACATAGTAATCCTGGGATCTTATTATGCAGGGACTGTGCTGGACTCGAGCTGAGAGCCCGGAATCTCGGATATGTTTAAATAACAATTGTTCCTTTATAACTATGTACAAACGTGTAGATTTTAGAAACATGCATCTATGTATGTATCCTATGTGTGTATCTATGGAGCTGTAGCCATGGTAGTGTATGTAATGATCACTGGAGAATTTCTGCAAGGACGGATGAACCCGCTTATCTCCTTGACTTGAACTCATAACTTGCTGAGGAAGTCATACATTGGAATCCCAGTGTAGTTTTCCCCAATGTAATGTCTTTTTTTTTGTTGAGAGAGAGAGAGAGAAAGAGAGAGAGAAATGAGTTGGGCTTAAGGAAAGCCCAAGTGAGGTCGTTTTTTACGTTTGTTTGATTTAATCTCACATTAGTGATTCTGATTGCCTCCCGTCATTTCTCAGGCATTTGGGTTTCGTTATTTTATTCTCCTCCCTCCTTTTGGCTACTTTTACTTGTGAGGCGGGGAAGTAGAAGTTATGGTAATTTTGTCTGTAAGTGCTTCAATGTATACCTTACCTATGTATGTACGATTATTGAGATTTCTCCCTAGGGAGTCTCAGTTTTAGTTCTTCGTCCAAGGCGGGCTTCAGGATTATATTCAAAGAGGAGTGAGCTTTCCAAAACACCTCTAAGATTTTTGCACTTTTTTTTTTGACAGTGCCGCATATAGGGATGTGTACATACATTTGTACCTTGTTTGAACATAGGCGCTGGAGTATGAAGCGTTTGTAAGTATATGCAGTGATGTTCAGATCGGATTATTGTGAAAATTTGAAGGAGAGGAATATTCGGGGAGCTTCGACAGTATTTGACTTTCCCCTTAGATCTTCTTACCTTTGACTACCGACCCCATTCTTGGCATCTCCTCTTGGTGGTAGATTTCAAGGGGAAGATCTGAGATTTTAAGGAAAAACTTGTCTTTGATCTCTTCCTACTAGAAAGAAGTAATCCGGGCTTGCAATTGTATATTTTTCTTTTCCTGTGTAATACCTTTTCTCTTACCTCCCAACTTTCTCTTCCCCATTCCTTTTTGTAGCCTAGAACGGAGCGGAGGACGTGTGAGTTTCGTTTCATTCCCAGCACACATTAAATTTACATTTTTTCTTATCAGGTTATAATTTTCCGGGAACTTGCTCAGTCTCTGTGAGATTGTTTGGGCTTACATGTAGGTACTTTTTTTTTCCACCCTGCAGGTAATATTGGATGGCTGAGCTTGGGCTCGGGTGTAGGCATGAGATTTCCTTCACGTGTTTACACATTACTGGATATGATAAGCATAAATTGTTGGGATGTTTCCATTTGTTGTCATATATATATATATATAAAGGCACATTTTTAATTTCATGTATAAATTTTAGAGTGGATACTCTCCTGTTATAGATACTTACATGTTTTTTATTTAAAATGCCTCTCGTAAGGTATCATGGACTTTGCCCCTATTCTACAAAGTGTTCGTATAGCTATTTTACATATCAACGTCAAGACTTTTTTTTTAACCCACATCCTCTCAGTTCGGTTGTGTACCGGGGAAATTGGAATTCTTCATGTGGAATTGAAGATAATAAAGAAGGGCTTTGTACTCTTTCCAAGAGCTTATAGAATTCGGGTAATAATAATAAAATGTGGGGAGGCTCTTTGAGCCCTGACTTTTCATTGATATGGTATGGAGGGAGGAAGAATGGTAAAAGTACCATATGATGATGATTATGTGGGGAAAAAATTATGGATTCCATACAAACTTGCGAATGTACGGAGTAGTGCTTGACTGTGTGAAAGTACAAGTATTGACATACTTATCCCTCTCTCTCTAGTCTCTCTCTCTCTCATCTCTCTCTCTCTCCCGTGGAATCTCGGAAATGGCTGATTGTCTGTTGACGAAATTTAGACGCTGGTTTATCTCCCGTCGGTATTTGTATAGCTTGTCGTAATTTAACATGGTATTTACATTTTACAGAGGGAATGGATAAAATCTTTTATTGTTTAAACAACAGAGATTGTTGCTCGGAAGGTCCTTTCAGGAATTCGTTATTCCGTTGTTTCACTCCTCAAAATTCTCACGGAATATCGTAACAAGAGCTTACCAGCACTTACATATGTATGTATGTACCTACCTTGTAGGAAATTTAAAGTCTGGTTCTGACGGTTGAGGAAACTGAACTTGTATATGTATGATATGATGGTTTTAGTGAGCCCTGGAATAGTAGTACATGACTCGAGTTCGGAGCTCTACTTATTTTGTGGTCACACAAGGAGGAGTAAACCAACCAATCCAATGTAACTAATTGACATGTTAGTGTCAGTGGAATTTTAATGCTAGAATTTCAAATGGAGTCAGAAGTTACTCTGGATGGGTGTTGGGGTAGGAGCTGGAAATTCCCTGGGAGCTGTGAGATGTTCCCGGGATGGTTTTAATGGTCGTTGTGCTATGTGTGGGAGAGAATCTCATTTGTCGAATTAACTGGAATATAGGGACTTAGTTTTCCGTTGTTATTGATGGATGAAATTAATTCAGCCGAGTAGTGTAGTATAGGTATAATTATAGCATTTCCAGTGATTTAATCCTCCGTATATGTAGATAGAGTACATGCAATGTATGTACATATGTACATTTGTATTTACATGGATGAGTACGTATGTTAGTTATGGGTGGAGTGCTGTAGAGACATAAGGTCCTTTTAAACTGTACTTATGGCTTGAGACCCACTGGTTGTAGAGTACAGTTGGTTTATAAAGGAATTAACCCGAAATGGCTCAGGATTTGACTCTTATCAGGAATACTCCTACGAAGGGACAAATCAACATTGGGATGAGTAGGAATTTGTCCAGATATTTTCCCCTATGTATAGAGGAAAGGCATGCTTAAGAAGGAGGTCTTTGATAGTGAGAGTAGACTTTATATATTTATCTATACTTATATAGCCACACCTTCACTTTCACTATGAGCTTATTTCGGGGATATTCATGAGAAGGATTTAAATAGAGAGATGAAAGAGTCTCTCCCGAGTTGGCTCTGTTTGTTTTTGGGTGAAATTTTGTGACGCTTTGAAGCATCCCGGACCAACTCTTCATGTCAACAGCCTTGTATGAAATCAAATAATGAAACATGTATGAGGGAACACTGTTTGTTTTCCTCAAGTGCGTGATTGGCCTCGTGAATTAATGATTTTCATGTCGCTCTCCTTCTCTCGCAACTCTTCACTTCATTTCTTGCTTTTTTGCTCTCTCACACAAACACACTCTACTATATGTATATTGATTATATGCATCTACATAAAGAGACTTTTAAGCTACCAGCTACCATGTAAGATATAATCCAGAGTCCCATAATAAAATCCTGAAGCTAGCCTACTATGTACATGTATATTGACGGTGTAGAACCCCAAGTGAGCATCTGCTATCTATGAGGGGATCAACGTGAATATATATGCGAATTTTCTTTTAAAGTCCAGCAGTGAGGATGAATCTCCAATACTGGAATAGGAACATCTACTGATGTTAAATTTTGATGCCGAATCTCCAAATATTTCCGTACATTCACCCACCGCGGGCGAACAGATTTGAAGAGACTGAATTTTGCTTCTTCACCGAGGATATGCTATTATGTATATTTACGTAGGTGCTTGTAAATAATGACGTCGTTCCTTGTTGTGGGGGTAAATGGAGGATTTCTCACGAGAGCTTTTCCAGCCATTTAGTCACTTCCTTTTTTTCCCCTTCCATAACTTTAAGTCCAGACATGATGACTCTCTACTACTTAACAATTTTTACTCGGTGAGTTCCCAGTTATGTACGTACTACTACAAAAGATTGTTTCTCTTACTAAGTTAAAAAAACTCAATTTTTGTCTACCCACTCCCTCGGATCCTTTCAAGCTCTCCAAAGTTTCTGCAATAGTTTTTTTTTTGAGAGCTGAGCTCCTGTAGGAATCTTGTGATTCCCTTTTTTAAAAGCGTCTATGCATTTTAGATTCCATTAAAGAAAGAACCTTTCCTAAGTTTCCCGAGAGTGAGAACTAACACGTGACTGGTGATAATAGCATCCCGGCCGTGAAGGAGCAAATTTAGCCCTGTGCATTGGCACACCGATGTATTTGCAGAGACGTTGAGTAGAGCGTTTAGTTTTGGTGTACAAGATGATAGATGCTCCGGTAGAGATGTTAATTTTGAAAATTTTGAAAGTAATCCACTCATTTTATTTTTATTGATACTTGCGAACATTGAATATATGTAAGTTTCCGAAATAGTAAAGTTTTGTTGAATACTCGTCGGCCACTTTGACTCTTCACCGATGGCTTCCCTTTGCGTGTTTTTAAATCATATTCCTGCACTACTACTTATACCTATGGATAGCTGGTGTCATTTTTCTGTACTTATGGATACCTATATCTACCTATACGTATGTACACATGTGTGTATGTATGATGGGATGTTTATGAAGACAGTAGCAGTTGGAAGGAGATTTGAAGAGACGTCATCATTACGTGTAATAGTATCATGATCATCATCTGCTGAAGAATCTCGTTGCTACAAGGTTATTTTGACCATCTTTGGGATGTTTTGGGTGCAGTGTCTTGGGTGTATTTTTGTGCCTGTTCAGGAGTTTCACAGGGGAGATAATCGTATGAAAGGCCTTCAAAATTATGCTTCCGTCTCTACTTGGCACAGCACTTTTACTTGAAGAGAGATGCCTCTCCTGCTACGGATTATATTGTAGTAATAGCTACTCCCTACTCTTAAGCCAGTCTGGACTACAGATGCATGTGCGTATGTACATATGTAGTTTATATGACGGGGAAGCCCATCCAGAAAAGCCGCTTTATTTCCATTAGTTAATAATTTTTAGCATTTACGTCCACCATCGAGATACGTACGATTACCAAGTGCGCTGTTAGGACTTAATGGTACGGAGGTTTGATCCTATCTTTGGAGACGTTTCCATGGGAAGAGCTTACTACTATCAACGTTGGGGACGGCTCCACGGAAAGGGAAGGGAGCACACATATGCATGTTTCCTTACGAGGAAAAGAAATATGAGCCTTCCCGAGGCTCCTTCACGATCAAGAGTTGGGAGTTGTGACGGGAGAGACAGAAAGTCAAATTTATAGAGGTAACGACGCTAGGACATACTACTACGTGGAGGAAATATCTTTTATGCACTATTTCCCGTCTGATAGGGAACTTTGTAAGTATGACAAATTTGGAAGACGGCTTTGGCAAGATGTAGATATTTGTTAGGGAACCAATCTTCCTGGCTGACTGCAGGCCCGAACCTACTACTAATCATAGATGAAAGAGAGGATGCTGGAAGGAAAGTGACTACTGGTCTTGGAACTTGGTCGATTACATGCTTCTGGCCAATTGCCTAGCACTTTCCATCTGTGAGTTTAATTTGGAGGTCTGATGGAAACCTGAGGGCTACGTACGTACATATAAGTACATCTGTCTCTATCTATATGTAGGCAATGATTAGTAAATCCGTGCCTTCGGGTTCTCGGAAACCTGTGTACATCTCCCTATTTACTATATATGAGCAATTACATGTTATGGTTCTCCTATAATACACTATACTTATAGTATTTACGGAAAGGATTTGGGTCCTCCTATTACTTTCCCTTGTTCGTTCTTGTAGTGTACATGCTCGTTTGGAGGTCATTGGAACATTTGTGGGCAAGCTGCATTTTGACCAAAACTACGTGCACAATTGTGTATAGGGGGAAAGTTTCCCGCATTCGGATTGTGCACAATTGTTTCCAACAGACGTAGGACTTTGCCACAAGGATTTTGCGAGGATGACGATCGCCCATCATGTACATACAAGGCATGTTTGATGTATCTACTTATACATAGAACTATAGACACTACATAAGTATCTGTACTTATGTGAGTTAATAGTGCCGCTCTGCCATCACCATGTATCCGACACTCGAATCTGTGCGGGATCACCCCGTAACGGACCAATGGAATTTGTGCGCACAAATGTTGTGCATATGTTTGGTGCAGTTGTGCACAATTTTTAATTTTTTGACAAATTGTTTCTGGCAACAAATGGTGTAGCAGACATAGTCATCCCTTCCTTCCTGTTAGTTTCGTCTTCTGGTTCCTGTAACCATAATTTTGGGATAAGGCTTATGAAGTATTGTGAAAATTAATCCGTATTAAATGTGGCACAACCCTGTTTGATGGAGACATTTTTGTATTGACCAAAACTCCCAGAATAAATGTTAGTCTTGGACTCTCCTCATTGTCCACATTTTCCTCACTTTGCTCCCTTTTACAAAACATTTTTTTGCTCCCATGTGTTGCTAGCTATATGCTCATAATTTCCAATACGGGTGCTTGTCGGATGACGCAGGTCAAATAAAATTTCCTACAAATGTTATAGAATCCATGACATTGGTTTACAGGACTTTATTTATTTCACAAGCTGAATTAATATGCAAGTTTTTGACAGATGACAGCCTGCCAACATCAGTCACTCAAACAAAAGCGTTAAGGAAAAAGTTTGAAAAAAAAAACTTTATGGGAGTATATAAAATTCTTGGATTTTGAAACCCTTGAAAAACTTCGACTTTGCTTCACATTGGTGAACCATGTGTGACCCCAACTTATTGACTTGGGCCAATGAAGCAAATTTTTTATAAAATTTGAAATAATATTGTTTGCTAACAACTGGGAGAAATCCAATTAGTCACACTCCCTTATGAGGGTTAGAGGGGAGGAGGGAAGGATATGATCCACTCTGTGGATAGTTTATACAATTGTATGTCAATTTGTAAGTAGTAGGTGTGTTTTGTACCCATAAAGCACGTTCTGGAAGGTGTTAGTTCCTCTCTATAGAATGTGGGTATATCAGGTATCGAAGTGTATATATCTTCTTCCTGTCTCTGAGATTTCCCAGCGCTAGTTTTCTCCTTCAAGTGATCTTGTACAAATCATCGATGGATGTTCCTCTGATTTATTTACCCCATTGAAGACCAGTGAAGCACCCAATAAACTTACGAGCTGGTTTCACTTCCTCTGTGTATGTATTAGATTGTGTGTGTGTGTGCTTTAGTGTCTTAGAATATGTCTAGAGATATTTGGGGGTATGGGAGTGTGAAGACACGTACTAGTATAGACACCAGTTTGTGGTGTGCATGTCACCAGGAGAGTTGATTTATTGCCAGGCTGCCAGGGTCCTTTCTCACTCTCAGACTCTGACTCGTTTTACTTGGAGGCTCCCTTTCTCCTAACGATGTTGTTTACGGCTGGGTAGGTTCTCTCTCCTCCGTGAGTCAGGACTTGATGAGATGATTTTGTCAATTTCAGGATCCACGGGCGTCCACGGACATCAATGACAACGACAGTGACCCCACGCCGCAGGACAATGGGGATAATAAGCACGGGACGAGATGTGCGGGAGAGGTGGCAGCCACAGCTGGAAATAACATTTGTGGGGTTGGGGTAGCATATAATGCCTCCATTGGAGGTGTGAGGATGCTCGACGGCACTGTCAACGACGCTGTGGAGGCAAAGGCCTTGGGACTCAATCCGGAGCACATTGACATTTACTCCGCTTCTTGGGGACCCGAAGATGATGGCAAGACTGTGGACGGACCAGGACCATTAGCCAGACGGGCATTCATTTATGGTGTCACAAATGTAAGTATGATTACGTATTTTCCCGTTAAGGATATCTACTTATCTAATTATTACACATACTTACATATATAAACTTCCAGGCATCTTCCCAATAAAAAAATGACTATGTGTGCTGCCCATTAAGGAACATGACCATGTCATGTAGACACTTGTGCACGTACAGTAAAACCTGTATATAGTGACCACCTATACAGTGGTCTCCTGTTCACAGTGGCCAATATCGTGTGTCCCCGTCATGCGCCCTATGTTTTAACATTACGTTAACCCTGTATACAGTGGTTTTCTCTATAGTGGTCCCCTGTCAATAATGGTCCCTGGTTTATGTCCATTCATAACGAAATGCATGCTTCGAGCTCTGAATACAGTGGTCAGCATTAAAAACCATGTGCACACGAAATCGTTGCTCATAATTTCTATAGATTTCTAAGATTATTCTAGATTACGGTTTCTTAAATAAAGCATATTCCCGGTACCATACCTCCATACCACGCACAGTTCAAAAACACTTTGATTTCCATTTCGAAAAATAGAGAATATTAGAATTATTGGAAAATCTCAAATTGAAATTCGTGTAGGCAGGATTGCCAGCAAGCAATGTTTGTATTGAATCTTGGAAGAAAAAATATTATATTTGTTTAAATTATATTTGCGGAGAATCTGCCGGCGTCAATAATAAAGTAATTTTACGATAGTTGGAAACTATTTCACCTAGTATTCAAAAACCATATTTAGAATTACTATATAGAATTATCGTTATACAGAATATCTTGCTCAACACAAGTTGAAAACTTTTAAACGGTCAAAAATTAATGAATATGTACAAAAAATGCGACCAGATGTCTTCTTAAACGCGTTAAAATATTCATTTAATATACATATATACCCTATATTGTGGTACATGACCACTATACTGAGTATAGTGGTCACTGTACATAGTGGTCAAATATTAGGTTCCCTAGAGAAACCACTATATACAGGTTTTACTGTAGTACGTGCTTCCAAGTTTCTTCATATTTCATTACTGTTAAGGACCTGTCCCTGTGCATACAAATGTATCCACAACCTATGCAAATGTCGTGTGTGCTCTTGGGAAAGTGCTTTCCTTCACCAAACAAAGTAGGGTTAGTGGTTGGAAAGGCTGGAACAACCCAATGCTTTAATTAGGAACAACATTGGGTTTACATTCTGAATTCCCAATGTTTAGGTGTATTTACTCGGACTGGAATGTACACAAGAGGGTATGGAAGTAATTACATTTGTACATACAATGGTACTTGATACGATGAATAAAATACAATGAATTCACAAATTAAATTGGTAACGTAATAAGTACTACATACCACCGCACCAAGTCCTGCACTTAGAATACACTTGAGCAGAATGTTTCATATATACATAATTACATAAGCACGTAGAGTAAATAATAAGTTTAGACATGTGTCCCATCTGCCCACGGATAGGAACTTAATACTTGATTATATTATGCATTGTATAGTCATTATGTATGTATGTAGTATGTATAAGTATACACTCACTCCCAGAAGTACACACAGAGAGTTGCGAATTCCGCCAAAACCAACATAACCATTTTACTTAAACTATATGTTTACTTTGCTTAAAAGGTATTATTATTCCACTTTCACATTTACATTGAATAAGATCCTATTGAGGACGCCAGGAGCATAGGGAATATTGTAGAAGATTTGGAAAATCCCTCTTGCAATTTATTCTGGAATGACAACATGAGTACAAATATTTTTTTATCATTTTAAAAAAATGTAGTAACAACGGTGGAGTTCTTCTTTTTTTTTTTTGAGGGAATTGGATGGAGATGTTGAAGGCTGGGTCGGATAAACTCCCACTGGATAACAGTTCCCTAAACTGGACTATTTTGTGTGGGCTTGTCGGCCTTTACTTATAAATTCTATATCTATACAGTATACATACTTATTTATAATTTATTGAATACATTAAACTTCTTGCATCCGTCTGACGACCTCTCAACCGAAGCGCCTACTGTACATACATACATAAATACATGTCATGGAATTACTTTTAGAAGTTCTACCACTAAAAGCCTTTAGAGTCAAGGGGAGTGAGAGACGAAAATAAACATCTCAAAGAATTTAAAAGTGAAAGGGAAACTCTAGGAAATTTTGAATAAGCAAATACAAATTTTATTCATTTATTAAAATGTTTCAGAGGTTCTTTTTTGGTTTACCAATTATTTCTAAATATGACTTTTCCTTTTCAAATGATGTGGACAAGTCCGTGTTTGCTTCTTATCCGAGATGAAACGATCTCTTGCATTATGTCTGCACCAAGCGAGGGAATTTACTAGAAAAGGGATTCCTGTCCGTTATTGCTTCTTTTTATGGTTGCGCTACTGACCTTCCAATTTATTGGAGAACTGGAGATAATTTTGGGGGGAGATACCAAAAGGGTAGCATATATACCCAATACCTTAGATACTGTAATGTGGATGTAGTCCAAACTCATTGCAAGGCCCGTGTCTATGTATTTTTGCTGTAATAGAAGGAAGCCCTAGATAGAGCTTTTCCGCAAAGATTTCTTTTGTGAGAGTAAAATCGGAGCCAGTCAGGGATCAATCAAAAGGAAGAAAGTAGTAGCGCTATTGTGTTGAGAGGATATGGGATGATGAGTCAAGCTAAATCCGTCTTCCGGAATTCTTTTGATGCCGTCGACTCTTATTATGGGTCCATGTACTTACTACCATTGCTGCATGACTATATATTTATGAGAATGATTGGGGATTGGGGCAGGGAATTTGTCTTCGAATGCTTATACAGTGGTCTACTTTCCCTCATTATTGTCACGTCTTCCATCGTGTTAACATTATGTCAGGAGAGTTCTTGATGTTGGGTACTGGTCCTCCTCCCTCCCATTCATTCTGAACCGTCAGACTCTCTGGTTGAACAGACCCATGGAACAGTACATGCGAGTGTATTATATGCTATTGTGAAAAATGAATGGGACAGTTTGTGGAAAAATTCACTACCACAGGAGATTCCGTAGAAAGTGCTGGGCTTTGTTGATGGAATTGATAGAGCAAGTTTTGTGAGTGGTTCTCATCTTTTTTATAGGGTCGGAGAGGCTTGGGCTCAATCTTCATCTGGGCATCTGGGAATGGCGGACGTCACACGGACTCTTGCAACTGTGATGGGTACACCAACTCGATATTTACCCTGTCCATCTCATCCGCAACTCAGGGCGGCTACAAGCCCTGGTACTTGGAAGAGTGTGCATCCACTCTGGCCACCACTTACTCCAGTGGGACTCCAACCCTGGACAAAAGCGTCGCCACCGTTGATATGGATGGACGACTCCGACCAGATCATATCTGCACTGTGGAACACACTGGCACCAGTGCTAGTGCTCCCTTGGCCGCTGGGATTGCTGCATTGGCCTTGGAAGCCAATCGGAACCTGAGCTGGAGGGATTTACAACATTTGGTTGTCATGACAAGTCGCTCCCATCCTCTGGAGAAGGAAGAGGGCTGGTACGTCAATGGCGTGAATAGAAAATGTAAGTTGGTAACCGTTTCCATTGTTCTTGTCCCCCCTCCCCAATATCGAACAACGTTTCGTCATCCGAGCTGCGTGCAAGACAAGTACTAATCCAAAGACTCGAACTTCAACCTGAGTGACAATAGTCACAATTATTTATTTAGAACCAAAGCTTGAGCTCTCAATTATAATAAATAACTGAGCTAGAGTTTTAGTTAAAGCAATAATTAATGGAAGGGAGTAACTTGAACTAAGCTTTAAATTGAATTTGTATGAACATATATGTATACATGTATTAGAACCAAGCGGAGCTATTTGAGGAACTAATTTCAAAAATAGGAATCACTTTGAAATGTGCTTGAACTTTGTTTGACGGGACTTGAACTTAAGCAGAGCTCTGAGTTTTGTTTGTATACCTATATCATTGTATGTTTTCGTACTTATGTGTATCTTTGGAGGCTTGTACATACGTGTTTACTTTATTTGATTGGGGAATATTTGTAATACAAAAGGAAAAGTTTTACAAAAGGTAAATAAAAAGTGTAAAACCGGAGCTATGCTGAGTGAGCATGAAGTCTCTCCAGTAGTTTACTACGGAGAAATGTCGTGCCAGGAATTAAATTTTGTGTATAGAGGGAAAGTTGTTGAGAGGCTGGTTTGCAAGGTGTTGAATAAGTTTGGAATGAGATAACATTGTGTCCCTATGTGGGCTGATGAGTTCTATTGTACAAAGTTTTATTGCTCTAAGGAAAGTAAATTGCAAGACGAGCAATTTTATTTCCTTTATTTATAACGTTATGTGTACGTGTGTGTGTGGGCGTGGGTTTGGTATATTTAACAGCGATGATAACGATTTTTTCTTCAGTGTTATTATTGTTGTTTACAGTCAGTCACAAGTTCGGTTACGGGTTGATGGATGCCGGTGCCATGGTGGAATTGGCGGAGAACTGGGCTGGTGTGCCTCCCCAGCACATTTGTAAATCACGGGAAATTCGTGAAGACAGGGAAATCCCAGGGGCTCATCTGGGCAAAGTCAAAGTTTTTATGGATGTGGATGGATGTGCAGGCACCAATTCCGAGATTCGCTATTTAGAACATGTTCAGTGTAAGATCTCTTTGAGATTCTTCCCACGTGGAAACCTCCGGATTCTCCTGACGTCTCCCATGGGAACAACTTCTGTCCTACTGTTTGAAAGACCCAGGGACGTGTCCAGCTCCAACTTCGATGACTGGCCTTTCTTGTCGGTTCACTTTTGGGGTGAGCAGGCTCACGGAAGGTGGACGCTAGAGATAATCAACTCGGGCAGTCGGCGTATTAATCAGCCAGGTACATACCCGTTGGGAACCTTTGTAGCTTCTGTAAACTGTTCCTTGGTTTTATTTTACGCCGTTTCAGCAAAACTCAACTTTTTGTCTGGTTTAGTCTTAGTACAGGCTACATGGAGAACATCCATATAGGCACAATTGACAATTGTTAGTACAGTATAACAGGGAAACTTTCTACTAAAATGTTTGTGAATTATTCAGGTGAGAACATTATTTGCTCCGGAAACATTCTTGACACATTTCTTTCTATACCCATACCCGGATACAATGGTAGATAAAACGTCGCAATGACTGAACTAACTTGCTTTGCACATTTAGAACGACGTTACAAGAGTTCAGACTCTCTTTTGTCACTTTGAATTAGAAACATAAGCTAGATTCACGTAGTAATAGTTTGACTTAACTTGACTCTTGTTCCCGTCAACTTTTAACTTTTGTAAGAGGAGAAGCTCTCCCTCGGGGGGACTGTTACTATATAGTAGGAGCTATCCTCTTCTCTTTAAATTCAGGGTAGAATTTCTCTTGTAATATTATTCATGGTAGCATGTGTTGACACTGTGCTGGTACATGTTCGGAGTGGTAATGAGTGTTTATGGAACGGAACGAGATGGTACATGAAGTACTTTATATAAATGTAAGGAATTATAATTATAAAACGAATATTCAGCAATAATAATTTTCTGTATATTGACTTCAGTCGATTATATGCTCCTTTATGTATGTATCATCCACGTTAGTATTTAAAAGTTGGGTAGGCTGTAATGCCTGAATGTTAAAATATAATAGATTTTGATGTTTTTTTTAATTGTTTGTTGCTAGTTTTTAGTGTTGTAGTATTTTTCAGTATGGTTAAAATTTTGTAATGTGTGAAGTAAGTATAATATTTTCATGAATTCTTTAATTTTTATACAGGAATACTGAAGAAATGGCAGTTGATTTTGTACGGGACAGATGTGAATCCTGTTAGACTTAGATCTCGCTCGTTGAGTGCTTCACCCACACAGCAGCAACAACAGCAACAGCAGCAACCTCAAAACTATGGTGGTTCAGGAAGTCAGTTACAGTCGCAGTACCGGCCAGTACCCCTCCCAACATCCCAGCAACAAGGTTCCTTAATCCCTCGATTCATTCCTCAAGATTATTTAATTCCTGGAGCTTCGGAGACTATTCCTCAAGTACAAAAGCCACATATGGTGCGTTCACAGTGTACGAACGATAACTGGATCCCTGATCTCAGCATCTGCGTCAATGACTGTCCAGATGGATATCACAGAGGTAAAGACTTTGATGATGTATCCAACGCGTCTGTAATGACTATACCTTGTGTACTATTATTATAGCTTATAACTGCATGCATAATTACTTATTGTAAGCTGAAACTGAAGACATGGTTCACAGTTCCGCGGGGTTGATTGTATGCAAATGAATTCATACGCTTTTATATGTGGGAAGTGGAAGTTAGAGAAGTTGAAGTTGGAGAAGTTGTGGTGGGGTCGTAAATGTGACAATCTCATTAAAGACTTTGGAGATGGTTTGTGTGGTTCGTTGTCATGTCAAAACCTGCTGGCAGTGTGGGGTTAATTACGATGTATTAATGGTTCTACAGATGCGGAGAGGAAAGAGTGCCTTTCCTGCCCTCAGAGGTGTAAATCCTGCTACAATGGGACGTCATGCACTGCTTGCGAGCACAACCTAGTTCTTTTTGAGACTTCCTGTGTTCCTGTCTGTCCGGATGGTTACTATGAGGCGGACTCCTCCTGTGAATTATGCGACTTGTCAACCTGCTCAACTTGTGCTGGGCCTTTGGGGAGTGAGTGTGTTCGGTGCAAGGAAAATCTATTCCTCCATGAAAATAAATGTTTACCCCACTGCCCTGGCGGTTTCCGACCCACCGATTTCAACGAATGTACTAGCTGTCCAATGGGTTGCCATTCCTGCGACGAGAGTAAGTGTCTTTACTGCCGGATAGGGTTCGAAATGCGTGAAGATGGTTCGTCATGCTATGAAAAAAATCCGGTAAGACATGTTTCAGACTTCGCGACAATTACAAATCTGAGTAATCGTGCTTAACTTTGTGCTTTATGTATAGAAATTATTTGCCCTTTTGTTTCTGTGTCTCGCAGAAGAGATATTTGTATTTTCTTTTAGTTAGTGTTACGATTTAAATCTTCTGTTTTTATTTGACATTACAATTATTTTTAATGCATAGTATACTACCTGCTGCTACATTTGTAGTTGCTTTTTAATTCATGGTTACATTTGTTGCAAATGTAGCATTTATTTTCACAGTTTTATTTAGTGTTACTGTAATCGTGTCGCATTTTCTTTTACCGCTTTTGTAAGTTTTGTGGGAATGACGCTAACTGAAATGGCGGGGTATATATCTAATGAAATGTGTTTGTTTTTTTTATTACAACAGCCATGCCCGGCAAAATTGTACCTGAACCCAGAGACGAACGTTTGTTCGGGATGTGGTAATCCCGAGTGCTTGCACTGCTCAGCTGAAGATCAGTGTATGTATTGTCAGGAAGGGTACCTTTTGTACCAAGGACAATGTATTCAACAGTGTTGGGACGGTCTGTTCCCTTCCTTAAAGAGTAATGAGTGCATGAAGTGTCCCAAGTTATGCACCAAGTGCTTGTCTCCTGAACAATGTACGAAATGTCGGGGGGATGGAATGCTGCAAGAAGGAAAGTGTCTCCCGCATTGCTCTGACGGGTAAGCCCACGCAACCGGAATACTAAATAATGTCCATCGTCTTAAGTTTTGTTTTTACTGTTTCCGTACTTTAAGCACTCTTTTTACTTTGCTCCAAAACCAGTACGTATCATGTGTATCTAGTAGATATGTGAATGTGGGAAGAAACCCAAGTAGTCACAAGATACTGAAACAATGCTGCATTACAGAATACCTATATACTGATACAAGTATTGTAATACGTATATTTTTCCTCTCAGTTCGTAATAGTATACAAGTTTCTTGTGTCTCGAGTCTACAGAGTCTCTGAAATATATTTTTGGTATCATTGGTCGGTGATCGTAATGTTATGAAATTTATTTGGGACGAAAAAGGAGTTATTGCAAGAGCAAATGGTACTGACAAAGTTATCCGACTGTCGTATGATCATGATCCTTGGGATTTGTACAAGTTGCTCAACCGTATACGTATCTATTTCAAGCTAGTCACTACAAATGGAAAAGCGTCTCTACAGCATGATTTATGTGGACATGCAAATTGGAGCTTGTTCTCTTCTCTAGTCGTTTGTTACGGTTTGGGCTAATATTTGAGTTTTTGCTACTTCATCAGCCCTAGTACTATAGCTACTGTTAACAGGGTGGAATTGATACGGAACTCTTGTCATCTATGTAGTCATTAAGTATATTCTAAAGAAGATTTTTAATATATTCCCTCCTTATAGTATATTCCTTGCCTCGCCGATATTTTTAAGGGAAAAAAGTTATGCCGGCAGGCACAGGGAGAAGGCTGATGAATAATTTATGAATGTCTCATTTTTAAATATCCACACATATGGAATTTTCTTTTTAACTTTTTTCATTTTAACTTTTTAATGCCGTAATGTACCAAGTTTTGGATTGTGAGACGCTGAAAGGCTTTAATGTAAAAGTTTGATGTTATATAGGTACATGTATCTGCGACTTGGGATGATGGCATGCTTTTATTTAGAAGAGCTACATAAAATGAGTTAAAATGAGCAACACATTTTCTATTTGCCAGATTCTTCAACGACTTGGGCACTTGTTCGAGATGTTCCCCAGACTGTAAAACTTGCATTGGACCCACTTCCTCAGATTGTGTAGCTTGTAGTCCAGGCTCAGTGCTCACGAAGGGAGGGAGCTGCGTTCAAACTAATGCCTTGACGCAGGATTATAGTAACAGCAGTAGGCAGATCATTACTAGATGTCCGGATGGGTTCTGGCTTAATAGTGTCAATGGCTGTCAACCATGTCATACGACATGTTCAAAATGTAACGGTAAGTATGGAGGAAGATGATGTGATCCATAGGGTGTTCTATGCTTTTCCTTAAAGAACCTAAAATTTGGCATAATTGGGAAAGTTTTGATCATAAGTTGAGGAATTAAATTTTGATTGAAGGTTTGGCTTAAATTTTTTATGTACTTACATTTAATGTGGTTTCCAGGCGGGTTGCCTTATAACTGTCGAAGTTGTGTCGCTCCACTTCGATTAGATCGAGGAAGTAGTCGTTGTATTCAGTGCTGCGAGAGTACGGAAGACTTGGACTGCTGTCACTGTGATGCTAAAAGGCATACGCAAAGTATTGCCACTCCTTTGACTGCGAACTATAATGGTAATTTTGAATTACTCTCTGGCACGTGTTATTAATGACTTTATAGTATAATTCACGGTAATGAATTTGAGTGAATATGAAGTACCTAAACTACGTAAATGTGATGGGAAAATTAATTAGAATTCTTTTGAGCTCATTTTGAGTTGGCTTTTTGGATTGAATGTTGTTCACAGAAGGTATTTGGATGATGTAATTAAATGAAAGGAAATTGAAACCAGAGAAAAGTAGAGGAAGGATGATGAGATGAGCGTTGTGTGCCCTCACACGTATCGGGTGTGTGGGTGGAGGAAGGTGATGATTGACGGAGTAGGAGGAAATTCTTGAACTGAAGCATCTCGGCATTTTGATAGGAAAGTGCTTTTTGACACGGTGTCTTTGTGTTTGTTTTGTAGGCGAGTGTCACTTTGTGTCACGTCGTGTCTCCGAGTCCGACGAGCGTCAGCTAAGTTCGGGGAAATGGAGCGACTCCATGGTTCTTAGTTTCTTCTGGTTGTCAGTCTTCTGCATGGTTTCTGTACTCATTATTTTCTCGGTACAGAGAAGACGCCGACGGTATCACATCTCTCCAGCTACCGGCTCAGATTTTCATGCCTTTGAAAATATAAAGACGGGAGCAAGTCACTTTAAATCTACTTCAAAGTACGTCCCAGTGAGTCTACGGGAAGATGCACAATACTGTGATGACAATTTCGATAATTGTAGGCCACAATTCAGTGATAGCCATCGTCTCATCCCGCATGGTCAGCATGACGGGGGTGTCCATTACAGAGACATGGACTTAGACTACGATGACGATGACCATTCGGAAAGTGCGGAAGGAGTCCCACTCGTTTTAAAGACTTAAAAAATTTAAACACTGATTATTGTGAGTTAACTATAATAATAAAAATAACTATATTATAATATGTGTACTGTAACGCTTATTGTCAAAGATCAATTTTTTCCTTGCAGTATACAAGTAATTCTGTGTACTAAACAAATGAAAGTAGGAATGAATTTTGTTTAGAAGTAATCTGCGTTTACTGTGCCAATTTGTGCAAAGTATATTATACAAAAGTAAAGTGACACAGATCCGGCTAGAACGTATGCAAAAGTGCGGCAAAGATGGAACAAATTTTCTTAAAAAAGGAGAGTATTATTTAGGGAAATATTTTACATGTCGAAAATGTTTCCTTGTGTGTACTTATATTATAATAGATAATTAATTACAGTATAGGGAAAGTGTACGTACATTAAAGACACGTACCAAACAGTAGGACAACCATTTTTGATTACCAAACTCCAGATTTTACTGTCGAACAAATGATATGAAGCGCTTTTTATGATTTCCAATCCATAATATATTACATGTAGAATTGAACGTTTTATTATTTTTTTCTTGATGTAATAATTTTAGAAGATACTTTACATGTACTTCCTTGTACATATTTACATTAAAAACATTACCACGAGTTTCTTAAAGATTTAACTACTCTTGATAATTAAAATGAATGTTTGGTGGTGTTTAGTTAATTGTAGAGTAATTAGAAAAAGAAAACATTTTAGTCGAGTTGGCTGGCAATTTCTACACGAGATTTTGAAATGTATTGGTAATAATAAAATTTGACTATTATTTTTACTCTTAATATGATCTGTAAAGCAAATATTGAAATTATTACATGAATTTGACAATTCAAAGGAATTTTTCGGGAAAGCTCGTACTACAAATACTATAAAACCGTGTATATATTATTATTCAAATGGCTGTGAAAATGTCCCACGCAGACGTGTAAAAACTTGAACAAGGGCGAGTTGTTACTATATAGAAGTAAGTACCTTTTACTATACATAAATAATTTTAAGGCGAACGTGAGTCTTAATTAAAAAGGATGGTAATTATATGTACGATATACAACTTTGTAGCAAAGATGTTTTTATTATTCTTCCAATGCCGAAATCGAATGTGTATAAAGAAAATGTTGATTGTGATTTTCGTTTTCTTGTTGATGTTTTCACGTAAACCGAGCGAATGATTTTGTTGTCAAATTGAATGAATGTGCACATCGTTAATTACTTAAATTCTAATTAATATTATTATATTATTTGTAAGAACGACGACTTCAGAATTATATTATAGTCAAAAGTCAAGAGGGTTGTTGAGCGAAGCATATTTGTACGGTATATGGTGCTATGCTCATCCCAAGTATTTTTTCCACGACCATGCATCTCCAATCTCCACAACATTTATTATGAGTGTTTACAAAAATCTTCCTTGAGAATAAAACCTTCGTGAATCGATTTCCCAATATATTCTTTATTACAGCATTAGCTATCTCAAGCACGGTGGTGGCTGGTGACTGATTTTGCATTCAGCATTCATACATTTATGCTCAGACAGCACTCATGAATATATTATCATTTGCATGAAATAGAAGAATCAATAGGAGCAATCAAAACATCTGTTTAAAAATTGATAAATTAACTGAAGGAAAGGGCATGCTAAGAAGCTTAGCGATTAACTGTAAGTTTGTAGCCACTTATTATTTCATAGAAATAATTGCATTGAAATTGAAAGTACGCTACTAAATTGTACACAGATAAATAATTTTCTGCCTACTGAATGGTCTCTAAGCAGCATTTGTAACATAGTAATAATTAACAGCTTTATATATTTTACAAAAACAAAGACATTCGTTTTAATTTTGGAATTGAGGCCTATTTTTAGTTTATAATGAGTATAAACACTTCCACTTATAGTGAAACCAGAGCTCAGCCTATTAGCTGCACATTAATTGCACAGCATTAAAGGACCAATTTAAAATTACCGAACGGCACAAAATGTTAGTACCAAGAGAAACGAAAAATAAATATTTGGAGTTGACATGGACGACCCAGGCGACACAATTGGTTTAGCGGTCGGAGAAGCTGTTGTTCGGTGTTTTGGAGTAGTCGTTTCCAAATAGTTGGCTCTAATTCGGTCAATCAATATAAAGCCCTCGACTCCAGACACTATTCCTTCAACCACAAACTGAAATAAATGAAATTATAATCAGTAAATACGACGAAATTAATTTCGCTATTTTAGTCAACAACAGGAGACAAAAATAAACATTAGTTTGGATAAACTCAAAATATACTGCATAAAGAAATATTCAAGTTGTTGTAATGTAGCGAAGTACGCACTGTATTTTTGTACGTCCTGAGAATTTTTCTTATGAGTAAATCAATTTTTCCGGGAGGAAATATATATTAAGTTTATTTTGCTGTCACACTTTACGTAAGCATAAACTTTCGCGTGTGAGCTTATGTGTGAGGCATTAATGTTGCATGACTAACTTTCACCGGCTCCCCAAATTTTCTCCCGGTGCATGATCTTACTTTAGAAACTCTGGGCTAGATTTCATGATCTGATAAAATCTTTCAGGTAATATTACTTACTAGTTCACTCTCAAGTGCTCACTTATTGTTAGTTTGCAGTACATGTAAACTTTTGCGTCGACCAGTGTAATTACGTAATAATTACATGTCCACAAACACGAGATGTGAACACACCAAACAGCGAAACCACTTTCAAATAAACTCTTGACTTACAAAAATCAGAATTTAGCATACTTTTTTTCCAACATGAAGAATCATATTTCAAGTTTTTGTAAATTAAAATATTTTCAAAGATCGTATGATTCCACGAGTAATTCACTCCTCAATGTAATTCTTCCGCTACGATTTTGTACACGAAAAACCATAATAGCTAAAAACTTTTTCTTTTCCTGCCCGAAAATAATTTCGAAGTTTTTGGCTGTTACTACCTTCAGTTACAGCATTTAAGTTTGCTCCAATTTATGGAATAGGTATAACTCCCCTCCGAGTAAAAGATTCCAGGTAGGAGTTCAGCTCAGATACTCAAATTGCTGTTCCCCGTCTTTATGCCAATTACCCGACCCGGGTAACCGAAATTATTTTTCGTATGACTTTAAGCTTGGAATAGAGGCTCAAAGCTTACATCATTGCAGCTTGTTTTTTTGTACTTACGTAAATGTCAAGATGCGAAGGATACGTTTTGGTACATTTTTAAATACACTCTAATAGAAACTCTAATACAAAAGAGGCCCAAAGAACATTCATGTTCTCGTACAATACGTAATTCACCTACAAATAAAAAATAAAAAGGAGAAGTAAATCTCGTTTAACCTAGGGAAAAAATGTCATTAAAGAGAAAGTGCTCTTGCAAAGGGGTATTCCAACGCCATGTACTCCTCAATAAAACAGAATTACCATACAAGGGATCTTTTATTACGAGACTCCATTGAACTTTGCAAGTACATACTGATATTTCCTGTTTACAGATAAATTGTACCAGGTGTACATAGAAATTGAGGCCCATTGGTAATTTGACAGCGACCAAATTCTCACGTCCAGACTATTATGCCTGGTTCATGGGGTAGTTAAGTACTTACAAATTTATGTAATTACATTGTCAATTTTTCCTATTTTGTAAAATCATATTTTTACGCTTTTGGCTATATTTTCCCAGTATAGGGTCTGTTTGCAGCTCAAATTTTTTTTTTTCGAGCTTTATTGCTAAACATATTTATTAAAAGCCCTAAATTATTAAGTAATTTATAACCAAGTTGCAATTTTAACCACATCTCTCAGTGACTCCATTCCAAAATTAATAACACTGGTTATTCGTAGTCAATAAATAAACAACAATCCAGTCATGACATCCTTCCAGTTGCTAATTTCGAGAAAGAAGTGACATCTATTATGGTACACTGACTTTCAAGAAAAATAGTAAAAAGGCCCAAGAGGCTCAGCATTGACCTATGACCCGTGGTCCTAAACGGGGTATACCTTGGTCTACTATTTTGGGAGGGTCTCTGTCTCCACGAGGCTCATGTCTCAATATGCCCCTCTTATTACTGCCCAAGAGTCAGGGACTAGTGAACATTGGACGCGGTAAGGGAGCGAACCTTTGAATTTCAGGGAGCGAAAGTGATTGCGTGTCTGTGGAGGGGAAAAAGCTTAAATAATTTTAGTTTACTTAAAATAAAAACGTAATGACATAGTGTCATCTTGGCATACTTAAATAGCGTAATAGCCGATTTTATTCTTAATATTTGGGAGGTATTTGGTAAGTATTTAATTTCTTGATTTTTTCAGAGTTTACACTAAATCCTATGAGTCTTGATATCTCCGTTTGAATTATTAATTTTGCGTAGGCTGTGTAAGTCATAATAGGTACGAAGTCAAGATTTGTGGATGTTGTTGGATTTGAAAAGCTTAAAATAGTTATTAATTTGCTACAGGATTTGAAGAAGGAACTCTACAAATCAAAATGGAAATGAATCCGGAAACAAGTTTACGTCTTTTTGAGGAAGGAGCAACGTTTGTTTTTACAAACGTCCCCCCTGGGACTGAAGTTGGAATTGACATGCAGAGCTGGAATGCAGGAGAAAAATTCCGAGGAATTAAAATGATTCCTCCTGGTATTCATTTTATGTTTTTCAGGTATGACTTCAATTTTTGATGACAAGGTTTGTTCAATTTTAGTAGGAATTTTTAAGTCAAGGCGAAATGTTTATTGGTTGTTTTTGTTGAAAGTGCTGTCAACAAAGAAGGGAATGTGGCTCCTAGGACTGGCTTCTTCCATGTTTTTGAGAAAGGACAAGTCATTGTGAGGAAGTATGACCCTGCTGCGGAGGATATTTCGAGGATGGGTAAGGAGAGGGTAAATTGAAGGCTTGTAATTTATGTTGTTGCCTTAAATTGTAGCCTATGTGCTCATTAATTTTGGGGATCTTTCCAGAGCTGAGTGAGGACACAGTGAATCGATTTAAATGTAGTTTAAAATCAATGGACCAATACCTCGGTGCGTATCCTTATGATGTATGGAGGAAGTGGGTGTCTCTTACAAACCGTCTCACTCGTAAGTGATTATATTCTAGGAGGAACTATTCCAGCTTAATTATTGCATTCATTCATTTGACTCCGTCTGTTAGTTATTTGCTAGTAATTACTTGTTTCGGAGAGTTGTAACCAAGATTTCTATGAAATCGGTTTTAAACTTGGTATTTCTTTGCAGCGGAAATTTTGAAGCGATTATCACCAACAAGTGGAAGAATTTTGTCAGCACCGGAGTTAATATTAGATGAGGATCAGTCGGAACCTCCTGGGGATCCTAAGCGAACCAAATTGGAGGAAGCGGAATCAAAGTTACCTAAAATGACGGAGGAGCCGTCATGCAGAATTAACTACACTCCGATCCCTACGAAAGTATACCCGGATGGAGCAACACCATCGGAAATATCGAGACACTCAGTGGACGATAGCTTCAGATTTGAGCTGTTTTTATCGTCTTATACCAAGTAAGAGGAAATCATTTGCGCTTGATTTGGTCTTGCTTTCAAATTGTAATGACTTTCAAAATTAGTCGGAAAATAAATGAATGCACGTTTTGTTTTATTATAGACCTGAAGAGTTCCTCGCCGAGCTGCAGTTTGCTTTTGTGAACTTCCTAGTGGGTCAAAATTATACATCATTTGAGCAATGGAAGTCACTTGTGAAACTAATAACATTCTCTGAGAGTGCTATTTTGAAGTATCAAAGTATCTACTCAGACTTTCTCTCTGATCTTTATTTTCAAATTTCAAATGTTGATGCTGACTTTTTCTCTGATATTGTAACCAGTAATAACTTTATATATTCCTGTATTAGTCGTTTGCATCGTAACATTTTAGAATGTAATAGTGTTGAAACTAGGCTGCGTTCAAAGATTGAACGATTTTGTAATTTCCTCAAAGGTAAATTTGGGTGGATATTTGAATATGAAGAATGCCCAGAAGATGAGCAACCAGTTGTGGTTGATTTGTCGTAAATTATTTTATGTATCTTTAGCCAAGAGTAAATAATCTTTTTGTCGTGGAAATATCGAATATAACAATTCTATTTTTACCCTAGTAAGTACATCCTACATTTAATTTTATTAAGTTTTTAATGAAATTCGTTAGTACCCTGCTAGTTGGATTTATAGGAATTTCCATCATAACAAATTCAAATTTCCATGGGGTTGATGACTTGATTGTAAAAAGTGGCGGGCTTTCAGGCGAATTTTTCAACTGTATCATTGCTCCTCCACTGATCCAGTAAGTAATATCTACTGATGATATTAATTGGGCCGTTGAAGTAAATCGGAATAAAGCTGAATTTTCTGTTGAATTCAATTCGCTGTTACTTTCAGAGAGAATCGCCCAAATTCCTTCCGCATTTTTGAAAGCCTCAAATTCAAAATCTTTGGGCAAAATGTCATGGAGAATATGCAGAGAGCCACCATTCTGGTAATATTGGTAACCGCCTTCGAGCTTCCAGTTATAGAACAAATCGGTATCCTTGTCAAGATCTGCGCTCCATCCCACTGTCACTTCACTTAAGTAGAAGAAGACCAAACATAAGCACAAAAAATACACTTTTTTATCCATATTTTTTTAAAATTCGAAACTCGAATTTTTCCCTGATTTTTTGGAGAGAAATAAGCACCTCGGAATACGAAGAAACTCACAGTTAGAACAGAATTTTCAGACTAAGGATGGCAATGCCGTGAGTTTCTAGTGCGTGAGTTATACGACTGACTTTTCCTATGTAATTATAATGCACGAACAAAATATTTTTGGGGCCAATCAGTGCCACGATGATAGCACTAGTCAACTAAAATCCATACTCTATTCTAAGACAAGTGACTCAGAGTATAATAATATATATGTCGTTCTTAGTTTTCTGACTCTCATAGCCCTTCAGTTATTCAGCATGTTAATCTTAGAAAGAATAACTTGACAATGACCTGCAACTAGAAGCTAAGACTTAGATGAATGCGTCTGGATAATTAATACATGCCGAGTATTTAATTTATCTACCACTTTTGTAGACAGCAAAGCGCAGCTAATATCACAAAAATACCTCCCGTTTTGTAAAAGTACGTACATACGGATTTTAATCACGTACGCACAAGTTTTAAGTCAAAATAGGTCTAGTAGATTTACTTAATGCCTCTGGAAGGAGAAGGATTAACTGCTACATTGAGATATAATAATGTGGAAAGTAGATGCATCAAATTGAATAGGCTACTTATTACTTGTAAGTACTTAAGTGACATGCACGAAGTCGTTTAAATCACGTTTTAAATATATATTAACGTGAGGATATCTTGAAAACATGTATTTGATTGGCCTTGATCTCAAGACTTATCTTAATCACTAAATCATTCTTATCCATACTAACACCTTTCTAGAAATTTAACGCACTACAAACAAACATTACATTAGCTGTTATATCGTTATTAACATTCATTTTGTTTAGGCATGTTATTT
This sequence comes from Allacma fusca, assembly GCA_947179485.1. Taxonomy (NCBI): domain Eukaryota; kingdom Metazoa; phylum Arthropoda; class Collembola; order Symphypleona; family Sminthuridae; genus Allacma; species Allacma fusca. Next base: position 47,854,775 of record OX359248.1, read on the forward strand.
CGTGGTTCCTTCGCTGGACATGAACAACACTGATATAAGACCGAACGAGCAGTAAATGAATGAAGGTTAAAGACAGCATAGCAGATATGTACAGTGCACCATCACTTTTAGTCCTTTGTATAAAAGCACTCTCACTTCATATACTTCTCAATTCATATAGAAGCACACATATTTCAACACTTACTATTCACTACACTTACATTTCTAATGTACTACAATGTTAAAGTTGTATCCTCATAAGAGCGTAATAATCAAATTGAGCTTTAAGATTGGCTTTTGTAATGTAAGTGCAGTGTACCATGATCACATAGATGTTAAGGTTCAAATTTCATAAAATATGATACTACAACATATCCAACATTTAATTTTTTTATAGCAAGTATAATTATTTTACTTCAACGGAAATCAAAAATTCTTCCTTCTTCGATCCTACCTCACATCTGATCCTGAGACAGAATTTCTTGAAACGGTTCTCCCTGCGTTCAATGGTCGTGTCCATAATTCTTAACGTAGCGATCTACCGAATGCATTCCTGGAAAGCTCATAAAATTTCTGACAGACGAGCGTCAAAAAATTCTTGAAAATACTGTACATATATAATTGTTTTGGTGTGTGTCGTTTTTGTTGAGCTTATTCTGGGATTCTCTTTTGATCTTAGGAGTAGGAGGGGAAGATGATCGGATTCGTGGGTGTCTCTATAATTTGTAGATCATGAATCTTCATTTTTCTTGCACATCGAATATTTCTGGGTTTATTTTCCTGATTAGTAACGTTTTTAGGGAAAATGTTGTCCCAGTTCCTTTACATTCCGGGAAAGTATTATGTTCATTTTTGTGTTGGGTTATCAGGGCTTCCGGTTTCAGGGGAGTTGCTGACATTCTGCCGATCGAGTGATTTGTTAGAAAGTTCACTTGACTACCTGGTATTCTATGGTATTTCCTGGTTTGTTATTAATGTTCCAATAATTATTGTTTATACGTCATATCTCGAAAACCGTTATTTAGTAAACTAAATTATAGCTGTGATATATTAGATCAGGGTAGAGATTCACTTTTTAACAAGGATTATATTTTATTCGCAGTAACGTTTCGAGCTTTGACTCTTCGTCAGGCAAATGTTATGCTATATGTAGTTGTATCATTAAATGTATTGCATATTACAACCAATAAATTTCAAAAATTGAATCTTATATATATTTCACTTCGCGTCTTTAAGTTTATTAATAATTAACTATAGCTGTGAACTATAATCTTTAAAACTGAAACAGTATTATGAATTAGGAGGTGTACGTAACTCAACAAAAGAGTGGAAATTTCGGACTAAGTTTAAATAATTGGTTATAATAAACACGCGTAAATTTAAATTAAAACATGTATATAATCAATGTCAAATTCAAACTTCAGGCATTATGTACATCATACGATTGAAATTACAGTATTAAATCCCCGCAATTTGTTCTAATACTGATGCAAACTAACAGCTTTCGACAATATTCAAAATTTAATAAATGAATTAAAGCCTATGGGCGGTAGTGGTACAATCTTCAGGGACTTGGTTACTTAAACCGTTTCGTGTTACAATCCACGGAAGATCCTCATTCGAGTGATGAACGCAAAGCCCAAATGGCGGGTAAATCAGCGCCATCGAAATCTAAAACACTACACATACAAATATGTCCACTTTTCAAATGTTTAGTCATAAGCAATACATGTTAATCGTTATTACCAGGATTTCCTTTCCCAGTTTGCACTATGTCGCAATCATGAGATGGCAACATAGTTTCAGTCAAAGATGCTAAACTGATTATGCCTATCCTACATCCTACCTATACATTTAGTTTAGGAGGGGCCTTCCTTCTCGCCTATTTGTGCAATTGTAGGGCCTATATCCTTCCCTACAAGTAGGCATTTACGGCTGCCTACATTTCTGCCTATATAGGGATACGGAAAGTGTTATCCCCTTCCTACATGTGTCCCTATACTGCAGAATCAAAGTATATTTTTATTGAAATTCACAAATTACATTTTACTGTGTTATTTTAGCAAATTTATTTTGGACATATAACATTAGTTTAGAAAAAATTTAGGCTATCCCTCATATGCAACAACTATTCAGCAAACATTCGCAATTGTTTGTTACTAAGTATCATATATTTAGACAAACTGATTTTGAGTACTTCTTCAAAATTAATGTTACTCATGCATTATGTGAAACCTCGTATTGATCGGGCTTATTGCAAGTTACAGTAAATATCAGCAATCACATACAATATATATATATATATATATATATATATATATATGCACATGTACTTAGTTATGTATGGATATTATTTTGAATGGAAAATCTCACATGTCCCTGCAGTAGCTTGATATTTCAACGTTTAAAAATCGTTATGGATTGCATTGAGGTAAGACTTCCATAATGTGACATTAGTTATGTATATACATCCTACATATTTGCCTTCATACAAGCATGTTCTCGTGTTGCCTACTTATTTGCCTATATGACCGCGTGTATGCAGGCGTGCATTTCCTATTTATAGGCATTTTTTCTGCAAAAATCAGTGCACCCTATTTTGCCTATAATTTTTTCTGAAAATAGCTCGCACCCTATAAATAGGCCTACAAGTAGGCCTACATGTAGGATAGGCTAGCATCTTTGGTTTCAGTAGGTATCCAACTGCAAACCATTCAAGACAATATTACGTATTATTATATATTATGTTATTTGAGCACTGGAAGTTTGAGGAGCCAGAAATTACCCATTGTAATATTACTAGGCGCTGTAATTTTAATGGACCATTAAGTAAAATATGTAAATAATACTCGGGATTTAAATATATCTGGGCTTTTAATAATCTGCGACGTAAATTTCGGTTTATAGTTTATAGGGATTCAGATTTCCTAAGAACTATATAAAAGCGGACCAAATTTATGCGGCTGTATTACATATCCCAAATGAACATACAAGTATATTACCGAACGATGTGCATTCGGCGGCTGGTTGTGCTTCGGTGCTAGCGACGGCATCGGTTTCATCGAATGACACATGAAGGATGTGCCTGTTTGTTTTTGTAGACCCGCAATACGCGATGGAACGGGAACTCGATATTGATGTGGCGGTCCCAATAACATTCACCAAATATAAGTTGAAGGAATCTATATCAGCGGCTTTGATTACTGCGGCGACATGTCGGATCTTCAACGGCTGGTCCACTCCGCTTTCGGAAGTTATTCTGGAGAAATTTAAAAATTTTAAATAGCTAACATGTCAAACTGGTTGAAAACAACAATAGTTCCGTTACTACTCCTAAAGCATCTGAAACGTTTCAAACTTCCAGCAACATGGTAGGCCATCGTTTTGTCAAAATTGAATACGGCTGAAGTAAGGCAGTGGCCGCTCATTGGAGTATGCATGCTGAGTATGTAAGTGAGTATGCATACTCATTATTACAGCCGTACATATGCCTGCATACTCAGGAAAAACCAGGGTTGAACATCCCTACACTGTAAATCTCACGAGTATGCATACTCACATCGCATACCTACATAGCATACTCACATAGGATACTCAACATGCATGCTCACGAGTATGCATACTCACATCGCATACTCAGCATGCATACCAACATCGATGCACATGCATACTCACATCGATGCACACACTTGCATACTCACATCGATGCGCTCTCGCACGCAGACTCATAGAAAATCGTGGAAGCTATATTTTTAGTCATACATCCGTTGGCAGTTAACAATTCAGTCTTTACTGACGTGCCGGTGTGTAAGGTGGTGTGATTATTGTTTACGAGTCCAAAGAATATATCGAAGAAAACGTAAGTCTGTTGTCAGTTCCAGCATAAAGTCAATTGTCGAAGAAAAAGTGTGTTGTCAGCAGGGACGGGAAGGGGCTTGAATACGAATACTTTTTAAAACCTTGAGATACAAAGGAAATACTTGACAAATGGCTCTGTATGGTCGAAACAAATTTTCAATTTTTGTTATTTTTTTCGGATACTAATTCCGATTCCGATTCCAATACTTTTCTTTAAGCCCATTTTTTAGGTATTGTAACTATCCAATTTCAAAAATTCTTTTTAAATTTCAATTCTACTATCGTTGATCTAGTTGTCTATACTTACAACTTATCAATGCAACTGTTCATTTGCATACAATCGAGGTAAAAAGTTTTTGGGGCACTGTGAAATTCGGATTCCGATTCCCGTCCCTGGTTGTCATGTCGTAGTGTCGAGTCAATTGTCGAAGAAAAGTCTGTTGTCAGGTCCAGCGTCAAGTCAATTGTCGAAGAAAACGTAAGTTTGTTGTCAGGTCGTAGTGTTGAGTCCATTGTTGAGTCAAGTGTGAAGTCAGGTCCAGCGTCAAGTCCATTGTCGAAGAAAACGTAAGTCTGTTGTCAGGTCGTAGTGTTGAGTCAATTGTCGAGTCAAGTGTGAAGTCAGGTCCAGCGTCAAGTCCATTGTCAAAGAAAACGTAAGTCTGTTGTCAGGTCGTAGTGTTGAGTCAATTGTCGAGTCAAGTGTGAAATCGAATAATTTTTTAACGAATTACTAATTCAATCTTACGTAAATAATCATGAATCTGATACTTACTCCACTTCAAGTTCAGGAATGTCTAGCTAAGGAAGGGTTTAGCGTAACGTCTTGGGCCCGACTAGTGCGAAACGATGCAACAGCCTTCGCTTTTGAAGTCCATACAGGATTAATTCCACTGGAGCCTCCCATTTGCGATACGTGTCACCTACCTATGAGGCTCACTACCCGGAGGGCTCGCGTGAATTCTGTGAGTTTGGGGAAGCAGTGAGTGTGCCCTAAGGTTAACGGGCAAAATAGGTGCCGCAAGGAGATTAGCGTGACGGTGGGTACGTGGGTAGAGGGGGCACAGGTTGGGCTATTGAAGGCCTTTGAAATAACCATTCACTGGTTTTTCCAAACGCCTGTGACAAGTGTGGCGGGTCAAGTCGCCGTTTCTGAGGCGGCAATAGATTATATTATTGGGTGGGAACCGCTTTGGTAGACGGTAAATTAAATACGAATGAAGTACTTAATAATAATTGCTTTTGCTCATTTGCGTATCACCTAGCACTGACTGAAACCGTGATCAGTTTTGGAACACCTGGAGCATCCATGGAATCGATGGAATTACAATAGTTTTTTGTTACTGAGAATGCATTAACATTCTGGCTAAACGCCATACATGTCCAGTGTATCTGTACATATATAATTTCACTGTGCACACATTTATATACCGATTTGTACAGTACCTTTCAAATCGCTCAGACTTGCTGTATTAGTTAGTTTTTTAAAGATTAAAAAAGTGCATTTCACAATATGTGAAACGAAAGACATTTTTACACAGGTGAAAATATTGGAAACAATCTTATCCTTATTGCACAAAACAATTGCAAAATTTACAAATAATGCTAATTCAAGTGCGAAGTACTTAGTTCTACCAGACAATTCTTGACACAATAATGAATGCCTAAAGGATATCTAATAAAGCATGTAGTAGTCCAACCGTTATTCACCGTCGTCATCACTCATACGTGTCCAATCATAAGGGCCCCAAAATGTTAGAAAAGTCATCACCTTGCTTTCAAATCATCTTGTTTCTGCTTTCTCCACACATGATGGTCTAGTTCTAACATTCCTCCAATTATTTCTTAGGCAAAGTTCCTCGGGAAATTATGTTCATCTTCAACGACATGAGCAAAATCCACTGCAAAGTATGGCAAACCTTTGAAGACCGCCTTTGTTACATCTCGTTTTCGCACGTCTACTTGTTTTTTATTGTGACTCGTGGTGCTTCTACTGGGGACATTTTTTTTCCCGCCGACAATTCTGTCCCGTCTCGAAATCCTCTGGACAAGAAAGTTCGTTCCCATTCAGTACCGACATTACATGGAAAACAACTTTGTCCCGAAACTGTCCCTATTGAGTCCCGAAAACCTCGGGACGCCCCATCCCAAACAGAAACTCTACTATGAACTAGTGCTCTCAGGTAGGCACTATTACTTACACTTTATTCATAATTTTGCCTCTCTTGATTGCCAGAACTTACTTTGTACTTACTCACGGGCTTCATGGTAGCTATATTACTAACTACTGTCTCAAAATTTTGAGTCGGAACGTAATACTTAGTCTTTACTTATTTGTTTGTGTATGTAACCCAAGTAATACTTACTCATTTTGAAACATAAATAATATAGTGCATTTTTAATTCCAGGTTTGAGCAACAATTCTAATCCCGTCAAATACCTATTACAGTGATTACCATTCTAAACTCGATTAAGTAATTCAATGTTTTAAAACAAATTCCTTCGAAATAAATGTTCTTAGCACAGCTCAACCTATAAATACACAAATCCAGATCCATTGTGCTCGATTTTTAGTTCCAGTTAGAGGGGAGAATTCATTCCGAGCTAACGGTCCGAAATCCAGTCATGCTCTGTCTGTGTATCTAATCTTGATTCTGCAAGTCACAAATAGTTATTTTTATGTTCCAAAGCAATTATTAACATCTGCAATAGTCATTTATAATTCCGGGGAACTTTTTTAGGAACACCTTACATGCTCTTCTAAATGCATCAGGTTATGCTGATTTTTTATGTGCCTTTTTAAATTGTCTTTGCGGGATGCCCGCACTCCACATATGGGACATTTCGGTTTATCCTCCTCGGACTTATGGCCTTCCATATGCTTCGACTTTGAGTCAGTGTTTCTGAATGTCTTACCACACACTTGACACTTCAGAGACACTTTCACAACCAGTGCCAGCGGGTTCTGAGCGGGCAAATATTCCGGCAGCTGTGGGTTCCCGCCGCGTATATTTTCCGCCACAAGTTGGTTGGGAGCTACTATGTCCTCCGCCAGAGGTGGGTTGGGGGGTTCAATATGTTCCTCTGGGGGCGGGTTTGCACCTGCCATATCCTCCTCTAGTGGCGGGTAAGGATCGGGAACAATTATCCCAGGATTCATCGGCCTAGCCGTTGCAGATTGCCGGGCTGTAACCCGTAGTCCTTCCGGTGGGGTGAAATTAGGTGGTCTCTTGTCGTAAAACACTACGACAGACCCCACAGGCACAACATTGCCACCACTCATCAAACAAATGGGACAATATTTCACCCCACTTTCTTCCAAATAAGGAAAACACTTCGTGTGGACAGCACCTCTCCTACATTCTGACCGATCAAGTCGTACCAACTACCCAAACAAAAAATCGGAACACATTAAACACTTCATCTTGGCACTTGACTGCAACACTTGAATGACTAAATACTGAAACTTGAACCATAAGAGACTTGACTGAAACGTATGTGAAAAATTCGATCCTCATCGGATGAGTCACGTTGATTGTATGAGTATGCATGTGCATCGATGTGGGTATGCATGCTGAGTATGCGATGTGAGCATGCCTACTTGTGAGCATGCATGTTGAGTATGCTATGTGAGTATGCTATGTGAGTATGCTATGTGGGTATGCATGCTGAGTATGCGATTTGAGTATGCATACTCGTGAGATTTACAGTGTAGGGATGTTCAACCCTGGTTTTTCCTGAGTATGCAGCGTGAGTATGCAGGCATATGTACGGCTGTGATAATGAGTATGCAAACTCACTTACCTACTCAGCATGCATACTCCAATGAGCTGCCTTACTTCAGCCTTGAATACAAGGCTGCTATCACTTCTGTAATAAATAACACTAATTTCTTACACTTACTGCATTTATTGTTATATTGGACACAGTAATAGTTTAGAACTGAATGCAATCAACTACGATAGTTGAGGAATGGCTTGGAAGCCAATGACATCAGTCTAACAGAGGTTAGAGAAAGATAGATACTATGTCCTTTTGGATGTTTGCTAGTTAGTATGTACCTAACACACTTCTAATTAAGTGTATTTACTGATTATATCGTGATAGGTTTGCATATGACAAGTAGTTAGTGTCCCCAGTTCGGCGTGGGATTTGCTCTCCTGTTACCTTGCTCACTGTTATCCAAAGATTAAGTAAACTAGGTTACGGTTACCCCGTTACTACAACCTATCTGTACGTTTAGGTTCCGTAGTGGTTTGTGGTTGTTTTTCATCTCGTTGGGTAGGTAATTTATTGGATGTCCCCAGCACATTGACTGCAGGAGTGTGCAAAAAGATCCTGGCATAAAATTTACGTTCATCGAAGAAAAAACTAAAAACTAGAAATAACTAGAAATTAATCACGACCTCATATTTCAAAAAGACAGTAATGCAAAGCACACTGCGAAATCTGTGAAGGAATGGTTCCACAACAACCGAATCAATGCCCTACTTTGACCAGCCCAGTCACACGACTTGAATCCCATCGCTTTTTTGTGGGATGTATTGGACAGATGTCTCCAAAATTTGGACCAACCTCCGACGAATAAACGTGTGCTAATGCAAGCTCTACATGAATAATGGGCAACTATACCCTCCAGCGATACCCAAAAAGCTCGAGTATTACCTTTCGAAACGTATTTATGAGATTATTAAAGCTAAGGCGTTACATTTTTGGCTAAGGTGACCTCATTGAAGCAGGATGATAAATGAATAAGATCCTCATTATTAACTAAATTCTTGTAGCTTACAATAAATAGGCGTTTTAATTATATTTGCAACAAAAGAGGTCAAAAACGTGTTGAAAAAGGGAATTTAAAATTACATTTGTTATCCCGCACGGTTCAATTACGCCCAAGTACATGACGAAACTATACCTCTTAATAGCTTGAAAGTTGCATCAAACGGCAAGTTTCGCCACTTCACGTTATACCGACACAACGTACATCGAGTTACGAAAAAGCCTCGTGTATATAACATCTTCACATACATCTCGCTATGCCTAAAGCTATGCTTATGCTCCGTCGTATGTAACATGACAATGTGCAGCAGATGCCCAAATATAACGTTTCCGAGTATATGGAAATATAATTTCATGAAATATATTTAGAAGAATACCCACACGTATTATACTCAAATATGCTTAGTATCTATACATTCAGTAACGCCTTGTAGAAGCACAGATAATTTTAAATGAATGGTTTCTTTTCCATTCTACCGTATGATTTATTTACATTTGTAAACAATACAAATTAAGCCATACAAACAATTGACAAGTAGAAAAACATCCATGTATTGAATCGCATATATCATTACATTACAATCGAAAATTAGAAGATTGTAAGAAATTAGTCTCTTCCCACTTGGAATGTAAGGTGGACGTCTGGATTAGTTTGACTCGATTTCAATGTTATCATTAACATTTAAAGCACTCCGGACACGCTTGTTAGACCTTTTGTGGTGACCAAATTCGTCGTAATCACTTCGATACGACTGAAGAATTTGTCGTACGTCAGACCGAATTGTTTTCTCGAGCTCATCTACCTTTGCTTGGTAAGGGTTAAAGCCCTCACAATTGAATTTGTCTTCGAATTTCCTCAGCATTCCGGCTCGCAACGTTTTGACAACAACAGCTAAACACAATATATGAATGAATTAAATTTGTAAATGTGAAAACTATTTAATTAATGTGCGATATACCTTGAGCAATTGCTAGCGACTCTGGTGGTAACTGCTTGCGAACTCGTGCAGTGGATGTCAACGGTCGGTCCTGCTACAAAAGAATTTTAAACAATGTTTCAGAATATAAAAACATTTCTGTAATTTACCTGGACACCAGTGAGAGTAAAGCCACGCAAATCTTTCAAAGAGTGAAGACCTTCAAGCACCACTCTAGCTATGGTGCGCGGAATTTCAGAACCAGAGATTTGGGACAGCACGATATGTCTCATGAAATACTGATAGTCTCTTTCACCCACAGGAACGTTCACATATGGCTAGAATAAATCCAAACATTTATTTATTGCAAAAATGCAAATGTACAAAATCCTTCAGGGAGGTGGGAGGAAAAAATACCTCTTGTGAAATCAGTGAATTTTTCATAGATGTTGGAGGGTTCTCCAAATCATGGGACCGCTCCACAGATTCTGACGTTTCAACCTTGTCCTTTAAAATGGTAACATTCGCATCTAGGGAAATCAATAATCCTCCCATCTTCTCACTTAACTCCTCAATCGCAGCATTTGTTCCTTCAACCTTATTTCTCGTTGATTGCGTCAATGATTGAAGGGATATATAATGAGGTTAATAGATGTGAATTTTAATTCCAAAGCATTAACATAGTCAACAGTGATATGTGTGCGTACCTCCTGCAAGAATTTCGATGTTTTCATTCAAAGCATTATTAGCTGGAACCACATCAACATTCAACTGTCATACAGAAAATTAACAAATATTTGTGTTAATCCAAGTTTAAAAAATATTTGTTAACAGCACAAAATACTCAAGAGTTTCTAGTCATGACTGGAAATATTACATATTTCCTCCATAGATATTACATATATACAGGTCATACCTTCTCTACTAAAATCCGCTCCACGTCGGTGTGCGCGACCTTCAGTAATGGACCAAATTACGCGGGTTGACCATTCTCATCCGTGTAATGAAATACACCGTTCATTGCAATATAATTACAAGTGTTTCTCTCTAGATATTGTCTACACACCAACCAATATATGATTTAGAAAACATTAAAAATCTGGAACAACTTCACCAAGCTTATTGAAAGTGTGATGGTACCACGCTGAGCATGCAACCAATACTTGTGAAAGTTCCACATAGGTGGCATGACAGGAAGCTCACGTTTACTTGAATATGTTTAACAGTGTATTTTGTACTTACATAACTTTAATTTAATTTCGGAATTTCACCTTCCTCAAGTCTTCTAAAATTTCTCCACGGACATTAAGACACCGGAAAAGAAAACAACGTATTGTCGAAAGGGCTGCAGGTAAGGCAAATACAATTAAAATAAGGAATTAATTGTTAGCTGACGCATTTCATATAAGGATGCGAAAATAAAATATAATAAATTTATTTAACAGATATGCCAGCAGAATTGTTGACTACAGATAATCACATTTTTATCAGAAGAGATGCTAACAATTTATCAGATGACTGTTATGCAGAAGTTGTTGAACCTCAAATTGAATTTACCTCAAACGCAACGACTCGATACAAGATTAGTGGAAGCTCTTGAAATTAATTACGAAGCTCAGATCGTTCAAGAAAATCTATCATGCACTACAGAAATAACTATCGACAGGAATCTGGAAGAAATAGTAAGTTCTGTTTCTCAAGTCAGGACTGGAGAAAATCGCAATGGTACCGATTTAACACCGCTTCATACCGTCAGCCTGAAATTAGCAACTTTAGCAAACGAGCATAAGCTCACAGATGCAACAATCAACGCTATGCTTAAAATAATGTCGGAAGTGACCATGTTCTACCCCACAAGTATTCCTAAAAATATACGTGTCGTGGAGGATTCCATCTGTACCGGTGTGTTTGACTGCGGATTGACTTGGAAATGCCGTCTGTGCCAAAAATATAAACGTTACGACATCTTCGATAAAAATATTTTGCGCAGCTGTTGCGGTAATAAGATGGAACCTGGAACTGACCATTACGTGTACTTTAACGTTGCTCAAATCCTCGCCAAAAATATATACCCTGTTTGAACATATTCAACTAGATGATTTGTTGACCAGAAAACCGCTTCTCCGCAAGTTACGTCAAAAAATGAATTTCAATGCAGAAGATGTGTCTCTAACCCTTAACATTGACGGAGTTAACTTGTCTTCAAGCTCAAAAAGCACTTTATATCCCCTGCTTGGATTTTTAGATGGGACAACACGTAGTGTAGAAAATGAAAATATTCTAATGTTCGGGTTTTGGCTTGGCCCATCAGGGGGGAAACCGGACGTGGAAATATTACTTAAACCTGTCATTACGCAAATAAAACATCTCGGTGAGCAAGGCTTCCAATGGACAAAAAATGGCATTTGTCGAACTTCGAGGGTAATAATTTCTGCTTGTGTATGCGACAGCGTGGCCAGACCAGTATTTCAGGGTCTTATGCAGTGGAATGGGCTTTATGGATGTTCTTATTGTCTTCATAAAGAAAGTGGACATTACTATTCCCCACATATTACAAGTGATCTACGAAGTAATGAAGAATACCGAACATTATGTCAAATGATGTCAAGAAATGTTCCAGTGAATACATTTGGAGTACGTTATGCATCCCCATTTACTGAACTGACATACTTCGACATGATTTTAGGTAACACAATAATACTAGATTTTCCGGTCATGACCTGAAATGTAGTGAAAGTTAAATAAAATTAATAATAATACTTAAATAAACTGAATTTATTGTAGGTTTTCTTCCTTGTATCATGCATACTGGATATCTTGGTGTATGTCGAACTTTGACAGAAAAACTTTTGACGAGCAAGCCAGACAATCATTACTATATATCGCCTAATGAAATCCCGCAAATATACAACTACTTACTCGCAATCAAACCACCCTCAAGAGTATCAAGAACGCCGAGATCATTAAAATTGTTGGCATGGTACAAAGCACACGAACTATCCATGTGGCTTCTTTATTATTCTCCACCGATACTGTAATCAATACTACCTCAAGAATATTTTGAGCATTGGCTGAGTTTAATTCGTGGCCTGAGTTTTTACTAACAAGATATAACAGAGCAAACATACGAGAATCAAGATGCGAATTACAAATATTCTATGCAATGACCTTGAGGCTATACGGTCAAACCACTTGCAAATACAATTTTCATCTTACAAGTCATCTGGCTCACATTGCATCAAAAATTGGTCCACTACAACACTACTCAATGGCTCCTTTTGAAACATTTAATATGACATTGAGGTCATATATTTCATCGTCTTACGAAATGGGTCAACAAATTGCGAAACGGTATTTTAGAAATCTACAGTGTAAATTTTTGAATAGTTCATCGCTCATAATGCCCCAAAAAACGGGTCGAACCTTTTTGCATGCTAGGAGAATTCCCAACGAAAACACATTTTGCTGCCCAAAAGACTCATGCACACTTACATACCTAATAAGAGCAAGAACTTATAAAGGCCCTCCATTGGTGTCATTATTTGGCGGAAAAGAAAGCAAACGAAATTCTTGTTGTTACGTACTTAATGATACACGTGTAATTGAAGTCGAATACTTTGTGAGTACTGCCTGCAACGATGAAGTGTTTGCAATTGGAACCATAAATACACTAGTTCCTGCATTTAATTTATGGCACTACAAAAAAGTAATCTCTAACTGCAAAGGATATTGTTGATGTTGTTCTAAAAATTGTATGTAGGGGCGATGTGTATTTTGTAAAATTTTTAAGCGGAACTGAAAATTACAAAGAATAATACCTTTCAGGTCAAAACCAGAACCTTGGTTACCACGCCGTTTGTCATTACATTTATTAGTAATTAACGTGAAAAATGATTAGTAAAACATGATATGAATTAATATTATAAGTTGGTTGTTGTTTATTATTGTTAGTCATGATTGCAAATGTACCAACTGCAATGTGACGGAGGATAGATTCATTGAATCTATCCTCCGTCACATTGCAGTTGGTTATATTACTTTTAGATACGTATTTATACATTCGAAAGTATACTGCTAAGGTATCGAGTGCTTTAAATTGCAGTATGTCCCGCTGTCAGTCACTATGAAATATGCCTGCAATCGTATGTCTAACCTTTTGTGTTATACTGCAATACAGTTTGATACAACTACACGTACTACAGTACCAGACTAAGCTATAGCGATGGGTCACAAAATGTAATGCATTCATCGTGCGGGATTAGCCTAAAACTGTTTGAAAAAATTAATTTTGGCGCTGGGTTCTAGAAACTTTAAATGACAGTTTGCATATATATTAGACGATCCCTGCAATGGTATTGTGGAGACGCCAGCAAAAATATTAAATAACTCTGGTATACCCAACGTGAGGACAAAATGTCCTCACCGCCTGATTTGGTTAAAGTTTACCGTTTAATTACTAACTTAATTAATTCAGGATTACAAAAAAAATTGTAATCGTTCCTCATCTAGTTCTGAATTGATCCCCAACATGATAATGAATTTTGGTAGTTCCTATAAGCCCCGAAAAATTCTGAAATAGAATAACTTTTGCCGATATCCACTATAGCTCCTTATTGAGTGATTACCTTGCGGAACCGTACTCGAACTCGTACTCGAAATCGAAGCATCGAGTATGGACTCCAATCCAAGGTACTCGTACTCGCCACATATACGAGTACTCAGGAAAATACTTGAAATAAGCGACCGAGTTCCAGTTCAGAACCCGAACTTGTTTCATACTCGCGAGTACGGAACTTTAAATACCGAAATCCCGTACTCGTACTCGTGCCGTGACTCGAGTCTTCATACTCGAGTATTTAATAATAACAAGACTGTTTTGAGCAGTGATTTTTTAGATTCCTTTAATTTATCACAAATAATTCCCCAAAAATTTTAAATTGAACATGCAGTGCCTTCGTCTCTTTACTGGAAATTCAGAAGTTTGCAACACTTGTGTGCACGTGTACGCGTACTCGTATATTGAGCATGTGGTACTCGAACTCGAACTCAATAACCCTTATTAGTATTTTTATTGGACTCGTACTCGTTTGATACTCGTACTCGTAAGTATGTGAAAAATCGTTACCCGTACTCGAAACCCATTTCAAGTATCGAGTATTCACAAAAATTTGACCGTACTCGACTCGAACTCGTACTCGACTCGTACTCGATACTCGCCGGTATACTCGAACTCGATAAGGAGCTATAATATCCACCATTTACTATTTAAAGTAAATGTGCATAAACAAAGCATTGGGGCTCTTTACATATTACTATACCTATGTACCAAGTTCGAATCTCGGCGGAGGTAAATTAGTCTTGTGATTTTTTTGTTAATTTTCATCGACAAAATTTACCTTATGTTCTAGAAGACATAATTTGCCCCCGCCGATTTACAGCCTAGGCGGGATTGATTATCCAGGTCAGAATTGGACTTCCCAATTTTCTGTGTTTAGAGTTGGACAAAGCTAAGTATCAGGGTGGAAGTAAGGTATGTCGATAGAAAATGCCCTGCAGTATTTGCCCGCCCAACTGAAAATGACCAAAATGCCTGCCCACATGCCCAATTTTGGGCACATGGGTAGCTTTTGAAAATGCCCTAATTTTGGGTATTTTTAGCAGACCAAGCTGGGCTTTTGGGCATTTTTACGGCACCAAAATTGGATCACTAATTTAGATTCAGAACGTCCAAATGTATAGGAGCTCAGTGATATAATTTATCTATCGTATGAAAATAAATTTCAATCATAGCATGACTGATATGCAGAATACAAATATATTCGGCCCTAATTACTGGAAAAAACGATTCGAGTAAAAATCAATGTATATCCTCCACACAGGTCCCCAAATATTGATGTGTAGTAGTCAAGTAGTGTATAGTCAACACGTGTAGACGCAAATTACAATACCTATACATTACACCCACCCATTACCTATATATGTATATACAAAAAATTACTGTATGGGTGTGTATAACTATGTGAAACATGATTTCTCTTCAAATTACAACCCATACAGTAATTTTTTGTATATATATATACACTATGTTATATTACATTTATATATATATATAATATAATAAAAAATGTAAATAATATATATATATTACATTTATATATATATAATATAATAAAAAATGTAAATAATATATATATATTACATTTATATATATATAATATAATAAAAAATGTAAATAATATATATATATATATATTACATTTATATATATATAATATAATAAAAAATGTAAATAATATATATATATATATATTACATTTATATATATATAATATAATAAAAAATGTAAATAATATATATATATATATATATATATATATATATATTACATTTATATATAATATAATAATATATAAAATAATATATTAAAAAATATAAATATATACACAACAGGCACATATATATAATATTATATGTGCCTGACAAGGCATTTTTGAACGCTTTTTCAAAATTGCAGACATTTTCAGGTCGACTGCCAAATTGACCAGTTGTAAAATTTTATTCCACTATTCTGCCCGATTGTCCTCGAATGAAAATGTTCAAAATGCCCTTGTCCAATATGCCCTATTGTGCCGCCCTCGCTCTGAAATGAAAATGCCGGGCATTTCCAAATCGACATACCCTAGGAAGAAGTGACCGGCCACATCTTTGTACATTCGATGATCAATTTAAAAACAAATTTTTCAGTTTTTACCGATTTTTTGTCTTTTCCCGATTTTTTGGTCTTTCTCGATTTTTCGGTTTTTCCCGATTTTTCTGTTTTTACCGATTTTTCGGTTTTAACCGAAATTCGATGTCAAATAATGACAACAACTCTGTACTACCTATTAGCGTTGTCTACTAATGGTAGTCGAAAAATTTGATAGGAACCGATTTTCGGCTTTAACCGAAATTCGGTTAGTTTCATTTATAGACATTATTTATATGATATTTAATGCTTTGACAAAAATTTGAGCATTTTTCACGCTCGAAACTTTAAATAAGCGAGTATTAAAAATTTGACCTCATAAGGTAATATTTGGAGAGCCCCAGCTCCTATTCTTATAATGGGAACTTTTTGTCCTCGCGTTGGGCCCAGGCTCAATGGAATTTGTTGGGTATACCAGAGATAAAACACAAAAATCTCTATCCGGAGCCAAATTAAAAGAAATGCGGTAAGGGAAAAATTTTGTCCAAAATTAAGGTTGTAGGATGCGAAATGTTTCGTCACGTGATAAAGTATTTGAGTTGCCGGCATTTTCGGAAAATCTGGTTGAATTATTTGACCAGTCTTTTTTCCATTATTTAGAATTTTAGCCAATATGTGCTATAACATGTTCTTTCCATAATTATTTATCAAATTACTAGCACACTGAATGTAAAAAAAATATTGCAAGTGGTGAGTTCGAGAATCAAAAAAATTGTCGACATTGAGCCCATGAAAACGCGTGTGCTCAACACGTGGTACTCTTCTGGCCTTAAATGCATACGAAATACATAATGGACTGACTGAGAGTTTTGCTAAGGACTTAGAATGCTACTTGGGACTATTAGAGGTAGAGGACTTGCCTGTACACATTGCCTGTACGTAGACTTATTATGATATATTATTATGTATTCCTTTTATTGAAATTGCATGTAGACGTGGGTTTAATATGCAATAGACAATTTGATCTCTTTAACGACGATGCTGCTGCAAGGGATGACGTAGAACGCTAAATATTGTTTTGATCCCTGAATTAAAATACCGGTCTTATTGAAACGAATGTCATTATTTACATATATATTATTTATTATTATACATTTTGCTACCTTATGCGTTTAGATACCTTATACATATAGATGATTATACGTTTAGCTGATTTTTTATGCGTATTCAGCTTATACGTTTAGCTGTTATATGTTTAGCTTTTATGCGTTTGGAGGTGTAATCCACTGGGACGTCTCAAAATGGAATGCAACTTTGTTGCAACTGGCTACTCAAATTTTTCTGGTTGAATGTCTTAAAATCACTACGAATTTTTCCATTTCGCCAAGAAGCATGTTCAGCTTACATAATGGGTAAAAATTGCTGATTTGTGTAAGTCTAATGAAGTGTATTGGGATGCAAGTACTGAAAAAAGCCTTTCTTTGAGAAAGACTTACTCGATTCCTGTATGTCAAAATTTATTAAAAGATTTATAAGTTGAACTGTTCCCTACAAAAGGAAAAGTTATAGTCGTTGATGTTTAGTATTTTAGCTGGGGCAGCAAAACGGTCAGATAAAATTAGACAGCATGAAAAACCAACCGTTATTAAGAGCTCTTGATGATAAATTTCATTGAAGACGTTAAAAGAAACCGACGGCATACTGCCTCTATAGTATTATCTTTATATTTTATGCACAAATGCAGCTACACAATATACAACCCTTATAGCGGACAACTTCTAATGGCATACTATGAACCCAAACCCATTAGCAGGCACTTCTTGCAGTGATTATATTACGTATAGCGGTTGGATGCAATAAAATGTAAATGCTCTGAGAATACGAATGCTCATTGCTTAAATAAGTACCTAAAGTCAATGAGAGAAATTTCAGAGGAACAAATATGACTCAATTTGGTAAACAGCACTTGCTCTCTTATCTTAATGCTCATATTTACTATTATGGCTCTTCCAGTCATTAGCAGGCGTATGTATGTAACTGGATTCCGGAAGAGGTAGCCATTATTTATGATCATCAGTCAACATTTTCCTACGATTTACCTTAACATTTAAACATCATGCGTATTTAGCATTATTACACATCAGTACATACATACGGTACACCATTCTAGTTTACAACAGTTTCCCCTTCCTCTGACCATAATTTAACCAGCACTGGCAGTCACTTCTGTAAACTTCAAAGTTTCACACCTTTATTGCTCGAAAGTTTGTTTACGAGTTTTATTGTCCTTATACAGTTCATTTCCAAATATTTCGCGAGCACCAGGCTCATGCTGTCGTAGAATTTCATTTTAAGTACCTATCTACTCATTGTATACGTGCCGGTGGTCATCGTAGTTATTCGTCGTATTAAACCATTTCATGGAAGCGGTGCCCCTGAATATCAATCAGGATGCTTAAGGGGAAACTACTTCTCATCTGTGTCTTCCTGGTCCTTCAAAGGGTCTGCTATATCTGCACTGATGATATTAAAGGTACTGGGGTGAACATAACGGTATTAATCAGGCTGGTAATTTTATTGCACCTTTGTCTGAGTGATACTGAAGTAAAAAAGGGAAATGCTGATTATACAGTGCACTATATTCCATATGTAAATTAAAACGCTGCATGGAATTATATATTCACTGCACTCTCGTTTTGTGAGGAGCCCTATACACTATATGACGAGTAACATTTGACCACTACAATGATATCCCCAATAAGGAAGACAAAAATTCATGTTTTTCTAGATGAATTTTTTTCCCAAATATTTTTGCCCCTATTGAGAAAAAATTGCATTGGGGTCTCCTATCATTGCAAAAATCTAGAGAAAGTAAAATTCGCTGCTGACAATAGTAGGCTATCAAAATGAGAAAAAATCACGGTTTCGTATAGAAAAAATACTTTTTGTAAAGGAAGTATCTTATACCCGGAGCTCAATGTACTGGTCTGTAATCATGCGATCAGCGAGTTGTGAGGAGTTAATTCATTCATGGGAATTAAAATCTATCTGTACACCTGCGCTCGTCGGAAATATTATCAATTTTTATCTTTGCATTTAGTAATTGCTCCTCATGTTCCTCCGAGGATTAGCTGGATACAGCCGGAGTTTAATGACACGGACGTTAAGGAAGGAGTCGTTGAGCTGAACGTGACGTCCCTGGCAGACCAGCCAAATAAGAATTGCTTTATTCTTAATTGTCATGCGGACTATCCCATTTCCTGGTTGTATGAAACGAAAACGGTACACTTATTTATTCTAATGCTTGTAGGACTGAATAGTAATTTATAGCTTTTTAGTGGTTGAAGAAAGTTTGTCTTCGAATGGACTGAGTAATTGCGTAACCTGTAAGTACTAGTAAGCTCTGATAAGTTTCAGAATTTTAGTACATCCCATGTCGGGACCTCCAGTATGAACCTACGGAATGTGAGGTTTCCCTAATATGGACTTTTAATCAAATTGTTTCTGGATTAGATGCCTGTGGTGGAGATACGCCACTCTCGAGGAAGGAATTTGGAAGAAGGTCAGGGCAAATACATTTATAATTCCCAGTTTCATCTCTGCACTGTGTCTTCATTATTTACTGGGTGGTACAACTGTACGGGAACCACACATCCAATTATGCCCGGAGAAAGTAATGAGCCCCGAACTGGTCTCTACATATTTCTAAGAGATGGTAAAAGTTACAGATTGTTTTAACACCTGTGAGATAATCAGTTGTTTGAATGTATGGAGTCCACGTGCTATGCGTTGCAAAAGTTTTACAAGCCAAAGTAATAAAATTGTTGAATTCTTTTGGCAATAAAATATTTATGGTAGTCAATTAGGATTTCTGATTTTTTTCAACAGGGGGAGAAAATCGACTTCTGTGGCGGAACAGCATCAAAATTGTAAACATGCCGGCTAATAGTGACACAGTTCTGCTTCCTTGTATCATTGACACTTCCTTGAAAGACACTCAAGTTCAGCTATTTCATAAGGGCAGACTGGTGAGTCTTGTTCTTATACAACAGCCGACTTGTAGTAATTATAGGAATAATTTGAATTTAAATAATGTAATAAATATTTGTGTGCCATTTTATTATTTTTACTTCGACCCTACGATCTGTTGTTACTTGCAAATGCCAAAATGAATATTCCGTATTATATAGTACAATGACACTGTGTACGATCCTAAATCCGGCTTTCAAGTCACTTTAAAGAAACCTTTGGACCCAAGGGGTGTCAGCTTTGAGTGTAGGGTTTTCCACGGTCAAATGGACAATGTCAGTCCGGACTTCCAAGTTGTTCGTGTACATCCGGAAACAGGTATTTTTTATAGTTCAGAGATACCTGCCCTTTGGAAATTTATATGTCAAAAATCGAATGTAGATACTTTAAAACGTAGACGTGGAAATCGAACCAAAGACAATTTCCATCCCCAAGGGTGATGGAGATAATGTGGTTTTGAAATGTTCGGCAAAAACTGCTATCACGATGAGCAGGAACGGTCACGATATTCACAATAAGGTCAAGTTTATCAATGGCAGACATGTCTTGGAAATGGAATCGGATAGGATGGGAGGACTCTACTCGTGCATTCGTGGAGGACCCGAAAATGGCAGTGACGTCTTGCACAATGAACGAATTGCCAACTGGAATGTGGTGTATTTTGGTACTTATCGAATTATCATATAAGAAGCAATTATTTATTTTCCATTGTATTAACGCGAACATGAGTCCGTACTGACGTTTTTTCTTTTTCATTATGTGATTAGACCCAGGCAGACAAGTTGAAATCAATATGACGAAACTAAGTTCAAATAAAATTCAGTGTGATGCTGGCCGTGGTTTCTCAGATGTTGAATTCAGGCAAAGCAAGTGTCATACAGGACCAGAATGTAAACAATTAGAGTCGTCCTGGAAGAATCGGACGGACCGATGTGAATCTTACCCGCCTAATGTTTGGGAGCCAATGACAAGGCCCTTTCAAGGTTGTGGGAGATCTTCTCGTAGTTGCAAAATCTATTCCGTTGAGTCATCTGGATTTGTACAATGCTTTGCTAAGGAGCTGGATTGCGGGGGTGTGGGTGACAGCAAGATTAATTGTGATGGGAAAATTACTTCCGTTGTTGCAAAGAGATCGCGATCAACTCGGCGTAAGATTAAAATGCTTCTTTGAGCTCATGTCTTGTACTAAAATACTGAGGTGACAAAATGTTATTGTGTGAGTTCCAACTAAAATATTTTATTACTGTAGGTGTAACGCCTATAGAAATATTACAATGCACTAGTGTTAAACAGATACCGTTCTCAAAATTCGGCCTTCTTTCCGCCGAGGGGATGTGTGCTATGATTAACAGGAAAAATAGTATTTGGAAGATACAATGTTATGCAAATCGGCGCTATTTCATCGGTGGGCTGAGATGGGAGTATTCCTTTAGTAGCAATTGGACCGAGACCTTCCCTATATACGATAACAGGACTGTGAAAGGAGGTTATTACTTTAAATCACTTTCAGTAGCTGGTATGATTTTTATAGCAGAACTCAATTGATGGCCTAAAAAATGTATGACACAGTTCCAGGAATACTTTCCAGCATCAAAGAAATATTCGACGGGGACAATATTAAATCAACGCTAACATTTTTTATGGAACAAGAGCCTTCCCAAGACTTTGAAGGTTTCATGCATTGCCTCGCGCCCAAATTTGGTGAAACTGGGGAAGAGAGAATCTTCACAAAAGTACAAATGAGAAGTATGGAGGCTGTCACATCAGAAATATATCAACATTTACAAAAATCTAACATCTTTGTTTGTAATTCAAATTATGAAATAGTTAACAGGATATTTTATTTTCCAGAGGAAAAAGCCCCACTTTTTGAGACTGGAAACCAGCCGGAATCCATTGAGTTAAGTGTGGGATACCAGGGCAATCTGAGCTGTGCTGTTGATGCTTATCCCTTACCTGAAATCTTGTGGTATAAGCAGGAGAAACTCACAAATGACACAGAATACACTGATATTCCAATTAACACCTATGTTAGTAGAGCTAGAATTGACCTTTTTTTATTTTTATAAAATATTACAAACATACTAATTCTGTCAATTTGGACTTGTGATCATATTTTTCTACCGTTCTTTATTAGGATTCGGAGCAATTGTCTGAATTCAAAGATCTGTCCTTGGCAGACCACAATCAAACGCTTATATTTCAGTCCTTCCGAGACAGCCAGCAAGGTCGTTATAAATGTGTGGCCAGGCTTCGTCATGTACTTCATATAAAGAAAAACCATGAGGAAATCACTCAATCCTTGAATATCACAGCTTTGAAAATCATGACTGTATCGTCATCTGGTGGTAAGTAGCTGTCCGAGTAATTGAGACATGTAATATCTTAGTTTCCAGGAACGATGGTTACATTTTAAAATGCCAATTTTAGAAAATTCAACTTGGGTTTACTACGACAGATGCACTATTCTCTATCATATTATTTTTTGGATGGAATTTGATTCAAGGTTTTAATTTCTAGACCGCCGAAGCGTTCTCATTATTGTCATCGTGGTGGTATCTGTTTTCTGTGCTTTAGCGCTTGTTGCTGCGTTCTTTTACAACCGACGATTCCAGCTGGAAAAGGTTCCCCTTTCGCAAAAAAAAAATGTTCTTAGGCTTTTCATAGTTGCCATTGATGCAATTACGTAAATTGTACATAACATTTTTACGACTTGTTAGATGCGAGCCTGCGTTTTGACGGACATGGAGATCTATGAATTCATAAATGGGAATCCTTCTGCGTATGATGAGGACTTGGATATAGCGGAGCAACCATATGTTATGCCGTACAATATGGCTTATGAATTTGCCAAGAGCAAGCTTGTTTTTGGTAAGACTAAAAATGTGTAGGACCATTTACGGAAAATCCTTTGGACAGCTCCTTATTTTCTTTATTTCAAGAACCCGTACACTGGATCATTTAACATTTACCGATTTCATTCCAGGGAAGCAATTAGGGAGCGGAGCTTATGGTACTGTCCTGAAAGCCGAAGCGACGGGTATTATTGAGCCAGGAGTGGTCTCTACAGTGGCCGTGAAAACGATTGCTCCCAGTGCTGACATTTTGTATTTGAAAGCACTCCTGGCGGAATTAAAAGTAATGATCCACATCGGGAAGCACACCAACGTGGTCAGTCTTCTTGGGGCATGCACGGTGAACCTGAAGCAACGTGCGTTTCAATGCATTTATTTCTGCATTCTATTTTAGCATATTCTATTCCGAGGAACCAGACGCCAGATGTACTGTCGCAAAATGATACCCAGTTGCAAATTTTTTTTTCCTGACTTAATTTCACTCATTACAAAAGTTCTATTAAATAAGTCGGATTTTGATCCGTTCAAGGGTCAAATTTTTCTCATAGCAGGGGTACTTTTATAAATTGAGATGAGCAAAATGTGGGCCCACTCGTGACTAATCATTTATCCGTATTTTGAATGCATGAATGCACTAAAGTAGTCATTACTTTTGGTAATTTGCAGGCGAGGTCTTCGTCATTGTTGAGTATTGTCAATTTGGGAACCTCCAGCAGTATTTACACAAAAGCCGAACAAAATTCAAGGATCAAATCGTTAACGATAAAGTATCCCCAAGTGCTAGCCTTCAGACTCGGTATGTTATTTGTAAATCTTTTGATATGTCATTTACTGTGACTGGATTTTGAACAAAGTACTTTTGTTTTCATACTATATAGGAGCACAGGTTCCGGTTACTGCAGTTATATTCCAGATACGGACCCCATATCAGAGTCCGCTGCGTCAGTGAATATAGCCACTGGTAGTGCGAGTTACCAAACCTCGGGAAGTACAGGTAGGTATGGTTAGCAATTGTGTCGAGTCAATTATAATGTTTGTAAAAGGGTGTGGAAGGCATGTTGTTGGAAACAGTATGATTGACTTTATCCCATACACAAACCATGTATCCTGGGAAATCCGATTATAGAAATGAACTTTCTGAATGGAACTTCAAAGCTTTTAATTCAGGAAGTAGCGAGCAGCCACTCTGGCGGAACAACATGCAGGGAGATTACAAAGAGTCGGACTTTCTGGAACTGAACACCACTGACCTAATCAACTGGGCGTATCAGATTGCGAATGGGATGGCTTACCTGGCATCTAAAAAAGTACGGGTATTAACATCTCCACCACTCTACCATCAATCTATATCTATCGCATTTTCCAGGTTTTTCACGGGGATTTAGCCGCCCGGAATATCCTCCTTGCTAGGAACAAGGTAGTGAAAGTCGCGGATTTTGGTCTCGCTCGGCACGTCTACAAGGAGACGAACTACATCAAGTCCCAGAACGTAAGTAATTATGTACATAGTGAATATGCCTTCTGTGTCAGCCCAAGCCATCCCATTGCTTATTGTTACTTCAACCAAATTAATTAATGTATTATTCCCATCAGTGTCCGCTCCCTGTGAAATGGATGGCTATTGAATCTCTCCTTCGGCTCGAGTTCTCCACACAGTCCGACGTCTGGTCGTTTGGGGTTGTCTTGTGGGAGATGTTTAGTTTGGGGTACGTTCCTTACCCAGGTAAAGCATTACAACCCAAAATATACATCTTCTTTGAGCAACTACAGTAAAACTTTGTCTTCATTCTTATCTCATACATTATTATTTCCTCTTCATGTTGCTTCCCTTCCAAATCCTAAATTACTGAAGGTGTGGAAGTCGATGGGGATTTCGTACACAAGCTTATTGGAGGCTATCGGATGTCCGCACCTCGTTACTGCACCAATGCGATGTAAGTCCTTGTGTGCTCAATTTCAGCTGTACTATCTTTAATGCCGTAATACCTCTATATTAAGGTCTTCCTAGGGACTTCAAGATTGTCCCACTCGAGGCAAGGACCACTATGCCTGATTATAGTGGTCATTGGTGATTATAAAGAGTAGAAGTGTGTATCTTTTAAATTCGAAATTAGCATTTAATTCCTTTTGAAGCGATAATGCTGTACTCAAATATTGGTTGTCCAAAAATTTGTTTTGTATTTTCATGATTTTGACAACTTTAGTTTTGCTAAAAGATCACTTGGTCATTTTCTATTCTAATTTTGTTACACAAAAAAATCGTTTACACGTAAAGGCATTTACGTATCGATAAAATTTGTCAAGGATTTTTCAAAATATAATAATCAAAATGTTTCGCATCCAATGCTGATTTAAATGTGTCAGTATGGTTTGTATGGTTGTACACCGTATGCTGCCGATTAAAACTATATTTCATGTTGAAGGCGTAAGATAATTGGGCTAACAGAAGAATATGATACACCCGGTCCTTGTACAGAGGTTTTACTGTAGTACAGTTGTAAGCGGTTGTATTTACTGTAATAATAATTACTGTATTTTGATTTTTTTTAAATTAAAAAAATCATTGTAAAAAATCTTATCCCGTGGTACTTTTACCCATGTGAAAATGTCATAGATACAAAATAATGCTGGACTGCTGGAGATCAGAGCCCTCGGACAGACCCCCGTTTCCTTTTTTGTGTCAAATGTTCGGACAACTGTTGAAGTCAATTGACAGCGTCGTAAGTTTATTTGTAATACCCCTTGAAAATAATGATTGTAGAGTATATAGTAATTTTGATATCTATGTGTGTAGTATTAAGTTTATAACAATCATTCTGTATGATATCCTTCCATTCCTTCCAGCAATATCATCAAATCCTCATCGAACCTCTGTACCAATCAAGCTCATCGTCTCCCATGGGCATTGACAACCCGCTGTATGTGAATGACAGGAAAAAGTTGTCCGACGAAGCTTGAAGGAGATTGTTTGGTGTATAGTTCAGACAAGAATACTTTTTCAATAGTCCAGCATTTAATCAATCACTACCCTTGACTCCTCGCAGTTAGCACCGTTGTTGTTTTTTGACAGAAGATGTATGTATGAGTGTCCCACATACATGCTCCATATCGATATGCTTACTTCAATCACAAGTGTGGTTTATATTACGTTACATATCTCTGTACCCCCCAAACCCCACTCCTGAAACTTCTCTGGTCTCTCATTCGTTCAATATATGACTCAGGCAATTATTCACCATATAGAAAAAGTCATCTCACTTCCACTTTCGCCTGTAAATTAGACTTTGGAGTGCGAATTATATACTCTTGAGGATGGGTAGATCATATATAGAAAAAATGGTTATAGTTTAGCACATATAGGTTAATTAAGTTGAGGCCGAGTCACTTTCTTCAGGTAGGAGAGGACTTTGTAAAACAGCCGCCGCGGCATCCAGAGCTCTGATTAGCGCCGCCACTTCTTGCGCTGCCGTTGTTTTCCAGTCATGACAGTCATTAATCTCATCCGCCCAAAGCCTGTTGAGGACTGGGTCGGGTGGCGGAGGAGTTGTCATCTTCCTCCCACACAGGAAAGCTTCTCTGAGTTTGGGGAAGTGATGATTGTAGCTGTTGGACGAGTTGGCCCAGTGTCCGTAGGTAGGGAGGAGAAAGTAGTTTGTGAATCCCAGGACCAGATGCTTAAAAATGTCGGATTTGCGGGATAGGAATGCTCTGTCGAGGCTCATCAACTTGTCGTTGATGATGCGGTGAAATAGAAGTCTTCTAGAAGCCACAAACCTTGCATAAGTCACGCTTGCTTCATTAGTAAATTTTTCTAGTGATTAATCTCCCAGCATGCGTACTACTACTTCATAAGTGAGTATAAAATATTCATTGTGTTCAATGTCTGAAGAGTTGGTAGCAGTAGGAGAAAATTCCTAATTATAGTGTCAATACAAATGTGAGGCATAGATATAGTGGGGACTTATATGTAATTATTATAGATATAGATATTTGAAATTAAAAACATGTATCACGAACTTGGTCTTGAGCTGATGAATCGGCTGCTCATGGTCGTGCTCGTGCTCGTTGCTTATAATAACGGAACGGTTGTGCATCTCCGTTCGGAAGTTATCTCCTATCACCTCCAGCCTCATCACAGCTGCTTGCAAGTATGCTGCAGTGCGGGGAGAGAAAATAAAGTGAAAGTTAGTGGGATGCATTGGAGGCGTACAAAAAAAATAGCTCTTTTCTCAAATAAAGTACGCATCTCAAGGTCTTAACTACTGCTCAATGATCCTTGAATAATGTAGGTTTGGGAGAGGTACGTACCGATACTTAAATTGGCTTTATGGAAATCTTCATGGAAATGCCCCATAAAGCTCCCGAACGCCTTCTGAATCTCCTCCACATAGTCTTCAACATTCATGGGCAGGAGAGAGGAATCGGCCAGGAGGAGAATCAAACCTGAGATTATTCTCCCTGCAAGGATACCAAAAATATAAAATGAGTCCAGACACCTATAGTAGATACATTATAGACATAAGTACATAGTTCCTTAATTGAATGGGTAAAAAAGCATAGATCCACACATACATACGCTGGATCATAAATGCAGTTCCATACGTAGAATCACTCAAACATTGGCTACGTGACTCAATGGATAAGATGTCAAAAAGATAGGGGATGTAAAAATCAAAAAATATTATGAAAAAATATTTAGGAGCAAATATAATGAGATAAAAACGGCCAGGAGCAGATGTTCCCCACTGCTACGAGGAACATCGTTCAAGTAACTAATTTTGCTACAGAAAACGTTTCTCACATGTCCCACACGTTTACGGTGAAAAATATCGTCAGTCATTCCCTTTTGCTTCTTACTCAGTCGGGGATATACCTACTTCCATATATGTATCTACCTACATCCACTACCGAGCTTAAGTGACGTACATACATTTATACACTTCCAGCTCTGGGATACAATCCTTTGCCAAAAGCTACTTACTATGTGAGGGAGAAAGTGTTCCGTACATACTCACAAATCAAATCATCATAAGCCCATGGATCACCTCCACGTACTAAATTGACTTGGTCAATGCGGGCTAAGAATAAGCTCGGGCAAGTCTGCCGGTGATGGAAGGATATGGAGGGGGGCCATAAAAGGAGACAAATCAATGGATAAGAAATTCAAGAAACAATTTGCGCACGTTTTATTGCTTTTATTGAATGCATGATGGAGACAGGACGAATCCGGGAAATAGGAATTGCACTATGGATGGCTACCCAGGTCATCAATTGTTGAGTGGTGTGAGGAGGACTTGATCGTATTTCCGAGAAAACGGCCCAATTACTATACTCCTATGTGTGCATAATTGAACGAGAGAATAGGGCAAGTTGGGCAAGGCGAGGCTGGAGTAAACATAAAATACTAAATGAAACAAAAAAGGTAAGAGAGACTACCCACACATAACCAGGTATAAGTACACCAAAGAAGAAAAAAAATCCCTCAAAATACAACTGGGTATGTATAGGAGTTGATATTCGGAGCCAGTAATTTCATCTCTATAGCTATCTACGGACGGAAAGGATGCGTCATGAGAAATGCATGCGGAGCTGAAGGCTACTAGAGTGTAGTGTCGAGCAATCAGATTATTTGTTCCATGAAAATTTTACGATCCTGTGCAAGGAAGCAGCAAGTGTGGTTGGAGAGTGGGAAAAGCCGCCAGCTAAAACTCACAGTCCACTTCCTTCCTTCCCCGTGTGTGTGTGTGTACGTATATGTAACTAATTACATACCCTCCTGGTATTTTCTACATCTTAAGACTCTGTTCTCTTGAATATTTGAAGAGGTGTAAAAAATATTGCCGGCTGACCAATTTTTCATAAGTATGTTTCCTATTCGTGAAAGTTTGGGCGGGCGGGAGACGTGCTCAGGATTTAAAGGATGACGCTATACGCGGAAATTTCAAGTTATCACGAAATATTTGTTTTCCCTCAGCGTTCAATCGAGGGTGCGACGAAATTCGCCTGAGGAATGAGACGACTGAGGAGAATTCGTAACGGATGACAAGGAGGTGAAGAAGTATCCATGGACGTGGAAACCCAAGGAACTAAAGCGGATGAGCGTCTTAAAAAGCCAAGGCATATAACGAGTCTCGGGGTAATTGAGCCCAGCAGTTGGGGGAAGTGAGAGATGATTTGTAGCTTGTCTTTTCTACGGGGGAAAGTAGGGAATTTCTCGGAAAGCTGGAGGGGGATCTGTAATGACCATAGACTTACCCAAAGTTTCCGATCCGTTGAAAGTTGGGTCAACGAAGCGGCGAAAGTTGTCGAAAGTGTCGAAGGACGTGTGGAACAGAGGGTAGTTGAATGCCTATCAAACGCATATTCCCAAATAGACATTATTTATGTAAAGTTTTATTACCATACACGAAGTTGTTTCATCATCTTTGCTTACTTTCCACATCACTTTCCTCTTATGAAACTAACCGAGTATGTAGATACTTCCATGCCCTCTCATCGATACGGATTCAATGCCATAACACCCGTGTATGCATTTGCAAATACTACCCATAGATATATACATACGTACAGATGCTGCACTGACATCTACGGCAGTGTTACATGTGTACATACACATTTATAATTAAATACGTACATACATTTGTATTTGTTATATCCATAGCATTATAATCATACAATCTAATAAAACTATAAACATATAAAATTTAGCAGTTGGGACTGTTCCTGTACGTGTATATGTACATATGTACATATTATGTATGCCCTGCAAATACGGCAGTCTTATCCAACAACCTATCCGGACATATTTATATAATTATATGTAAGTGTATGTATTATAATATGTATTAACATTTAAAGAGATAACGCATGTCTGTCAGTTGGACGTGTGTCCTTCTGCTCCTCATATAGTACTACAATAGCCGTGCATAGAAATTGTGAGCTGTGACAGCTGGAGAAGTTTGTACATACTCGATATGATCATTACTGGGAAATTCCTGTCCAGATCAAGACGAATTCCTCCCCAGTTTTGACAGGTAAGTCAAAGCTAGATGAATGTGAGTCATTTGTTAGGAAGGGGGATAGAGAGAAGTCAAATATATATTTCCCAAACCTTAGGGCCATTCACGACCGTCGCTCGAATGAAAGGAATGCCTAAATTCCCTAAGAAGGCAAAAGAAGGCTCGTCGCTGTCCACGGTCGAGGAGAAGTCAATAGGAGCAGCAGCAGGAGTTGGGGCGACAGTAGTAGGCCGGTCGTTTTTTGTCAACAGTTGACTCCCAGAACTTCCCCGCTTAACACGGACAATAGCTTTCCTCGTAACTTCCCTCAGCAAAGGCGAACTATGAACTTGGAGTGTCTGGTTCCCTTGTAGAACTCTCGTCAAATCAATGTACGCAACGGCTCGAGACGAAATCTCAAAGTGATGTTCCTACAACCATATGTAGATACATAGATATATGCTCAAAAAATATTCCCTTAAACTCTTTACTTTCACCCCCTACGAACTTACTCGAAAATCATAGTGTACATATGACGCTCTCAACTTCCTCTCCGTGTAGTATTCCGAAATAAAAAGCAATTTGAGAAGTGGTAAAAAAAAAAACTACGGAGACAAACCAATTTCTAGAAATAGACAGTTGCTTGGAAAGAAATGGAACCGAACCTGCAACCAATGTGAGACTCCCGAAGAGGCATACAAATTTGCATCCCAGGACACAAAAAGAATGGATCTCCGCGTCTTCCATCCCTTCTGAACGGCCGTGGCGAAGACACGAGCAATTTCAGTGAGTAAAGCCAGTCCCAGGCCTGGATCCCCAGCTCCATAAGTCCAAGAGTCGTGTGAGCAGCCCACGATCACGTACCTGAAGCATAAACAAAGACGAGGAAAGGACGGAGCTTAATTAGCCACAACATACACACACACACACACACACAGACACAGAGAACCTCTCCGAGCATTGCCCAACTCCCCATTTACATTTCCATCCCGGATCCGCTCTACCTTTCAAACCTAATTAATGCTCCGGCTCTTTGTAGATATCCTCCGTTCCCCCCACGTTTCACACAATATAATGAATTCCCAAACTCATCCGTATCCTCATTGAACGCTATTATCTGCTAAATAATTCAACCGTGGAGGAATATCCTGTTTATGTTTTCATACCTTCCGAATTCCATTTATTCCTAGCCCTTAATATTGTTTACGTATCTACATGTATATCTACCCCCGGTACAATATCCGAGACAGTGTGTGTTTGGATTTCGCAATTTGTCAAATACAGGGGTATTCATTAAGTCTACCTTGAATTCATTACAATTCATTCCAAGGATTCATTTGCTCCACACTGAAATGTAAGCATACTATGGAATCCACGACAAATGACGATAAACAATAGAATCATGTCAATCCAGGAATTGCATAAAGCCCGTATGTCAGGATGTATTTACGGAACAGGGGAGAATCAAGACAGTCCCAGGAAATAATGTTTCAATCACGTAAATGTGAATGTTTCCATCCGCCGCCCATAGGCATATGTATTTTCTCCTCTGGATGGACTCCTGCTGCTTTCTTTAATGGCTTTCACCCACATATACAAACACACACACACACACACACATACGTACATACACAGTAGCACACAAGCACACAAACCCACACGCACGGTTCCAACTCTTCTGTATTTAAATATACAGTAAAAAGTTTCAGGGAGGTGAGGCCATACAGTATTGTATCATCTCTAACACACGGAAGGTGGAAGCATGCAATAAAGAGGAAGCAAGGATCTAATGGGACGGTGGCACGGAATTTGATTTGTACATTCATTTCAGGTCTGAGCTTCATCCTCCTCCGCTCTCTCCTCTGGTTTTACATCCTTCCTTGATGTATGTACTTTCCTTCCCACAAATACTATAGGGAGCACAGGGAAAAATTCCCGGGAACATTCACATATGATTAAGATCCGACGGGACTGCGGGTGAACCAACAAAACAACACCTTTATTTACTGAACCATATATTGGTGTCTGGTGTAATATATGTGTGTATGGAGATGTACAATTGTATGCGTATACTACCTGTTCTAAGCTCAAGCCTCAGGCCTATCATTACACTCCGTGTGTACCAAAGTAAAACAATGGCCCATAAATAAATCTCAATGACACTATTGAGACTCCAGATTATTGAGATGCCGTAGTGGGGGGAAACACTTTGAAAGTATTGCTTTAGATTTCTTGAATTTATGGAAAACTATCTAAGAGCACAGAAAAGCATAGGTTTTAAAAATACTGGATGTTTGAAAGTCTCTTGAGAGGACTACTTAAAATGCAAAATTCTTGCAAGTGAATTATAGGGGGAAACAAAAGCCGGATGCGGACTCGAGTGAAACTTAGAAAGGCAGTGCATTAAAACAGCACCATTTGTTCCTTGCCGACTGCATCCTCGAGATACTTTTTTAAAGTGAAGTGTTTGCACTGAGGAAGGAGTTCGTTATGGTAACAATCCCAGCTGAAGCTACTTTTCCTCATCAATCATGATTGAGTCGAGATTTTTCTCCTTGAAATACTCATCTATAGATATATGTATGTTAGTATATCTAGATACACCTACGTAGAAACTTGTAAACCTCTACCTATGGATATAGACATTGAAAAAAATACTAAATGAGGAAGCCTTTTCCCTTCATTTATTCCTCCAAGGTTGTTTTCCAGGAAATGGAAAGAGGGTGTGAATTTTTGTGAAAAACACTCCACGTCGTATATGAAGAAATTCGTCGAAACAAAAATTATTATAGGTTTTCAACTCCCAAGAGTCTTGAGAGAAAGAGAGAGAGAGAGAGGTATCTTACAACTGTAGCAAGCAATATCACTCACCTGTCAGATTCCCAAGCGCCGGGAATGGCAGCCACGACATTGTAAATGCTCGAGGTTTTTGGTTCGTTGAAAATTCGGAGATGAGCTGGTTGGACACCCCCTAACGAGTACAACATTTTCAAGCCCCCCTGCCAGTCTTTCGGGATTTTCCTACCGCTTCTTATCATCAGCCTAGAATTTTGAAGGGAAGAGAGAAAAGGAGGAAATAGTCATCATTACTTTCACCAGCACATTGCATTATGATTCCAGTTTTTATGCATCCGCCATAAAAAGGGAGTCGGTAAACCCTGTTCTCAAATTACTACAGTCCACCTTACAGCCACCTTCCCTCCGCCCTGCTGTGACAGTTACTACATGCATTAATACTATATTTATAGGGAATTTCTAAGACCGAGGTGATACAGCAAATGGTGGGGAAAGTGGAGGTCTTAGGGAGTCTCCTCAAGGAACGAGAGAGAGAAAGTCTCCCAGAAACAGAGAGAGAGAGAGAGAAAGTCTCCCAGAAAGAGAGAGAGAGAGAGAGGAAATTTTGAGGAAAGAGAGTAAAGTGAGAGTGAGAAAGGATAGAGAGAGAGGAAAGTGATAGAGAGAAAAGTGAAGGTAAGACCCAGAAATGTTGAATAGGTAACGTAGGGAAATAAAGCACTGCCCTACATAACTGGGGAAAGGTGGTTGGCTCGTGGACCAAGTTGAGGAAAGTAATTGGCTCTGAGAGAATGAAAGAGCATTTACTTCTGGCATCTTGGTTCATGGAGAGAGAGAGAGGGAGAGAGGACGAAGGAGATGAAAGAAGAAGGAAGGGAAGAAGAAAAAGAGTAACTTACCTGAAAAGGTACTCAGCGTCACTAGAACTTATCGTGTGGCACGGAATCGTCCACTTGCTTTTGTGTTTCTAGAGGGACGTCATCAAAAGAAAGTATTATGAGGACAAAGAATTCCATTGGAATGTGTAGTCAGCATCGAGTCCCAAATACTTTCCGTAGATACACTTCCATTCCTTCAGGATTCTTCAGGATCCTGAAGGATCCCAGCTCATATAACTATGTGTGTCCATTCAATGTCCATTCACTTCGCATTCATAATGTACACTTTCGGACTTTTTTTCCCCTCATGGCAAAATGACCAGGGGAAGCAGGGCAGGAGCAATCTCAATAATAGGTACCAATACATAGTTCCCCCTAATATGAAATATATCAACTCCCTTTATAACAGCTCCCAGTAATTCCCCCAACTTTGTATTCCTCAAGGAGGCTCAAGTTTAAAATAAAAAAAATTACATGCTCAGTAATGGCAGATGGCAGACACTAGCGAAACTTTCAGGGGGTAATTCACATTAGTGACGTAATAGGGAGCGTCGCTACAACCAGACTAGACCGTATCCTAGTACTTTCCCCAGGAAAAAAAAACTTTCTCCAAACGCACGTTCGGAATCATTATTTCTTCAACCTCCTTGGAAGGAACATTTACCTATGTATGTATGTATGTATGTATGTCTAGATTTTTTTTTGTACTGAAGAGTACCTCCTGCTATTTATACAATACGTGTATATTACTATATCTATAGATACGTGTAATTATATTTAGCCACTGCGTCTGACATATCTTTCATTTAAGGCAGATCCCCTAAAAAGGAATCAGCTTTCTTTTAATGAACAGCTCCGACTAGAGATTTTGCGAGAAATGCTATCCCCCGGATTTTCATGAAACTCATTATTAAGAGCACGCTTTGTAGAATGAGTTCTATCGGAGAGCGGGGTTCCTTCTCCCGGAGTTACTTAATACATGATCATGCTCCGAAATTGATGTCAGGTTTCACACAAGTTTTTAAATTTGGTTCAAGAAATCTCGCTTCCAGAAATTTTATTTCCAACTCCCCGTACCTTATGTAGAAAGATGACAGGGAGATACGGAGCTGCTGGGTCTCTGTATTAAAACGTCGTCGGCTAAGAAGCAAATATGAATAATTTTTTTCAAAAGAGCGGGAGTTACGAGCAAAAACGTGCATATCGGCACAATTAGGAAGTAACAGGATTATGTGGATATACAGTTTTTTTTGGGGGTAAGTAGGAATTAACTGCTTAAAACGTAAGGTTTCGTCGGCTTGATAGAAGATTGCATGAGGATGGGGATTTTTGGTTCTTAGCTGACGATGCTATGGATAAGTGCGTACGGGAAGTTAGAGGCACCTGTCAAAATTCAGATACATACAGCCATAATAAACTCACTTGGTACTCGTGCATTTGACCCAGAGTAAGTAACGAGCTCCTCACAATGGCAGACGCTGGCATGAAAGGCCCAAAGTCAGCAGGGTCCGGATAGAAGACAATAGCAGCGACGCCAAAACTCACGGCAGTTGCAGCCTGTACAATAATGTAATGTGGAGTAAGAAAAACAGAAAAAAAGGAAATGAAAAAAATTCTAAACAATTGTGGAAAGACTGGAATGACAGGCAATATTTTATGACTTCATGCTTGCTCAACCACACCAGACCCTCTCTTCTTTGAAAGGGACAAAGTTCAATAAATTTAAAAAATAGATTAGAAATAGAGCAGAGAACTATGGAGTGGGGTGTCTTGGCCAAAAAATCCCATGAATTCCGTCCGCAGTGGACCAGTAAATCACGGAACATTTATTGGCAAAACACTTCTGTATCTTCCAGCAGGATACTTTTGTACATGGTTCCTATCGTTGACACGTTCACGTGCAGTTGAAAGAAATAGAGAGGACGAGAGGAAGAGAGGAGGAGGAGGAGGAGGAGGAAAAAAAGCGATGATAAAGACACGATGATGAAACACATGTTTAAAAGGAGGAAAACACACTCACCACTTTTGACGGATGGAGGTGACTGAATCGGATGAGTGCGATCGACCCATTCAGAGGTACTTGGGTCTTGGCCAAATATTGAAAATCCTGTGCACTCCCAAAGTGTCCATAAATAAGGGTCCCTGCAGTGTCGTTTAAGCAAAAGTGGAAATGTTGTCGTCAATGCTAAGGAACTGGGATGTGTGAGAAGGGGACGCTTTTCCTAGCTAATACCTTTACCCACCCATTCCTGGTTTCCATTCCAAGTTTATATCAAATATGCACCCGGCCCCGGCTTTGATGCAATAGTCTCATCATCATAAAATTTACTTTTCCTCCGTGAAATTTTATTGCACCTTTCCCATCAACTTAGGCCAGCCTGATCAAACCACTACTCACCAACGTACTTATGTCAACAGCCTTCTCCGCACTTTCTCTCGAAAATTTCATACATGGAGGTACTTCGGGGTGGTTCCTAGCATTTTGGGGACTGTCCGTCCCAGGATTTTTTCTCGTGCATTTTATTAACCCATACATGTATGATATTACGATTGCTCTATAATTTTTCCCTGTCCATACAAATTTAAAATTGGAGTCAATGGAGTCAATAAAATTTAAATTTTAAACAAGTCATAGATCCGTTCCCCCTCCTGAACAGATCTCTGATCTCCCTGAGATTTAATGCTTCAAGTATCCTACATAAAAAATATATAATTATCTAAAGGTCGTGTAAATTTGCTATATCTATCTATGGATACCTTCCCTTACAAGATCATTTTTTCTGAAGGGTTTTCTACAAGACAAATATATTTTGGCACATTCATATTTACCACAATGTTAATTTGTTTTCCTTATTTGAGCATTCCGTCATACAACAAATTTTCCTGCTTTCAGGGGATCTCTTATAAAAAGAGGCTACTGTAGATATCTCCAAAAACTAAATTCTGGCAAGTTTTACTCAACAAACTCTGTATTGTTTGCATTACGGGAAAAATCCCCTTGGCAGGCTTAGCTCTGATGAAGTTCGAGCTCATTTTTGTTCACACATACATACATATGTACATATCCAAAAATAAGTACATCCTGAAAATCTAGACTTGTGTAAGTAATCTTACATGATAAGAAGTAGAAAAAATAAAGTTACCATTCAAGTCAGCGGCGGGTGAGAAGGAGAGGAAGGGCCGAGCGTTGGGAATATTTAAGTCATCGCCCAACTTTGAGCTCGTGAATAACACAGACCCGTTGCCGTCAAGTACCTCGACGAAATTGAAAGCGTTTGTCCTGCAAAGTGACCAAAGGCAGAAAGAAAAAAAAGTCATGAAAGTGTTCGTGAGAGTGAGAGAGAGTGAGAGAGAGAGAAAGGAGCGAGTAAAAGAAAAGAATTAAGTTGATCGACAGGGAAATCCCCACGGATAGAAAGTCTATGAAAGAATGAAAAGCGAGACAAGCACAAAGAGGAAGGGAGAATAAGTGAAAGATAGAGAGAAAGGAGGAGGAAAAAACTCCAGCTAAATCTCTTAAGTCCTCATTGAAACTCACCATTAAATTTACGACGGATCGCGTGGAGCTATGTACATAGAGTATAAGAAGAAAAAAAAACGTCTCCTCTCATTTATTCATCCCCCCTTTCAAAGTTACACAGAGAGACCCATTTTGACAAAGGGACATAAAGATTACGTAACCAGAAATTCGTTTGTTCTTTTAATTCTCTCTTAATTTAAAGTAAGTTATCAGCTCAGAGGGTTTTGTTATTCCTTCTGCTCAAGGAACATAAAAAGACGCCCATTTTCAGCGGGACTTTGTGAGACGAACAAATTGTCACAAAACCTTTTTTTTTCGAGACTCCGTAGCTATGTATCAAAATAGCTTTCGAAGCTAAACATAATTACATATGCTTTCTCTTTCATATGGAATTACTTTTTTCACACACACACACACACAATTTTTTTCGCGACATTACAAAATAAAGTTGGACGTGTCGGATTAAGAAGACGAGGAAAAGCTTTTAAGAAAAGGTACCGCATCGTTTTGATCATCTACGACGGACTTTAAATTCTCTCGTGTGATTCTCTCCCTCTCCCTGGACTTGGCCATAACTAGGTGAGTATGTGCGAGTGTATGTGTGTGTGCATGTGTGTGTGTGTGTGATGTGAGGGCGTATTTTTGGAGCATGTGACGATAAGAACATGTGCTTGATTTGCATGGAGGATTCCGTTCACGACTTGGCAGTCACTACTCAGCCACAAATTCTCTCCTAAAATCTCTTTCTCCTTCCGTGTGTCTCTACTTCATTCAGCCCGGTTAGGGAATCTTTAGAGTCTCCGTCTGTTTCAGGCTTGTTGGAGGAGTCGGGGCTGAGTTGTTATTTGCCGCACGTCACCCACTGCCAAGACTCCACGGATGGGTTCATTGGACATGTCACATTTTATTGCCTCATTTATTGCCAAATCACCCAACAAAAAGTGCGGGGGTTCTCACAACCGTTTCAAATTCATTTTGGCACAATCTTTTCTCTCTCCCTTTCACTCAATCTCTCACTGCAAAGGAAATTTGCAGGCACGAGCAGACACCGGAGATATTGAGATGGAGGAAAGGACAGGAGATGGTATAAATTGTATCAATTTTTGTGCCCTTCCTTTCCCCGAGCTCGGTGAGATCGAGTTTTGCGAGAGACATTCCACTAGGAGAGAGAGAGAGAGAGAGACAGAGAGAGAGAGAGAGAGACTCTGTGTGAGAGGACTCCCTGAAACATGGGCATTCCCACCGGGGCCCATGCTGGGGGGAGAGGCTGAGGACGAGGACAATAGGAAGGCCTGAGGTGAAAGCGTGTAAATAACATGCCATAGTGGAGACATTCATGAGGAAGGCAAGTTCACATAAAGGAGAGCACAAGAGCTAATGAATAGTTCCACTCACTTGGTTAGGAGAGCTTTGTGTTGCTCCACTCGAACGGATAGGCCGTAGCTCCTCCACAGATCCCGAATAGCCATGGCCATGGACCGTCCTTCCGCTGTTCCCGCCATGTGAACTTCCTGAGACATTCGTCTACAAATAAAAATCCAGGCGGAACAAGTTAGCGTTTTCTAAACAAGGATTTTTTTTCCCCTACTCCTTTAAGAACCTTGTTTGTCTTCTGAGGAAATCATTAAGGACCAGGACGGAATTAATTTTGGATTCCATCCCCAGGATCTTTCGCCTACAACTGCTCATTGGTCTGGTTAATTACGCTTGGGGTATTCGTAATTACATATTTACATTTGCTTATAGGTGTGGAAATATTAATTAGGGTAGGAATGCAGGGATTTCATAATGCATAGATACCCTCACATGCCCTCCTTACATAGATACTCTTTAATAATTAATTATAACACTCGTAGCCATCTAAGTATCCATTCTTCCAGGGATTCTATAAATGTGTACAAAAACATAGGATTTGGCTAAGAATCAATTCCAACTTACTTCCCACCAATACCCAATGCTGGATTTACAATTTGTCCAAAGTAGCCTAATATCAATTATTACTTCATCCTTTAATATCCGAAGGTTTTAATAGTGGAGCGAAATTCGGACGGTAATTGCATTCAAGGCTCGTTTTGCCTCTCCGCTCATGATGAAGAGGGCAAAGTTCAGAAAAACTTGTGTTCATATAATTACGAGCCTCTCGAAAAGGGATATGGGCTTTGAAAGGGCACATGGATATGGAATGAGTGGGCTGAGAAGCATAGTGAGCATCTTCAGTATTCAAGCATATGAATATGCTCACTTTTGTTTCCTAAAAATTATGACGGAGTTCATCCTAGCTTTTAAACACTTTGAAGAAACTTATCTTTGTCTTTTTGCCGACAATAGACATGCCCCTGCTTGTACTTACATAGGTAGAATACATGGAGTTTGGATTGTCTGCAGAAGAGTGTACAGCTTGGAGAAAGTTGAGTGCGCTTTCATCCGGAGCTTCCTCTAAGCTTATTTTTAGGTTTCTATAGGTATGAATACATATATCTAGATATATAGATATAGATATGAGACCATCCAGACAACAGATGCTTTTTGTTTGGAAGGAGGTATGGGCCATACGTGAGGCTATGAGTGCTCACACGTGGAAAACCAATGAGCATTAGAATTTTCACCGAGGTACTTGTGTAAATAATAGGCCCATTGAAAGTGAAAGTAAGGCCTGGAGTAAGAACGCATACGTTATAGGATTTTTAACTCTTCGTCCCTGACACAGGATAGGGAAGGGGAAGGAGCTTTCACTCATTCACTTCATACCAAATGAGGGAACAAAGGGAATGTGGGATGAGGTACCCAAGTTGGCTTCACACACACATCGCCTCCAGGTGAGTTTGAAAGGAAAGTCTGAATAAACAGAACAATCAAGCCTGGACTGAGAAATAGGGAGAAAAATGGAGTGGATTTCATACTATAAAAGCTTTCCAAAGCAATCAAGGCTATTTCTTATTAAATATCAAGAAAGGAAGCCCGGAGGGGTTTTTAAATGCATTCACTCCACCGCCTCCATGGATGTGAGCAAAATGTAAACACGGGCGTTATGAACCCTAGTGTATAGATCTATGTGGAGGACTAGGACTCACTTGAGATTATGTCGAATATTGTCAGCGGAAATTTGACCCACAAGCTTTTGGAAAGTGGATTCATTGATCTCATGTGTGGACCAGGAGAGAGAGGATGGAGGCGTCCAGGCCGCATGTGGCTTTGGAGTCTTGCTAGGCACGGAGCTTCGGTCCTTTTGCCCGATGATGTATCCACAGATGAAGCCCAAGAGTAGGATTCCAGCCGAGGCTGCTAATACTTGGAGCTGTGAATGCAAATTAAGGAGAAAGCACTTGAGCCCGCTGTATTTGAATGTGCGTCGTGCTAATACATGGACAGGAACTGCACTAGAAATTTGAAGAATTATTTTTATATGTTTTTTTGCCCTAGCTCCTGAAGCATTTCCGACTTACTGGAAATAGGCGGCCCAAAATCTTACGTGAAATTAAATTTGTTATAATTGAATTCTTTTTTAAAATTGTATTTCCGGCCTGTGCTCACGCTGGGACAAACCCTAATTACTTTAAATATTAGTTTGTTTTATAGGAGGAAACTTTACTGAGGAAATTTTATAAGATACTCAATAAGCTTTGTAGTCAATTGTCAAGCCAATGCATTGTGAATCGTTGGCAAGGAAAGCAAGAATTAGGAGGAAGTTTGGCGTCAAATAGGGGGATCCGGAGGAGTGGAAGGATTTAACGCTATTAATTTGTTCTGCAAGATCCGACCGTTATAAATCATGGCCATCTATATTAAATCATACTAGATACAAAGATTTGTGACTGCAGGAGCCAGAAATCTAAGGGAAAAAATATGATTCGACTAAAAACATTCCCAAGGTTTGGATTAAAAAAACGTCCTTTAAAAAGTCCTAATCTAATTTCATATTCTCGGAGTAATTAGAATAATTCGTGATTTCTTGGAAGAGCAACTAATTAATTGTATTTTTTGGATTGGTCTAGAAAATTAGGAAAGAACTGCTGATGTATTTATTCCAGTTGTTTCATAAGTTAGGGGATGGGTTCGGGACTTGGGTATAGTTGGAAATACGGCACTATATGTAGATATGTTACTATGCAGATGGTAATTTGAATTTTTTGAGCTCTAAAAGGCAATGATGCTTACCTTTGCTTTGCAAGCGGAAGCTTTGGAGGAACGTTTGGAATGCACACGAGCTGTATGGATGGCGACGATGGGTTGAGAGAAAGTTGTTGACGGGGTCTCATCCGTATGATCGTGATCTTCCAGCGTGAGCTGCTCCTCCACACTCATTTCCGTCTCATCTGAGTACTGCCAACGACGGTAGTCCTTCTTTCCCGGCATCATCAGCCTGAACCAATCCATTTTCAAAAATCAAATCTAAAAATATTTAATATGCTGTCCAAATCCCCCTTACAACTCACGTGAGACAAATATCCACCAGTTACTTTTGAGGGGATATGGCAAGTCCCCTTTAGAAACATCCTTGTCAAGTCAATCGGAGAGGAAGGTTTGTAATTGAAATTCATGAAGGTAAGTTCGCTATAAATTCTGGAATTGCGGGATGTCTGCTCTCTGCCTAATCATCCCGTGGCTTAAAACAGGGAGAAAGTCCTAGCGGGATTTATGGCCTCTTTCCATTTGTATTTATTTATAGAAGACATCCTATACTCGGAGCCGCGGTCTGTGGACAAGCTTACTTTGGCAGGTTCCTTGGACCAATCTACTACCTCCCCTTGCTTCAGTAGATTTGTACCAGTCAGTACATTAACGTATGGGTTAGTCTCTATGAAGGATTCTTCCTTCCCTCACAAGGAGGGCGTCTCAGATTCAAAAACGACTCAGGAAATACCCCGGGTGTATTTATATTAATGGATGAGTTATCATAACTCCAAATCAAATATCTAATTACCCCCTCCTGATTTAAAGTGGAGCTAAAGCTTTCAATTAGTTTCTAAATTTAATATCTATTTCTGTACAAATTTGATCTATAAATTTTTAAATGTCAGTACAAACTATTGCGATTTATAAAAATATCTACTAAACGTCAAAATTTAATCCAAACCATATATTTTTTGGGAGGAATTTAAAATCTTAACTCTTTTTAACGCTCTCAAACGTCCGTGCCTATAAATTCTTTTGATTTTGATGTTTTATTTAACTGTTCACTCCAAGTGACTGTCCACACCTAACTTTCATCCTGAGGATTTGGCATGAGATTTCCGGAGCTAAGCATTTACAAGGCCAAGAACCATTGCCTTTTGTGGTAGGGAGATTCATTCATCAATGACTTTAGCATGTGAGGGATTCTCCCTGTCAGTTGATAGCTTTAGCTCGTATGCAATTACGTGCATGAAGGTTTTTTGGTGAGAAAATAGAAACTTTTGATTTGGTGCGGAAAAGGGAGACTGAGCGAAGTGCTTATCTCCTCAACTCCTTCCCACTATCTCTTTATCTCTGTAAACGTCCCAGGAATCTCACTTTCTCTCCCTTCCCCCGCTTGATTTCCCCAACATTGGCCAAAGTGTGATTTAGGTGGTTGGGGTCTGTACAAAAGTCCGGCTCTTCCTCAGGGCGTCCTCTCAGTTAAGAACAGAGTTTTTTTTTCAATCCTCATTTCTTGTCACGTCTTCACTCTACGCCGAACTATTACACGGACAATTTTCTCCCTGGATTCTCCTTTCCCCCCTCTTTCTCTCTCTCTCTCTCTCTCTCTCTCTCTGTTGGAGTTGCTCTGTTTCCCTTGAGTTGGATACATTCCAAAAGGAAAAGTTTGCCCTTGTCTATTGCTCCACAACTTCATGCGTTATTAACGACTGGCCAATATTGTTAGGAACAGGAATACTAGTTTTTTTGTTTTTTTCCCTCTTGTTGCTACTTTCCCCTGTAAGTTACAAGGATCTCCCCTCGTTTTTGATGTCACCTTCAAGTTGATGGGAAGCTTTGAGCTATGACCAACTGGCAAAAGCCAGATTTAATGGACGTTAAACTTGGGAAATAAGTCTCTAAGAATTTGAGGGGGGAAAGTTGTTCATCCCAACTTGATCTTGTTTGCCAACGAGAGAGAGAGAGAGAGAGTAGCAACAGTACTAGTAGAAGGAGCAGGAGTCGGAGAGGAGGTGGGGAACGTAGTAATAATTGTGAGATCGATGAGTGCTTTATTAGCTCAAGTAATAGATACGGATTGGAAGCTTTGGAGAGAAAGGAGCTGGAAAGAAAGCCGGGAATGAGTTCAAAGAGAAAGGAGGGAATGAGGCTTGAAATGATACACATGACCTGGTTCAACCTAATGTGTCAACAGTTATTAAGTCAAGAGTGTTTTTCCTTTCCTATGAAATTATGTTGGCTCTTGTCAGGGATGCAAAATTACACTCATGAAAGAAGATGGAAGATTTTCCAATCCGCCAACTTTCTTCAAGTCAGACAAGATTAGGTTTAAATAGCATAATCAGCAGTTAGCACTAAAGCGTGTGGATATACCTATCTACGCAGAGCTCGAGAATCCCAGAATTCTATTTGTGGTGTTAAGTTGTGTGTACACTACTCTCTCTCTCTCTCTCTTACTTTCTCTTGAGCTTACCAGCAGGAAACTTGTTCCTATGCAATTCCAATGAGATTCGAGTGAAACCTGCGCATCGTCATCATCTCCCCATTAAATCTCCTACTTTACATTTCAACCTCACCTTTTGCCTTCATTCCAGCCCTCCCTCTCAGCTTCAATCAAGTGAGAAGTAATGCATGCATATAGTTACCGAGCTTTCACTTATAGACTCTCCTCTGTCTATTGTGTATGGTGAAAGGTGTTCGACATATCCACATTACAGGATGCCGGAGAAGCTGGAAAGAAAGTGTGGTATAACAGGAATTGCAACACGAATGTCCTGGAGGGCCCTGTCAACATACACACACACACACACACAGAGACAGATCTACAAGGCACAAGTTACTAACAAGACTTCTCATCAATACGGCAGCAAGGGGTACAACAAGTTTCCAACACACTCTCCTCTCACTTTCTCTGTCTTCCCTTTTTCTACAAATAATATGGCGTCCTGCTTTCTTTTAATGATCTCATTTTCTTGAATTTTACGGAACGGAGCTTTCTATACACAAACTCCGTCAAGCATAATCCCACAATGGGAACTCTCACTGGTCTTGGGAAACAACTCGGGGAGTATAGTAGGAGCTCGCCAACAAAAATCCTTTGTATACAAGTCGTGCCTAAGAGGCTGTGCATACTGGCGTGCGTGTGAGGAGCGTCTATGCAATTAACGCTAAATCTCCCTATGGAATGGGTATAGTGGGAGAGGAGATACCTATGGCCTAAGTGAAAGCAACCATCACATGTGTAATTATGCGTGCATACCTATAAGTAATGGGAGGGTCTTGAGTTTTCATTTCACGCTCGGGCATGCAATCCCTTTACTTATTACTGTGTCTTGATCTGGGCTCCCTAATCCTTATAACTTTCTCCGCCTGGTTTCCTTTTGGGGGAATTC
Organism: Allacma fusca; assembly: GCA_947179485.1. Taxonomy (NCBI): domain Eukaryota; kingdom Metazoa; phylum Arthropoda; class Collembola; order Symphypleona; family Sminthuridae; genus Allacma; species Allacma fusca. The sequence goes on from OX359248.1 coordinate 47,899,577, forward strand.
AGGCGAGGAGGAGAGTAACTTTTAGTTAGGGACACTGATGTGGGAGTAATCAACACTTCTATAATCATATAATTATGCGAGTTTATTTCCACATGAGGTTCCCACTTTCGATGGTATTTTGGAGAAAGAGGGGTATTTTAAAAGGGGGAACGTGGCTGCTTGTGAGAGAGGTCCCAGGAACTTTTAGCCGCATTTCTGTAGTAATTCAGCTTTGAATTTATAATGTCTAATAAGCTACTTATGTTTTGTTCCAAGAATGAAATCCATTTCGGAATTATTCTACCGTAAAGTAACTATTTGGCTGGGAGCTGATAAGTCACATTGAGACGGAGGACCTTCAGCATGGGGTTGTTTGGAAGAGATTTAGCATGCGCCTACAATTAGCCTCGTACTTGCGTAATTACTGAGTGGAGTCACCGGATTTGGAAATGAGGAGTTGGGACCAAGACGTGAGGTTTTGCTGAAATTTCATGAAGGAAATGAGACAATAAGTACTTACGATGCAGGAAGAAAGGTACTTTCGAGAAAGAAATTGCCAGAAATGCGAAGGTTGATTGTGAATGGTGTGGAAGCGATTGCCAAGAAAATGTCTCTTCAATTTTACATGTGCACATATCCATCTGTCTATAGATAATTATATAAATATACGAGCGTACATACAGGCACTGTAAAAGCATCCACACCACCCTAACCCTGTCATGGGCTTGTATAGCCTTAAGTGCAGCACACAAAATTATAGATGTAGGTACAAATGTAAAATAGAGGTGCCTATAAATCTATAGCGTGGGCCTCCTCGGGATTCCCATGTAATAGTACTGTAGTATGTATGTATTAGCCATACATGGTCACGTAAAGGCCAGGGTTATATGCCCTGTAATATAAAGTGTAAGTTGGAAAGCCGGTCATCTCCAGAACATTGAGCCGAGTCCCAAGGAATGTATAGCCAAGTGGTAATTCCAGTAATTGTCTCGTTGACAAATCCAATCAAAACTTGCACTCCCAGTGTTCACTGTCATCGAGAGGCTTGAAGTAGAACAACAAGTATGTACCCCACCCCTCGTCCTATACCCTCAGAGCTTAACTCTTTAGAAAAATCTTAAGCCCAGCAATTTTTACCCAGCTTTACTCTAAGCACCCCTGATATGAAGTGCAAGACGAGACAAAAATAATGAAAGTACCTCACTAAAGTCAACAAGGATTCGGTGGGATTGGGAGTAAGCAAAGCAAGTGGGAGCTGTTGCTGGTGTAGTTGGGGAAAGTACATAGTTCCTTAGCCCTCCTCAAAGGAGCAAGATTTGTGAAGGTGGGAATGCTGAGTCGTAAACGTAAAAATGAACGTTTATTTGGTTAAAAATGTGGTTCTCACATGCCCATTAAAACCCCTTGAGCTGGAGTCATTGGGCCAGATGCTCTTTGGGCTTGAGTAGAGTTGATAAGCAAATTTTCTGTGTACAAGGGCCCAATAAAAAGAGTGAGAGTGAGAGAGAGAGAGAGAGAAAGTGAGAGAAGAGAAAATAAGAGAAGAGAAAGTGAGAAAAGAGAAAGAGAGAGAATATTGAGATAGAAGTGAGTCAGAAAATAGTGAAGAGTTGCAAATGAAAGGACATTTTAGCCTCTCTGTCACTATTTGCCGTTCTTGTAATTTTTTATGCTGCCTCATCACAACAGTTTTTTCAATGTTTTTCTTTCTTTCTCTCTCTCTCTCTCTCTCTCCGAGACTTTACTTGCAATTCAAGGGAGAGCAGAGAAAGAGAGAGAGAGAGAGAAATTGTTGAAAGGCAAGTTTGGCGGAGATTGCAAATTCTATAGATGAGCTCCTTGTTCCCGTAAAATGCCATTACTTAGTCTCTTTGAGGATTTGAATGCGACAGTCGTTCTTTGGAAGAGGCTTACATCCCAAGGCTGAACTCCTCTGACAGGTAACTACATAAACACGTTCAGGCTTGTAATGTTCCAAGGGAGAAAGTACCTTGGGAGGGAGCTCCGTATGTGTGTCTCAGTGTCTCAGTGTGTGAGTGAGTGAGGGAGTGAGAGGACGAGCATACATTGGAGGACAAGGAGGAGTGATGTGAGAGTGAGGGGCCCGGCTGATAAATGGGAGGCTAGTTGAAGCATGACGATATAGACTGGTCCAAAAGTGCCGACGATGAGTTAAAGGTAAGCACGGCAGATAATTGCTCGCTACCTTTAAGTGGAATCTATGTGCAGGTCGTGCTCATGGAATGTTTACACAGCAAAACTAACGTCTGCTACTAATGGAGCACTCATTCGACCTGGGCCCACAAGCCATCGTCCCGTATTTTTTCATTATGGATGCGAGCCAGACTACAGTACCATTCCAATTCCATCTACTTGCCCTTTTGCCCTCACTCCCGTCCCCTCCCGCACTCTTCCATAACTCTCACTTCCTCTCCTGGCTTCCTCTCTCTCTCTCCTTGACTCCTCACATTTCCTCAACTATAGGAATATTCTAATGCGAGTTGCAACATAAATAAGGAAACTAATGGGCACTTTTTTCCCCTTCCTTGCACTACACTTTCCACTAACGCAATTACCCAGCACACACACACACACACTCACACACACACACAACACTCTAAGTAAGCTGAGGGTGTAATGGTACACAATACAGCTCTGCAGGGACCCTCCGGAGGTCCCAACAATCCTATTTCCTCACGCTGCACATGCCCCCGACCCACGTAACTAGACTAGAACAAACGGAGCGAATGCAACCCAGTTCATGTATCTACACAAAATACATCTAGATACAAATTCACATCAACAATATACACATTCATATTTGCTCCATATCCCTTGGACCTACTCCGTAGTAAGTATCATTTTATGAGAAAAAACAATCAACATGCTAATTTCCCAGGAAACAGCTCCTGCAATAAATGCAGGAGCACGTATCAATCCACACATAAAAAGGAACACCCGACTTTTACCATCCTCCTGACAAGGCCTTCAGCGAATAATATTATAGGGCATGAAAAAAAGCCGCCCTTTGTGGAAATCCCCCACAATTGTATGCATATATATACCTCTGTATACATAATTAGACATACGAAATCAATTACCCTATATCTATAATACAGGAAACACTTACTGCCCTTCCCCCGTCAACTTACACCTTGAAACATGCAACCTGCTTTATAACATTGACCAAACATACCTGTTCAACCAGCCCCGGAGAGACTCCTGCACCACTGACGCTCCCACGATTATCCTGTACCACGAAATTCGATCCCCAACTTTTTCCCAAGTCTTTTTATGATGGTTCCATACGAGAACTAGTTTTGATGGAGAGAAAAAAAAAGGAACTTTCAGGGAAATTGATTACTTAGTAGATAGCAGTCCTGACTTTGGATGGCAATTGTTTGATCAATCCATGACCAGTATTTTTTTTTACGGTAGGGCCCAGCTTCAGCTTAAAATTTCCCTTCAAATCGAATAGAGTCAAAATAATCCGAGAACTGGTTGTGAGTTCAAAGTATATGGTAGATATTTCAAGTTGAAAATAGTACTCACACTTGGGGAAATTTTCCGCCTTGAAGATGATTTTTGAAGTCACTTCTATTTTAATGGGATGTGACGAGGGAGAGGACGAGGCAGGAAATGAGAGGGGAAAGTCGGAGGAATCATGCTGACAGAGAAAGAGCGTGTGTGCGGATGTTTAGGACAGAGAGGACAGGTGGGCGCCAAAGACAAGTCTGGAAGTGACTGAGTGTGGAGAAAGTGAAGGTTAAAGTAGAAGCACTGCCGGTTTGTTTCCCAGTCGAGGGAAAACTTTGCGTCTGCTCTGTCCTCCCTTTCTCCAGCTTATGCACACGAGGAGCCCTATCGTCTCCGATATGCTATGGAGAGACGAGGAGCCGTCCATCCGTCTCGGAACCATCTCCAGGCATTTTATTCGATGAATGCAAATTCCTCAGCAGTGCATAATAGCATACATAGAGTATATATTTGTAGTTTGCAGAGGACAGGAGAGCAGTTGAGAGTCCTGGAGAAAACCACATGGTTTTCTCCAGTTGGGAGTGTATGTACCTGAGACCCATCGTCAATATTTGAGGCATGTACTATCTATACACATTGGAGGCATGTGAGTATAAACAGTCCCTGTACCTCCAGCCCCAGACAGTTATTCCCCAACGCTTGGCTTGTGCACAGATGAATTCCCTCTATTTAAATGCGTAAACAGAGGTAACGACTCCGACTGTCTATGACGGGATAGGAACCCCAGGTAAATGTATAAGTGTGCATATTTACGAGCTTCAAGCCTACAATGAATATTCACGGGAAATGTATTACATGAGAACACAATAAGATACTTTACGTCAAGCATTTCTACATATGTACGTAGGGAAAATTCACCTTGTAGAAGGCCCAGAGAGAACAGGGCCTGTACTACTGTACTGGATTCAACGTACAATCATCCACACTACAAGTGCTCTCTCGTTACAAGAGCACCACTAAAACTCTCGAAATGTGACTCTTTTCCAAAGACGTGATCTCACCAAGAGGACACATAACCCTGAGATGAGCGGAAATGCACTCAAATAGTTGTCCTCCTATGAAGACAATCCTCCTGCAAGAGGGACTCTCCCAACGAGAGTCCCCTGTACAGGACCAAGTACTCACACAGTCCTGCAGAAGGTCTCGTATGTATCTATACATACGTACACTTAAATATCAACGAGAATATTTACAAAAAAACAAATACATAAATTCAAAGGGAGGTCTCCTTCCATGCAGCGATAGTATATGTATGAATGTACATACAGTCGAGCCTGTGCAGAGCAGTCTCGGAGGGTTTATAAAATTATACTGTTATAAATAAGTAGTGATGTATTTAAAGGCCACAAGGAGGTTGAGAAATATTTGCTCAGGAAAAATCAATGGTGCTGTTATAAAAATGAAGCTGTCTTGGAGGGGCTTTCCTGGAATTATATCCCTATGTGTACTTACGTTGGGTAAGATATATGTACATAAATGCACACGAGACGGTTAATTCAAAGGTATCATCTCCACACTACTAGTAGTTTAAACAGAATTTTATTTACATTTGCACTCCCGATTCTGGGTGAGGGCTCGTATTCTATATCTATCTCCATGTACATAATAATTATGGAGGCAATCATAGGGTTAACGTGGTTGTTAAACATGGATGATGCATAGTACAGTGAACTCTTCCCTGTAGCCAATCTTCAAAGAATCAAAAATTGACTCTGACAATCCTAAGCTTTTATAATCCTGCCGTTACAGTGGAGGGATAAAAACTGGAATTATGGTAAGGAGGGGGAATGTGTTCAGATATTTTTCCTTCCCAGAGAGAGAGAGAGGAACTCTCGTCTTATTTTATACGAGGAGGGACTGGGAGAGCCGGAGTGCACTGTACGGAGGTTATGTACGTTAGATATACATAGGTGTGTTAAATTGTATTTAGCTGGTTGGAGGAAAAGAACAGATGTATTATAGGATGGGTGGATGTCTGTAGTTGAGTCAGACGTTATAAGGTGTATTTCCATACAATCATTATTCCTTTCCCTGCCATATAAGGAGAAATTCAGACCAAATCCTCTTTAAGCCATGCATGGTGAGATGGTGAAACGATTCTCCAAAGCTTTCCCTCTCCTTTTTCCTTCATCCACTTCCCTCATGGAGAAACATTTGACTGGCTCTATAAGGGAGGACGACAATGGAAAGATCCCTGAATTCCCTCTGCTTTTATTTTTCCAACCACTCGCTTCACTAGTCTTGATCGCGTTTCACTTTCAAACCCATCCTCTCCTTCCACGCACACTACTCTTCCCAAACGCATCATCCCAGCATTATAACCGAAAACAACTGCTGACAAACCGCTTTGACATGCTCCTGCCTCCTCTCCCTCCATCCTCCGAAGGTATCTACGGAGTCAGGAAGCTCATCCAGGCACGGTATCTTGATCAAAGTTCAGCCTGGTCAATTCTATCCGCGTAGATAGATAGATATCTGATTTTGTTTTGGGGGAAAAAATATTTTCTTTTAAAGAGGAAGAAAGAAGATCTAATCCACGAGATGTACTTACGGGCACGTTTCTCAAATTGGAACGGTACTATAAAAAAAAAATTTTTACTATATTTTTTTTGTAGCTGGTCCAAGGATTTGACGTTCACCAGGATCCCGATACATAATGCATGTGAAGGTGTAGGTAACATGTCTCCCTCCATAAGCTATGAGATGTAGTGGGAGCTATCAAGTCGGCATTGCCAGATGACATTGCCGTAGTAAAGCTGGAATGATGGAGGAATGACGGAGGATTTCCTACCTTTTCAATTGCTTCCTGGCAACTTGTCATTAGCTCACATTTACTACCTGACATTTGTCTCGTCGAGAGATATGCTAAAGGGTAGACCTTTGAATGAGGAAATAAAACTGGCAGTCGAAGCGAGCTAAAAGGGAGAAAAGTTTTTTCCATGAGGAAACATTCTATAGAGGGAACTCATTTCCAAAGATGGGGGAAATTCAAAATAAAGATTTTTGGGGGAAGTCACTTCTTCTCAATAAGAAAGTTTTTAGCTGGGAGAGAGAGAGAGAGAGAGAGAGAGAGCGAGAGGGACAGCAGTAAAGATAGAATGAGGAGGTAAAAGTTGCTCACGTGGATTAAATTACATCCGAGATTCGAAAAGTCAAGTTTTCCAGGAATTCTTTAGGCTATTTACGAAGCATCATAACAAAGGAAGGGTCCTCATGAATTTATGCGCAATGTTACGCTTCGCCTCGGAGAGAGAGGCAAGACGGGGGAAGATGAGCTCAACTCAACATTTGTCATAACCAACAATGAGACGAGTGCCTATCTTTAGGAAATTCTTACTCCTCCTGCTATTCTCTGTAGTGACCTTATATGACAGGACAATGTATGAGTCTTACCCTCCTATTTCCTATATCTTATGTATCCAGCCACTTCATGGTTGCACATGCATATGTATAGTGGAGACAGACGGCTTACGCCTCTTCTGGTCCATTCTGAGCCTTTTCTAAAAGTAAAAAAAGACATCTTTATTTTTGAGGTTTCTAACTTCTCTGCAAAATCTTCCTGAGTGGGTCCCTCTCCTTATGCGGATCCTTATAACTATATCTATACTTAGTACCAGGATGCTATATCCATACTTATGCAAAACCGTATCGTGATCATCGTAACACTTCAGAGCTTCCAGCATTTTTATAGCTTTATGATACCGCATTGTTTGCTTTTACTGAATGCGCTGGTACCTCCATGGACCAAGTATTATATTTACTACTTCACAGTCCCAGTCCCCACATATGTATGTAGATAGATACATATACAAAATAATTCCTAGCCTTAAGTTTTTATACATCGTGTGAAATTGCGTATTGTGAAGAAGCAAAATGTACTGGATACATTTTTAATTAAAAGCAAAATTAACGGCAGGAAGTCTCAAGAAAGAAATCCTTAACTACAAGATTGTCTTTACATTTACATCCAATGTTCATTGGGTTTTAGTAAAAAATGAATCGGATCATTTTACTTTTAATCTACAATACCACAAGTCTATTTTGCCTCTCCAGCAAGGATTTACAGCTTTCTGCAAATTACACCCATTTTCTTGTACTTATACGCCCGCCGTAAATCATACTTATAAATACAACACCTTACTGGGAGATAACGGGATCTAAAAGATTAGTCAACAAAGGTAAGAGTATGAAACAGCACCACGTTCCTGTATCTTTACGAGCGATCCACAAAACTAGACGCAATCCATAGGAACAACTTTAATCCTGATCCTAATCAATGCGAACAGGCCTGGTTGAGTAAATTAAGAGACAATGAAACGGAACTCTTGTCTCCAGTAACACAACATTCTGGCTGAAGCCACAAATTATTTCATTAGCCCAAATATGAAATGAAATATCCCACACACTCGAAAATGAAATACTGCAGGAGTAGAAGCTGAAGAATCCCCGATTAGATACAGTGTATATCAGAGAAACTCGCACCTACTCAAATGCTAATTTCTGAGAGAGTAACAGCATAAAACAAGAGGAAATTCAGGGAGCTAATCTAGGTGGCCAATATGATTTGGAGTAATGTGGTTGTATCTGTAACGGCATAATAGCAAGTGAGTGTACTCTCCCTGACAGTGCTTATACTTGCATAAATGCAGAGGCCTATTTGTACAGTTCCACATGGCACCATAAATATGGAATGCTTTGAAGTGATGATATTCCCAAATTGTAGCAATGACTTGAATGCAACACTGGCGCCTTTCCGCTGAATAGGTCTGACTGAGAGAAGAGTGAGAGTGCAAAGTGTGAGGGAGATAGGGAGGAAACTATAGATAGGGTTAGGACTCCATGGAAATAAAAGCATATGAATAGAAAATCGTTTGAGTTAGCTTGAAAGGATTTCTCAACTGGAGGATGAAAAGTGTGGAAAGAAAATAACCGGATTTGATGAGTCAATTGTATTTTGAGCAGAGCACACAAGAGAGAAGTGTTCCTGGGACCTTATAAGCCCGGAGTCCTTATAGAGAGTTACAAGGGACTACTGTACATATGTAAGCCCTGTGACCAAAAAGCCCCAAGTCAGATGAGCCAACTCAATATCCTCTCCATGTCTACTTACACCACCCTCTTATATCCATCTGTGAGACGTCCTGGATTCCTTCAAAAAAGATGTAGCTCCATTCGTCATTTCTTATTAGCTTTTACAATCAACACTTGAATGGCTCACGGCCCAAGGAACTTACAGCACCACCCTTCACTTGCAATAATAATATTGACGACTGCAATATTTGTCGATTCCTTACGATTTCACGCATTGGGCACGCAGACAGCTGTTTGCTGGTCTTATATACATATCTACTTTCCCTGTATTTCAACAGGGCATAATCCCACTCTATTTATACGGAGAGTTTTCTTTACGGCTTTGCAATTATATGCATACACCTAAGTCTGTCTAAGTACATATGTATTTATACAGGCGTGGAGAATTCACTCCCAGCCCAGCGACAGTTTTAGTATTGACATCCTGCTGGTCACTCTGGAAAGTTATCACTTGTGTGAGCTCCAACCATCATTTCCCCCCTTGACCAGACCAGGGGTATGTAGATATACAGAGACACGTGTGGTTAAGTCTTTTGGAAGTTTATTTGCACGAGGTTTGAATTTGCCAGAGGACATAAAATATTTTGCTTGTATGTGTGTATGTGTATGTGTGTGTATGTATGTGTGTGTGGATATAGAAATAGTCACAGGCGCACATACACACACACACACACACACATCCATCCAACAGAGAGAGTTAATTGAGTGCGTGAAGCCGCAGTGAAGTCATTGCAGAGTGTGGAGGTAAATGGTGGAATGTAGAGGAGTCATAAATTACATCGCGTTTACTTTAGTGATTAGCGAAGCAGTAGTACATTGGGAGAGGAAAAGGAGTGGAAAGAAAAGCAAATTTTAATGGAAAGGCGAAGCAAAATAAGGTGAAATGCTAAGCAGAGGGTTGATTCAGTGGATGAGTGGAGTAAACCGGTCCAGGAGTCCATTCCACTCCAGACATCCCCTACATACTCCCCTCACATCCCTACATATGTATCTCCGTACAGAGTTCTCTAAAGAGGATTTAGAATAAACTTAATTTATACATCAAGCCTTCCTACAGCCTTCACAGACATGAAAAATAGCAACTTGTTTTCCTTTTGTATCCCAACTCCCTGCATCTCTCCTGGCTCCGTGGCTTCACCACAATAAGAAAAATGAGAATTCTATGGTAAATTATGCATTGGTGCTGGAATGCTGCAAGAGCGGGGCTCTTGTAAAAGTTCACTTCACAAAGACAACCTGGGCTCAGGATACAGCCTGACAGGGAGTTTATGCGAGCAGTAACCATTTCGCGAATTTGGTTTTTCGCACGGAATATTAAAACTTGTGTCTTCTCACACTTACCTGGTTCATCTCATCCCATACAGTATCCATGTGGGACTACACCTGTACATACATATGATTATATAGGTATACATAATTAAAATAAAGTCCTATATTATGGAACAGCTCCACTTGTAGTAGCTATGAAGGGACAAGCTTGGCGTTGAGCTCATCACAATTTATATGAGGAGTATTTAGATATACGTAATCTATAAAATTTCGTGGTGAGTTATAGCTTGGGATATGTCGAGCTGAGGGGCTGGAGACAGACGGTGATGGGAAAAAATAGAGATGATCATAATTATAGGGAGGGATAATTATTATGCAGCTCTTATGAACAGGGACAGCTTCATCATCCATTGAAACATTTTCCTTAAGTTGGATTAATGCTCAGTTGAACATGCTCAACAGCCTTGTTCACCCATAATAAAACAAGTGATTGTGTGCAGCTGGGAGCGTTCCATGGAGTATAGGGAGAGCACGTGTGTGTGTGTGTGTATGTAGATATGTATGTATGTGTGTGTCTATACCCTGCAGATGACTCCCAATGAATGGTTGGGGCCACATGGAGAGCACTTGTGCGAGCGTTATCCGACTGTAGGTAGATATTTATAAGAATTATATGGAGTACAAAAATTTGCAGAATTCCAAGCGGAGTGGGCTGGTGAATAATTAATGAGGAGTGGGTACAAAAGATAGGCATTCATTATTTACAGAAGGTATTGTTATGCCATGACTATTATAGACATATATCTACTCCTCAAGTCAGGAGTGTTACAGTTACAGGGGAATGGGAGTATTTTAGCATGTGTAGAGATTGTAGCGGAAGATCGGAAATGATAGGTATTAATACAATGTCTAAATTCCGAAGCGACTGTCAAAGATTGAAGCTGAAGCCAAGATCGTGCTCTTGAATATTTCCCCGTTGGAAGTGCGAGGGTGGGATATGGACGGTTCCAAAGATACACTCCTACTTTTCCTATGTCTGGTTTCATTATCAACCCACTTCCAGATAATTCCTTTATGTAATCAATGCATGGCAGAGGCAAGAGGAAGAAAGACCTCCCAGTATATATCTACGGACTGCACTACACACAAACACACATACAAACACACACACACACACACACAGTCAAGTAGTAGTTAGTGAAAGAGCAGTGGAGCGAAAAAGATAAATGACGATTTGTTGTCGACGGACAAAAACTCTTGAGCTTTCTCTCTTGCCATTTAAACGACTTATCTCTCTGCAAACATGTCTTTATTATGGGATATTCCCGGCCGTTGGCCCGTTCCCTCCTGAAAAGTTTCCCCGACGTTTTCTCTATACTTTATAACTTACTGCTTCAGCCTTTGGCTGTGGCAGTGCTTCAGATACAATTGGAACTGTAAAACTATATAGTAACTTGTAGCCACCATGGCACTCTGGGATGGCATGTGTGCCTTTAGTCTCGTCAGGGATATAACAGTATCCAGGGAAGTCCCTGTACGTATGAGCCCATGTGCCCAACTTTCGGTTAGAAATACAAGCTGAAATTACTAATGCACATGATATATAGCCTGGAAGGAAATACATACATAGATTCTATGTACATGGTTTGTTTCAGAAATCACAGAAAATGTCCTACCTTATAGAGTTTGGGGTTACTGTAACATGGTACTTGGCATAATTATATAACGAAAATTATATGAGTAGATACACCGGAGCAGGATACAGTAATGTACTCTCTGTAAAAGAGCACTCCGAAAAGGGGCAAAATTTGACTTTTGCAACATGTATGTACTCATAGGTACTTTATAGAGTGGGATATCTTGTAGGGTAAGGAGAAAAATTGACATTGTGATAAATGGAAGTGGTCTAAATAATTTTGCCCTATAGAGAAAATAGTGCTTTTTAATACTATCAGTGTGGTTTCGTATAGAGAAAGTACACTTTACTAGGTAGATAATGGGCAAGTTCTCAATTTCATTGTACCTGCTACTCACAATCAGTAACATTTTGGAACTTGTGCATGGTACATGGTACGAACTTCTGGTAACATATCGTACGCCTTCTATGTACCTGCAGATTTGAACTCGGTACAGCATAGTCAGTGACACTGTCCCTGGAGCTACTGTCATCACGGTAAGGGTATTTAGTAGATCTCTTGGACTATAGGGTAGTTGTGGATATACGGGTATAGCGGACAGGGCATGCTGAAGGAGAGGTAAAATTCTGACGGAATTGGAGAGAGAGAGAGAGAGAGAGAGAGAGAGGCTGAGAGAAGAATCTGAAATCTTGAGCCCTTCCCGTCTCCCACTTGTCACTGCATGAGGAGGCGGGATGAATGAGGTCGTCTTGAAAAAAGTCACGGAATGGAATGGAAAGAGACATTGGAATAATAATCCGGAATAGCGTCAGTTGGCCACTTCATCATAAATGCGGAGAGACGTAACAAGAAAATAATTGCTATTGCTCTTCTCCCTTAGACGGACGAGATAGACCTATCCCGCCCCAAATCTAGTGGCATCATCGTCTTAGTGTAGATACTCCTATAGTTGAGAAAATCAAGGCTGGTCTTGGCTCGTGAGAAAGCAATAGAATTGTAAGCTCCTTTTGGATTCCCCCACTATATATGGATATATATCTATATATATATAAGTATACTTGCATATATATGTATACACACACAGGGAATGATTAATATGGTGCAGGGTACCAAAGTCTCAGGCTTTTCCAAAGATTCCAATCCTTTACTTCCCGGCAAGCTCTCACTAGTAACATTCTCTTTCAGAAATTACCGTCTCGAAAGACAAATCCTCTCAAAATTGTGTGCATTCATGGGTTCGGCTCCATTTCGCATACACTCTTCTATTCCCGGCTCATTTATTCCCAAATCTGCTCGTCTTTTTCTCCCTCCCTTCCTCTCCCTCCCTTCCTCCTCTTCTTCCTCTCAAATTCAATATCAGTTTCCCCTGGGAATTTTTTTCAACAAGTTGCTGATAAACTTCGATATTGAATTGGGAGGAGATTTAAAAAATAATAAAAAAAAAACAATAAAAATCCCCAAAAGAAGCATTGTTACAAAATGATTTATTTCACAAGCATCATATAATAATATTCTCTGGATTTACATTAAGTATAGATATAGTAGTAGTATATGGGGCATAGGTGGTAAAGTCCTAGGATAATATATATCATGGTGGAGTTTACACAAAAATGTTCATCTACAAAGAAGAATAAATTGAATTTTTTTTAAAGAGCTAAAAATATGAAGATCATCTGGAAGAAGCTGAAGCTGGGAGGAGGTCGATGGCAGTGACTGCTGTCTCAACCCGATCCTTGTCAACATTGACGGTGCAGACGACGTCTCCATGGGAGCACGTGCTGTGTGGATATTTCAAATAATTAATTAACCTCGACGTCCCTACTAATTGCTTTCCATCTGATTCGTCTCAGCACTAATTTATCATGAGCTTCTCCATTTACCGACAGGCATCCGCACAACACTCCCAGGCCCTCACGTGTACTTCCCTTGATTAATTAGCCTGTAATAGCTCTTACTGGAAGTAGCATTTTCTTATGAGATTAATTTCCCTACAAATGGCTTCATATTTTATGTAGAATCCGCCAATAGATTAAATTTCCGTTCCTTTTAATAAATTCTCGTAATAAAATTACTTGACGGAGTCCTGTTTACAGATATCTACGGAAAATAAATTTCAAAGGAAATGACTCTTCACTCTGTACCTCTCGTACTAGGAAGTAGTTCACAGTTACCTACTACAAAATCATTTACTCCGAATACTCATCAAATGGAAAGACTCAGTCAAGCTTCTCAACATCTGGAAAGATTCCCAAAGTGCTCACCAAGAGTGGACATGTTGGTATTTCCGGAAGAGCCGTAAATGCTCGTACTGTTGGGCGTTGAGGAAGCAGCCTCCGGGAAGAGCAATCGTCTCAGGCGTCACTTGTGCATTCATGAGTGACTTCGGACCTAAACTTGTTGCCGTAGTGGTTTCCGTTGAGTTACTCAAACCCTTCAGCTCCGTTTCCTCCAGCCAGTCAAAAGCTGCAAATTAGTTGTTTACAAAACATTAGCACTTCTCAATATCTATCTGAATTCTGTTCCGGCAGTTCCCAACTCTACATAAAAAGTCTACACTCAGTCAAAGAGCATCTGGGGGCATGTATCTTCAGTATGTATCTGTGGTATGTTTCTGGGGTATGTATTTGGAGGGACATTTGGAAATATTGGATGATCTGTACGGATGGGAGTTCCAGTGTCATGTGGGATATAGCAATGTAAATCTTTAGGTCTGATTTAGGAATTCGGAGTGTACCCAGAGGAGGATCCACTCTTGGTTGACAGGAATGGATGCAGCCGTTGTAGCAACAAACCAGGGAATCGTCAGAGCTGCAGTCCGAATCCTTGATGCATTTCCTCCGGCGACACAGTCTCGTGTCAGATGTGATTGCGGGGGGATGCTGTGGAGGCGGACAACGCTCATCTTCATGTTTCTTCAACGAGAATGGCCCGGTGCTCTGTGGAAGTCAAGCAAAGCTTAGCTTCAGTTAAGACATTACAAACATTGGATCCACATGCACGCATTTTACGAATGTACATAAATATGGGTATACTCCATGGAGCGTACGTACATTTATCTGATGCTCAGCTGAAGCTCTGAAGCAAAAATGTAAACAAATCCTAATAAAAAATTAGCTTTGACAGAAATAGCAGTCGTAGACACCCAAAGGTCTCTGCACATGAGGAAGGATTTGATGGCACAAGTGCATTCTCTCTCATGCATTATTGCTACAAATTGCTCCCACGAATTTTGATACAAAAAATTACACGCACAAAAATACCCGGGGAACCTTTGGGCTAAAGCATGTCGAATATTGGAGTCATTTAAACGCAGAATTATTCTGAATATAAAGCTCACGCTTGGAGTGCATAACCCCCACGTGAGATCTCGTGCATTCTGCATGCGTTTGATTAGAGACTGTTTTATTGCACAGTTTCAGACTTGAGCCTTCCTTGTTGTTACTTACGGACGGGGCTATAGTTATAGGAGATTATAAGGTTTTAGGAATGGCTAAAAAAGGAAGCTCACTCAGGAGACACAGTGCAAGGAGCAATTGGAGAAAAGGATGATCCAGCGTCTCTCATACTGCTTAGCTAAGAATTCTCGAGTCATTTGGCAAGAGATGTTAATAAGACAAGACTTTGTTCATATCTTCGAACGTGGTTCATTCTCATTATTACAAAAACACCCAGACACCCTCTCCTAGTGTACCTATTCAGACTAATTTTCCTACGGAGGAAATTCCAACATTATCTTTCAGTAACTCTACTCCATGGACGCACATGGCACTACTGCCTGTACGAAACTCCATATACCACTTGAGCCTACAAGGTTGGGCATAAGTGGAGAAAAAGTCGACAAATTCTAGCTCGAGTTACTGACTCCAAGCTCAAATGACGCTGGGAGTATTCTCTCTTGAAAATATTTATCAAACATTGGAGGTTTCTAATTTCAGCGTCCCAAGGCTGTGCTAATGTGAACTGACGTAAATAAGCCTCAGTGCGGGTTTCGTCAGTGAAGGGGTAAAATGATCCAGATGCATTTTTCGATTACAAGCAAAATGATCCATGTGAAGTTTTCCCTAGGAGCAAAATGAACTAAATATAAAATAACAGCCATTAAACTATACATAATACTTGTAGATCAGTTTGCTGGTAATAAAACTCCCTCCGGATCATTTTCCCTTTCATCCAGAATTCATCTAGATCATTTTGCCTCTCCGCCGAAGGGTTTGCAACTGACAATCAACACAGATATTAGGATGGAACACAATGCTACAGATCTTATTAGCAGGATCCTGCCTGCAAGTTAAAGTGTGCCTGCTAAACCTGCATAATAGTCTACTAATATCCCTCCCATTATCATACATGTAGTTATGATAGGATGGAGCTGTCGACAATTACATATGGGGCTGCATACAAAATACTTGCCAGGAACATTTGTGCACAGTGATATTCCTTCCACACATGAATATCAATCGTCTGATTTCCTTTGAAAGTGTCTTAATTTCCATGTGAGCTGAACTCTCAACAGCAGCCTCTGCCTCTCCCTGTGACTCCTTTCGTAGTGGATGGGCTCGAAGCCGTCAATTATGTTCGAGGAGAAGTGACGTTGACGTGCACTGTTCCCTCAATACGAATCACATTTGGACACTGAACAAAATACTAATTGTCGGTTCAGCCGACGCAGCATAGTAGCAGCATGAGGAGCAGGGGCGAGAGGAAAAATAAAGCAAATTACTCCAGTGTGTTAGAAAATTCTTTCTTGAGCAGCCATACATAACGTTATACAAAGCCCAGGGATATCCCTATACATACACACTGCATTGCAGGTCCCAAATCCAAGTCTGTACAGCCTGGTAATACTCTGCTGGGGTGTCTTATTAGGTGTCTGTAAGTGTCCGTCTCAAGGTATCATTTTAGCATGGGAGTGTGAGTGCGGAGTTACACATTAGAACGAAGTGTTAAATGATGTCTGAGAAGGTACAAAGGACGGGGCTTGGGTATATCAGTACATGGGAATTTAATTACACCATGGGGAAAATACATATAAGGCGTGATGTAGATACGTAAAAGAGGGGAAAGATTGGAGTCAGCGAGCGGTAGTGATTATAGCACTAAGTTGGAAGCAATTGATCAGTTTCCCCCTCAATTTCTGTTTTCCTTGGCTAGGCTCTCTCTCTCTCTCTCTCTCTCTCTCTCTCTCTCTCTCTCTCTCTCTCTCTCTCGGAGTAGCTGGTCATTACAGGTCTCATATCTTTTCGGGAGCAGAAACCCATGGCATGCCTTCCATCAAGAGAAAGGAAGACAGGAAGACGCTCAATTTTTATTATTTGTCTTGTTACTCTTTAATTCCTGAGTCGGAGTACACCAAACGCCCATCTCCGGACATTTATCTTGGCCTCTGCTATTATTTTCACTTTTCCTACCAAACCCCGCACACACTCTTCCAATAAAATATTAGACAAATACCGAACTAGACTCCTACTTTTAGTCTCTACCCCTATAGGCAGCAACCTCGAGCTGTGCACTTGAGCTGAGGGGAAAACACAAGTTCTGTAGATGGTATCTGACGATGTTGTTGCACACTGTATACGGCATAGCGTGTAGTTTATGCACCGACACATGCGATAGATCCCAATTACATTACTGTACAGTGAGAGACTCCTACAGGAGGTTCCTCCACACATGCATCTATCTATGTACATATGTATGTATGCCAGTCAATACCCTAGAAATTTATTGGAGGAAGGTAACAAACAACAAGACCATCCGTAATAGATATGTTGATACTATCTACAGATATGTAGCTGGGAGGCTCACTATGGAAACGACATAGACACAATACAGGGGAAGACAATGGGCAGTAAAATATACGAGTCTGGTATGAGGACCGTCGGAGGAGCTAATAAGGAGCATAAGCCCTACAGAAATGATTTTATGAGGAATAAATTCTCGTTATTCCTCCGTAAATGATAATTTCCAATGGGAAAGACAGGAGATGGAGAAAGAACAAGAGTGGAGTTCCCATAATGAGAGCAACAATTTTTTACGAGGAAAAACTACTTTATTGGATGGAAGGGGGGAGGGTAGGAATGCGTAGGAGGATGATAACAAATGACGTGTGTCAAGTCATGTTGGTAATCGTCTCGATGACGCTTCGGTTGTTTCTTCAAGGAGATACACACAGAGATTCATATATAGAAATTACTGGGGAAACACATATGTAGATACATACATAGATCCTCAGCTTGAGAACACCAGAAGGGACAGGATTGAGTAAGTAGCTAATGGTTTTTGCAGGAGTGGGATAATTTAGAGGAATAAAGTGAAATCCATGAGATTTAGTCCTTTTCATAAAGTAATTAAGGGGGTTGAGGAAGAGGAAAAAAAAGTCAATGCACTTGGAAATTATTTACGCGTCTTCAAGCCTAGGACTTTCCTATTTTTATAAGTATTTGGGATGAAAATTTCCCTGGCAACTGTGGATTTGTCCCCCTTTCAAGATTTCTCACCCGTGGTGCATGTGTCGTACTGTACGACGGCATGGATTAACAGCAGACATAGAGGCAGTCTGAGGAGGGTACATACATATGTCATGTGTTTATTTTAGCACTGGGTAATTGCAAGTCATATGCAGACCAGGGGCATAATTTGGTCGTTGATTGAAAGTCAGGGAGAGGCAGGAGTGATGAGACGATGGGAGAGATTTATGCTGGAGTGTGTCATGCCATTATTCCGTAACCCGCTTCATCTGAGCCTCATTCAAGTCGATCAACTCCACTCAGGAAATCTCTCTCGTTTCCAAAGGGAGAATCCAATCCTGTAGTGGGATGATAGTCTCTCTAGGTATATTTATACGCACGACAGAAAAAATCACACGGGGAATTTTTCTCTCGAATATATCCCTAGTATCTTTTTTTTTCTTACATGAAGTAAGCTCTCTGAAAAGCCCCGTCTTTTTTAACCCATAATTCTGTTTGCTTTTTCCTCCTATATTAACTGGGACACATTGTGAGACTTAGGATGAATGTCATAACATGACATTTATGCCGAGCCATTTTTTAACAAGCTGGGTCTGTTTTGCAGCACCAGTACACTACAGTAGCAACAGCCTTAGATTTTTTTTCCTCGACCGTCTAAAAGCCCAAGGTTCCCTTTAAATTCCTTAGATATACAATTCACAGTCATTATAGCTTGCAAAAACTATTCCACTCAACTATCACACTATGTATGGGAATACAAACATTGAGCACATATAGTCTCAATGTCCCAAGCAACACAAATAATTGCATACTTATGTCTTCCCAAATCTTTCAAGTGTTTCACTAACATCTCTGCATTAAAGTACTATAGTAATAGATATAGCTATATCGTAGTACAATCTGTATTAGGCCCAACGGTATTGCACAGTCTGCGTCATAGCTGAACTATAGAGTGCATCTTGTACGTACATCATCCTGCTATTATATGTAATTATGTCAAATCACACACAGTACTTGTACAATGTACATGCATAGCTCCTACACATAAGTAGATATACATACACTGCATAAAGCATACACACACGACCTCAAAGAGATGGGATATACAAAGGTTATAAAAGGTTATAGGGATGTGGGAATGTACTAAAAACCAACTACATGTGTTTGTTTCAAAATGCCTCTGCTATGAATTGAGAGGAAAGTGAAGGCAAGGAGGGATGGTAAACTCACTCAGTAGATTTCTAAATAGTGAGTTCTGTAATTGTGGTACTAGTACATACTGTCATTGTATAATTATAACCCGGGGATAGACCCCTAAGTATACTACAGAAGCATGTTTTTAACAAGAAGTTGGCATTTGAGCATTAAGTGCTTGTCGGAATGTGAGCACTGTATGGTTTAGTGCATTATTGCACAGGAACGAATGTAGAGTAATGTATAGGTTGGACTAATTGAGAGGATCTGGGGGAGTGAGTCAATCCTAAGGTTGTTCCTAAATGAGAGGCAGAGGCCAACATCAAAGATACCCCGGGTTTTTCCTATAAAGTTATTACCATTGTCCGCCTTGACAACCCGGGATCATTATAGACCTAATGGGTTAATCCCAGATGGTCTAATGAGGAAATATGAAAAACCAGGTAGGGCATTTACAGGGTAGGGAGTTGGTTGGAGGTCCTTGACATTTTGTGATTTCCTTGGCTGTTCCATCCATTAAGTAAGTATGTATGTATGTACGCTCCGAACTATACTCCTCACAATCTAAACTTCACCATTTCCTGGCGGGTGAGGAGATCTAATTTATTTGCCAGGGTAATAGATGCGTCTGGTGTTAGGAGCTTGTAAATTCCGATATAATCTATGATAATATCCCCTCGCACGAGTGTCGTACATCTATTAATTATGGAGAAAAAAAAACTTTGGGAGTTTAGTTTACCATATAAGTGTACATATAAATATCTACGTGCATACTCACAGTTATGACTTGGGTCGGACTCAAGTCTACACTACATCTCGGATGATATGTCGACAGTTATGTCTCCAAAAATTTTCGTAACGTGTAAGACAGGGAGCCAAGAAAGTTGATAACAAAAGGAGAGATGGAGAGCAATGTCTCCTTTATAACTCTACTCCTCTCTCCCTACTTATGTATGTGCTACGGATGACTGGCTGGGCAAGGTTTCCACTCCATAATAATAAATATACACAGATAGTGGTTTTTGCTACTGGGTCTATAGTTTGTGCAGGAGTCTCCTATGAAAATAACTTGAGGATACATAACACGAGATTGCCTCTTAATAACACTTTGTTTCTCATGTCAGGACTTTTTGTTTTCCCAGCAATAAGTTTACATAGCATGGTAGAGGTTTTTGTGGATGTCTGCATGTGTGCTCTCACATATGTATGTGGGGACATACATATCGTTAGGTTTTTCCTACGGAAAGGATAGAGCCAACAAAAAACACTTTTCCAGGGTTTTGGTATACTTTCCATGGATTTACTTCTGAGGATTTAGGAGGAATCACTGGGAAAAGTCCGTGTTTGTTGAGAGAGCTCTCCAAATATTTTGTGTCTATATACAAACGTGTGAATGAAGGTTTTCCAATGAAATTTACGACTCAAGGGATTTTTTTTTTCACTGAAGCTATCCCAAATTGATGTGTGTACTAGTTAGGTATATAGGGGTATATACATATATGTATGTACATGCATACCCCTGCATTTAATGTGTCTGCTTACAGTCATTGGGAATATTCAGAGATGTAAATATGAAGGGATGCTTGTGTGTGCAGTATTGATGTGTTTTTCTTCCACACGATTGATAATTATTCTGGCATGACTGAAATACCACTTTAATGACTGCCGTTCTAATTTATTCACACAGTTTGGAGCTCGCCGGTCCTAATCTTCTTTTAAATGCTTCCCTTTCAACACTGTTCTAAGCTCTGCTTATTTAAAATACTTTCCGAAGACCTTCGCCCTATTTCTAAATACTCTTCGAGGTATTCGGTCCAATCCGCTTACGCTCCACTGAAACTCCATGTGCTGGTACGTAAATACAGATACAGTCATTGTGCAACTCTACTGTAGGTATTTGTGCAACTGGAAACAGAATCCCCACATAATTAAAGGCGTTCCCAAGCGGTCTCGGGGTAAAGAAGTTAGACTATAGAGAGGTACTTGCCTTGTAGGAATATCCCAGCAAATAAAATAAATTGCTTTCATCTATACTTCAGGCAAAATATCCTCCTTCTTTGAGCACTCACACGTAAAAAAAAATATAAAAAAATGCTACACGTCTTGACATATGGAATGTGATAGACATTTTTATATCTTCAGAACTGCATACTTAATTCCAAGAAATAATTGCTTTCATTAACTTCAATTACCTCAACTTCCAAGAATAAATTCCCATTTCCCCCCATTTCTCCAACACCCTAGCCAAGGAGAGGATTCAGGAATGGTTCATTTTTTTTAATAAATTGCCCTGCCTTGCCTTTTGTGCCAATGCCCCATGCCACTACTACTACTACTACAACTACTACTACACAGCTGCATCCTACAGGCTCCATTCAATGCATGTGCATATAATATATGGGTAGTTTATGAAGGAGAACTGGAAAAAGGAAAAGAATAACTGGTAGCATTTAAATTTTGAAGTTAAAAAACCTCATGCTGATATCATGCTGTTTTATAGTTAACATAAATACATATGTGGATGATACATGTGCAAAAACCTCTGGAAGCAATTCCCATTGGAATCCTCCTCCACCAAGTTCTAGTTCCACCCAAATGCAGACATAAAAATGCAGAACAGTGAGTATGTACACTGTACTTCTCCTATGTATATAGAAGCCAACTTGGAACATTGACACAGACACATTGTCTACGACTGTAAGGTTAGCATGTTACAAGTTGTTAACTCTGAAGACATAACAAGTTTGCAGAGATAGCAGAAGACAAAGATTCCATTTACGACAGACACGTACATAGATATAGAAACAGATCAGAGGCTTGTTTTGTTGGCAATTTGTAGGCAAAACTGCCGAAACAGACAAAGCTTCGTAATTACTGGGGGTGTTGGAACATCTCAAAACTACAGACTTTCAATTTAACTGGAAAGATAAAGAATGAGAGAGAGTGAGTGTGAGAGAGAGAGAGAGAGAGAGAGAGAGAGAGAGAGAGAGAGAGCGAGGGGGAGGGAAAGAGCAACTATTTGTTTACTAATTCTCTACAGCAGAAATTATGTGTATGCAAATATCTTGTGAGTCATACATAATAAGCGTCTTGCTAAAAGAGACAGCTTCACACCTGATAATGACCCTGTCGACCCATGCCAGACGGAGGGAGACCTCCCCCAAAATCTTCATAGATATCCTCATCCGTGACGAAAGTGACGCTGGGATCATCATCGTAGTACTGGCCATCCTCGGCGGACTCAGCCGTCGGCGGGATATCCGTCTCACTATTGAATTTACTGGGAGTGCTCTCAGTGTTCCCCGTCAGTCCTGACAAAGGCTCAGGAGTGACAACCGAAGCGGTCTGCACCAAAGTTGTAATATTTATGATGAGAAGAACTGAGATGAGGAGGATGGTTACAAAGAGCGACGGCATGGTTAACAAAGACCAACAACAAGCGTTCATGACAAACTTTTTCCTTTTAATTAATAACAATGACAAAGTTGACGAGGGAGATCCTCATCTGGAGGGAGAGATAGATAGAGGAGAGAGAGACAGAGAGAGTGCGGGGAAGATCCAACTCTCTATACTTACAACACCCGGTACGTTGAAGATTTCAAGGGGAAAGGTACGTCCTCCGGAGAAGACGAGACAAGAGGAGAAAACTAAACCAAAGATTTGCGATGAATTTCCAAGTCCCTCAACTCTTCCCTCTGTCTTTGAGGAACTTTGGGACTAAATGAATTATCACAATTAAACAACTTTTCCTTCCTTGAATTCACAAGAAGAAGAAGAAGACAGAGAGGGAGAGGGGATGGGGAAAAGTGAGCAGAAAGTTAGGCCAAAGGACTTAAACGTCTTCTAATGGAATCACAAAAAAGTGTTGAATTGGTCCGGACAAGTTGGTCTTTTGTGGAGATGGGGGGAATATTGCTCCAGAAAATCTTAAGACTTTTAAAGTAAAATAATTTAATATGGGGAGTAGATATATATATCTATGGTAGATATATGTAGTTCCTTATATTTGTCCTTATATTTGATGTCTCTCTGTACGGCCGTATGGACTTGTTTTTAAATAATACTTTAAGACTGCACTATTATTTTTTCCCGAGTACAAGTAATATATGTACATGCAGCACTTTCCTACGGTTTCCACTCACAATGACGACGACCCGGCTCTCGTTGACTCTCCACACCATTTTCTTTCCTCATTTTCAAAATTCTTGTTTGTCGTGGTCCATAATAGGCGCCTCCGTCAACTGCCTTGTCGACTGCCTCACTCAGTCAAACAGACGATGACTACTACAAACTTTCGGAGGCCGGTTAACCACAGAGTGCATGCAACAGTATTATGTACTCAGCAAGTATGTAGTCTTTCCCTCAGCCCACAAAATACTTGTGAACTGTAGTTACTCAAATATACATCTTATGTATATTGAGTTTGCTGAATACACAACTCTCGGGCCTCTCTCTCTCTCTCTCTCTTACTTTGCCCTTCTTTCCTTCTTATATAGTGTATTTACCAAACGATCAACTTCATTCTCCACAGCGTTCTTATATACACACTCCTCACTTGACTCGTAAGCTCCTCCGCTCCTCACTCTTGTTTGAAACTTTTAGCGTCCTTTATGTACGCTACACTTTAAGGAGGAGTATTTTACTACTGCACTGCTTTAATACTAACTGCAAATAAGGAGGAAACCGAACGCTCTGGAATTATCCTCTGGCACGGATTAACCCCTGACGAGACATACCAATGGTGTGCTAATGCTCCTTTGAGAGTGGCATGAGAGTCTCAAATCGACTTGTTGTGAGTCAATTAACTGACAGAATATTAAATGCCAGTTGCACTTGCAACTCCAACAAGAGGGACTAGCCCACATACTATTATCCTATATGTAGATATGTAACTGCCGACGTTGCACATCTTTTTTTTTCTTCTTTGTGACTTGAAGGAGTTTGTAGAGGCATTTGTGAGGGCTATTGGATGACGAGAATCCCGCGTGGCTTACATATACACTGATTACAAGAGAGGATGAGTGTGTCGTGGAACTACTACAGGACGAGAGATCCTCCTGTACGGCTTCCCTATTTCCTCTCTGAGGAACCTCAAGTCTGGGATTTGTAGTGTTAAGCTTATTAGGTAATTGAAACCAGCGTGAGCAAGGACATGGGTGATGGAAAATGGCAGGGATTCTTACTACAAATTGGTTGAGGATGGAGGCGATCCCGTGGGAGATTAATCAAGGCCAAGACATAGTGAATTTATTTCCTGGCGACAGACTTATCCCGAATCTCTTTTTAAATTAAGTTCATTTGCGTGTGCTGAACATAGATGTTAAGTTGGGTCGTTGGGAGAGGAGTCGAGTCCTGAGCCAAGTCGGACACTTTTTTCCTTCTGATTAATTTCCAACTGATTAGTGTTGAAGTATTTATGTAAGTAGTAGTAGACTGCTGTTGGGAGACGTAGAACCACAGTTCCGAGTGAAGGTTTTAGTTATGAATCTTGTCAGTAAATATTAGCTATTAGTCAGAGTGGACTGGCGAGGATGTCTTATCATTCATGGGGATTTATCGCTCTGATTTTGTCATTTGATAAGGTGCATATTTATTAGGATATTTTCCTGCTTATTTTTCAAGATTATTTATGCATGTCTCAGTGGAATGCTATTTATTTCCGGATGACTTCACATAGATTGGACTCATTGGTAGTTTGCATTTATGTATGTCTTCACAATAGTGTATAAGTTAGGGCAAGGTTGTTCCATATCAAGATATTTGAAACAAATACTGTAAGCGTAAGTTTTTTTTTAGATCTGCTTTTTCTTAACTTACTGGAATTTTTCAGTTTTGAAGGCTGGAGAGGTTGGGAAGTGTAGGGATTGTAATCTTTGGCTCAAATGTTCTAATGGTATAGAAATCCTGCAATCATCGTGATTTTTCTGTCAATACGAATCGCTCTCTTTTGTCACGCCTCGGATCCTTCTAAATATTTTTGAACGCGGACGAAATTACTAAATAGAAAAGGAACATAACACAGAGGCGTGTTGGATTTTTATTGGCTAAAATTAAGGGAACGATTTTACGAGTACACAGATGTATTTGTCACGTTTGTATGCATATCTGTCGTTTACGAAGCGGCGTTGTTCTCAGATATTTTCCTTGGATAGGAGATACATAGAAGCACAGTCATTATTGGCAGTGTTACAAAAAAACGAATGAGCTTACTGTAGGCTCTCAAATTCACGAGCATAACATTTATTGCAAAAATGTTGCATTAATTATTAAGAGGAGATTCTGGTACTTATGGACAGAAAAGCTTTTGTTATTTTTAATATACAACATAGCTCATTTTATTTGTCCCTTCTACTGTAGTTCACATAAACGAGTTACACCTCCAATGTTTTATTCCCCCCCCCCAGTGTGTTACAAATTCTTTTTAAGATTTTCTGAATTTTAGTATAGTGACCTAAGTCAATATTTGAATCACAGGCGCGTAGGAAATTAGCAAAATCCGAGATTTTTGAAGCATTTCAAAATTTGCATTTTTTTTATTCCTGTGCACAAATCTGCTCCAACTTCTTGCTTCACAGTGTTTCGTAGGCAATTTTATAGGTTCTCTAATGAGCTGTCGAACAGTTCACGGAGTTGAAAATTGTGAGAAAGGCCAGCAAAAACCTGGAGCAAGGGATTTTTCTTCGGGATCAGAAGTACAGTAGTCAAGAAAATATGGAGACGGAGAAAACTCTACAAGAGTCAGGGATGTGATGCCAGATGCAGGATTGAAATGTTTGAAAACTCTTTCAGCAACAAACAAATTCATAACCTTTCGTTATATCTCTGAATCCCTGACTCCTGTTACCATAATGTTTGTTCAAGATTTATGAAAACAAGCGAGAAAAAATTCCCGTTAAAGCTTCAGCCAAGCATTTTGACACTTTGTGACCCCAAGTACTGAACTAGGTCCGTGAAATAAATTTTAGAAAATCTTGATAAGAATTTCCTAAAAACAAGGGGAATCAAATAAAGGATGGATAAATCCCTTTTTGCTAGAGGTGGGGAACGGGGGTAAATAATTTACGCTATTCTATATGTACATATACATTGAAGACACACTGAAGGCTAAAAATGGGTTGCGGAATAATTTTTGTTTGCATCAATTCGTAAACCAATCGAACATCACGCTCGGCAAAACTCTAATCATACCAAAACGAAAAGCAATGTACATGCAGTACACTGTGTGTATATCTACAAATCCCAAAATTTGGCATATATAAAGTACATATGTAGATAAATGTAAATTGAGATAATCTCATAAACAAAAAAAAGGGATGCGATCCAATTAATCAATTTACAGAATCAAAAACAGCTCCCGACGTTGACACTTTAAAATCTACTATTTAGATAATCAGTCTGACATTCGAATATTAAGCTATTTTTAATGTTTTGACTTGCTTATAATTCATTGTCAATTTTATTGGCGGTGAATGAAAAGCCAAGGGAGTAGAGCAAAATGTAAAAATAACCATTACACACCCCAATGAAAGTCTCGGAACAATTTATTATACGTTCCTGTTTTAATCAAATGAACAACACATATGACTTTAAAATTGAGCATTCCAGGTGCGATTACAACAAACCAAGTGGAAATCAATCACAAAAAAATTCTTGATTTGTTTTAGCAATCGCATTTTTCGGGGATTTCGAAACATCAAAGATGAACCTCAAGCTATTGAATTTCGTTGAGATAAATCTGTTAATATTTACTGCACGTATTCCCAGCTTCCTCGCTAAGATCCCTAAATATAAATCGTCAATGGTAACATGTGGTACGAACTGTGCTAAATTATTCATACTGGTTGCTGTGGCCTTTGACATGATCACAATCATCCCTGTCACATACAGTGGTAACGTTTCTGGAGGGTATTCTTCCAATGAAATGTGATGTGTCTCATTGATTTGTCCTGTTAAAGAAATTAATGAAGGCATCACAATATCACATTTCAAACTGGTTAAATAAATGTAAATCACAAATACGAGATTAAAAATGTACAGACTTACTTTGTGGGAAGTAATTATGATGGAGGACATATCCAGCATAAAAATCCTTGCAACCGTTAATGCATAACTTTGAAAATCCTGCCTTATTCCAATTCGGCAATTGATCTTGAACTTGAGGGTAGCGTTCTGGATCTTCCAGAAATTTTAGCAAATTGACCATATTTAATTCCATATCATCATCTAAGGACACTTGGAATTCAAAATCCGGGCAGTGTTTCTGTACCCAACGAAAGCCCATCATGACTTTAACAGTCAACTGTCGATATTTGTCTTGGAAATCACCGATAATGAAATCCTTGTGGTAATTAATTTCTTCCTGTAAGTCATCCATTTCCGCAGCATCCAGAGATTCCGGTCCGGAGGTTTTACTTTTGCTCCCCAACAGAAAAGCATACTTCACCCGGGTACTCAGTTTCGACAAGTATTTTTTGTTTGCCCAGCTAGCTCTCAGTTTTTTTCTCCTGGAACTATTCTTGAGACTGGTTTTAATGAGTATTATGACGTCATTCCTTTCCCCTGGGTGACATGGGGGTATTGAATCAGGCAGGAAGCCCACATCGAAATCCGAATGCAACGGGGAAATCGATGAGTATTTTTTAAATCTAGCAATGAAAGTATTTAGTTGAGCAATATTATAATATCCTTGTTTTTATTTTCAAATGAATGTGATTCTAATAATACTTTTATATTTACCCATATCCGGTTTCTTACGTGAGGTTAGCAACTAGTGAGAGAGCTACTTCTCGGGATAGACTGAAGGGCCAGAACTCAAGTTTTTCATTATTTTGTCGAGCTACGATATCCGTTCCTAGTGTGACAAGTTTACAAGCTATAACAAAGCGTAAGATCATCAAAGCAAGGAATGTCATTGTCAGAGTATATCCACACAGAATAAAGTTCAGCATTCTTGTCCGATGCCTCGATTTAAAATAGCTTCAAAAACAAGACAAAATAAGGTTAGATTTAAATTTTTATTATTAGCGTGGACGTCACATATGTACTTATAATTTCGAGCTCATAAGTATCAATTACTTGCTGACTTTTCGTGCACTAACCGATTCGAATGGAACATCCGTGCTGATTTCTGGCGTGCAGATAGTCCCCTCATGTAAAGACCCATTCCCTTAAATTTTTAAATTAATTTATAACAATCACAAAACATCATTGCGTCTTGCAGGGACCGGGTCTGGAATTACGTAAAGCCTTGCTCCGGAGAGGAACTGCGGGAAAACCTACAAAAAGGAAGACGTGATCGAATAAAGTCTTACATAATTAAATAATATTTGTCATGCAGTACTAGTAATTGATTTTATAATGTAATATATAGATACATATGTATGTACGTAAGCGAAAATGAGGCAAAGTGAGTCTGAATACAGAAGCAGGAAATTTTTTAAATAATTAATAAATAATAGCTACAAATCTCCGTTTTTAATGAAAATTCTATTCAATTCTTGGAATCGAAGATTTGAGAAGATGCCTCCGTATCTTCAGATATTGAATGTTTAAACCTTTTTGGGTCTCATCAAGTCAGAGCAGGACAACAAGCCTAAGTTTAAATTCTGAATTCCAACTTCATGGGGAGCACGCAGAAAAAGTGGTTTGGTAAATCAAGTATTAAATTTCCTATTTTTACAAAAACTGCTTCTTAGATTTCTCAAAATTTGTTTCATCTCCCTGGCTCAAAAATTCTCGATATAGTGGACAAGAGGAGGCAAAGACAGGATTGTTTGGTAAATATTTAAATTATTTACTCTTAAGATGGAGACGAGTTCAGGTACACCGCCCTGGTTAGACTATAATAATTATTTCAATATTTCATCAAAATCCAAAAATTTACTCTTCTTATGAATATTAACGTGCATAATTTCAGCAGACTATTGAGCCCTCACTATTTATTCAGGAATATTAGTATTTTGCGACCTCTAGTGGCTGAACCTGGCCGAGCTGGCACAAGGTTTAGTTCCTGTTTGGTTATTAGACCTATAAACTATCAGCTCACAAAATTTCATTCCGATCCCGAGTTTACACACCGTCAGGTTTCCTTGTCAGAATGACAAAGTCAGCTTTACTGTATCGTCATGTCATAATGACAAATTGTACTTTGAACCTTTATAAAATTGTTTGAAGGAAAATTATACGCACGGATGGGAAGCAATTATTAATTTAAAGTTTGTATGAGTGTAGGTAACGTAGAAGGAGAAACTGTTGAGAACTTAATCATATTTATTACAAATAATAAAATTACAAATATGCTTTTTCAGTAAATAATTTTTGAAAAGTTGACTGGAGGATTGTATGGTTTACCTTGTGGAGTCTGTTTCAGCTTCCTCCCATCATCAAGACTGATGGATAAAGTTTACTAAACTTTGTGATGGGGATGTATGCCTTTTATTCGCTATTGGGAAGTGAAGCTGAGGCTGGAATATACAGATAGGCAAATGTTGATTTTGTTATAAATAACACTACTAGCTAATTTTGAAATACCACACCACATGCATGATCGCTCATGAACATAATTACTTTAGCAGCTGCTGAAAGTTAACTATTTAAAATATACTTGTACTGAATGCCAGAAACTTCCAGGAATCTATCAAATGTAGCTTGAACTTTGCAAACTATTAGTGTAACTTTCAAGCCTTCAAGATAGATACAGTCAAACCTGTATATAATGGCCGTTCATATAATGGTTTCCTGTCAATAGTGGTCAAGTTTTGATTCCCGGTCCCACCTCCTATCCTTTATCATAGGGAATTCCCTCTATATAATGGTTTTCTATATAGTGGTAACCTGCTCATAGTGGTCTAATGACCAATCCCCTTCAGTTAAAAATACAGCTTGGAGTACCTGTATATAGTGGTCCACCAGTCAGAACGAAGGGATACAACTCGCGCAACCCCAAACCAATGACACAACTGCTTGAATTTAGTTCAATTATGCATTTGAACCACGTTTTTATTTGCAGCGGTTTTATATTGTATGTATATGTATTAAATGTTAACTCATTGATTCCATTATATTTAAGTACTGTGCTTCTGGCTGGTGAATTGAAGTATTTTCAATTAGTTCTTGTTTTAATTTATGTGCTTTTAATCATTTTAAAATAAAAACTACTTGTTTTGTAAGTTTTCGAATAATCTAGTAATGATTATACAGAAGTTACAGTCCTCACACCTGTCTCAAGACACGGTGTGCTATGAAAGTCACTGCAGCGTTTATCAATAATTACAATATTCATTGCAAAAAATTCAAAGTCTGAAGCAGAAAAATATCAGCTATTATTTTAAAAAAGTATTAAACTGCTGATTTTCAATAACTCATGCAATTAAAACTTGCAAGGATTCGTGCTGGTATGCCTGTATATGTATGTGTTTATATAGTAACTTCTGACCACTATATGTTTATACAGTGGTCCCTGTCTATAGTGGTCAAATTTGGGCGTCCCTAGGAAAACCATTATATACAGGTTTTACTGTATTTGCTTGCGTAAGTAGTATTTGTACTTATTTTATTAGGGAATATATTTTTCTATAATATATTTCTTATTTTCTTGAAAATTTCGATGCTTTCTATACACAGCTACGGACTACGGACAAAGTGATATTTAAAGTGTTCTATGTCCAATTTTTTGGACCATAATATCTATGGATACATAATTTCCTGTATTTTTCACGTTATCAGGTCAAACACGCACATAGGAATTATGGTATGGTAACACGGGTAATACTTACTCAAAATCATTCCGTCAAATTTTTTGGTATCGTCAAAGCAGATGAAGCATTGTGTGATATCACTTTCAACTTTCAAACGATTACATTGTACGCATGTACATACATGAATTTTATTACATTGCGTACATATATGCTATATTAAAATTGCCCAATAAATTATTGTCATAAACTCATTTCTCTTCAGTTCAGCCACACTTTCCAGTGTTAATAATTAATACGATTTAATATCCGTCGTATAGAATGTCGTGGATGAAATACATTGCCCCATTTTAAAATACAGGTGACGATTTACCGCACTCACAAATGTTTTTGGTAATAATACTTCCTCGTCTATACCTGATTAGGTTCGCAGAGAGATTAAAATTCCACAGTAAAGTTTTTTATGACATTTCCAGGCAATAATGTGCAGGCATTTATGCGGTGGTAATAAAGGAGGGATATACCTCACTCATTGTCAGTATATACATATGTACATACATATGTACATACATTGTAGTGACAGCTGTATTATTTTTTTTATTATGATGCCGAAAAATTGTCGACATCTGAGGAATAAATTAAGCCGGGTGATTAATTTAAACCTCACTGAATATATTTTTAAGGACTGAAGTATATGTGTTTGACTTTGTAACATAAATACTTAAAAGACATTTAACAAAAATACAGAAGTTGAAATGTAAAAACATTTTTTTCAAATTGTCGTTGCTTCCGAATTAAATCCTTGAAACTCCTCAAGCTTCCGAGTTCTCAAACTGGACTAAAACGATGAGGTTCATTACAAGTGCAGAGAGAATCTGTATAAGTAGAACGAAAATAGATACATTTGCAAATCCCATTATAAATCGTACAATGACAGGATATTTAAGTACAATTTTAATTATTATGAAACTTACTGATGTCAGCATACTCCTGTTAAAAGTAAAGTAATTACCCGGGTCAATACTTGGAGGTCGTAGTGTCAACTTGTGCGCCAGTGCGTGAACCTAAATAAATAATTATCATTACATGTGAAGATACTAAAGGTATGTATATGCATGTACCAGGGGGTGGGTTTACGGGGCGGTCTACTCTGGCCCGGCCAGGGTAAAAAAATTAACGAATGTCATCAAATTTATAAATTTAAAAATACCTTTTTAGTAGTAGATACTGAGAGTCGTTTAAAAGGGAGAAGCCTCAAGACATTTTGAGTTTCTTGTGCTTCAAATTTCATTGACTCTGCTACGCTGGCTGTGAAATACAAATCAATTGAAAATAATATGATGGGGTAGGTTGACACCACTAATTTGACATACGATTGTTCACGAATCCATAGGAAACTGAAGTATGAGAAAATCAAAATTGTCATTATTTCCAGCCACGTATTAATGGCCAAATGCATTCCAAAAACTGTGCTATATTTTTTAATTTGTTCGCAGACATTGTAGTAGGAATCGATGCAGATGTTAACCATTTCGTTCAAATCCGAAGATGTATTTACTTCACTCTGAGTTAGGATTTTAATCAGTGCTTTCGGATTTTCAGACAAAGGTACACTTAAGTTGAGCATTTTGCTCATGTCTGGAATATCAATCTCTACAGGAAGCACGCATTCCGAGAGGTGTCTACGTCCACAGTTATTCTTAGCTGAACCAAAATCGGATTGACTGTTAAATTCCTTTGCGATTTGATTCAACTTGTGCCGAATTTTACGGAAGCAAATTCCGTATAATTGGGGGAAGTAATTTGACCAGCAGGAAAGGCCTACATTGAAATATATACGGTAGGTCCAGTACAGAAACACAAACATAAATCCCACGTTGTTCGCGGTTACACCGAACTTTGAGCCTAGCAAATTGTGGCTTAAAAATAAAACGATGATAGCACACAATGTCTTTGCCATTCGTCGCCTTAACTTCTTCAGATCAGCGTCCTCTGTGAAAATATCCAAGCACTGAATCATAGAAAAATTCGTCAACATTGAAACATTGCTCTGCCAAAACTCCAGGAATTTTTTCCCATTACTTAAAATCCGAATTGTAAGGATTACGGAAATAAAAGTAAAAGAATACGATATAAGGGTCTGAGCAAAATGCTCAGTGGTTCCTACAAACTGCAATTTTTTCCTAATTTGAGAGACTACGATGGAATACATGTAAATCCAAAACATTGCACCAATACTCAGTGTGACGGTTGAAAACGTTGCGGCACTAAAAGGCCTCCAAATTAATTTGTCATTTGAAACCGTATACGGAAAGTACCCAACGATCCTGCTTGCTAAAATCCCCCATTTCCCAATGTGCAACAGCTTTCTTTCGATTTCTTCAAATCTCTTATCAAATGATTTGGACGTCATTTTTAAAAATACTTCCTTAAATTTTAGGTCCTAAATGGGCCAATGTAAGTTTTAGAGAAAAGCTCTTATTGAAAGAATAACTTGCAGTTTCAATTGACAATCTATATCTAATTATTTGTTCAAGGCGTTTTCATTTTTACACAAAAATTAATTATCTGTCTTTCACATGCCGTTCACACAGAAACATTAAGTGATTCATTATGCACATCAAATTTTTATACATATAAATACGAACAGCCTGTCTACGTCTTTCATTCCTTTGTTGTGCTAATTACTATAATTACCTGGAATATATTCCAAAAGGTTCTGGCAGCTGACAATATGGGATAATACATTCTGGACAGGTATTTTGGGGCTTAAAATTCTTTTAGAAGCTGGAATTCGCCTACAAGAAAAACGTAACTTGCTTTAAAAAAATTCCAGCCATGTGTACATATAATTTACGAATTATTATCAAATCATTAAAATATTCCTTAATTTTTTATCCTGCAATCGTGTCTGAGTTCTGACCTTTTTTCGTTGGGCGGAAATTATGTGATACAATAAGGAGTGACGATGATAAGACCTCGAATGTGTAACCGTACATAAATTATTACATACTTCCATAAAACTTGACAACATTTGCTTTTAAAACCAACGTGAATTTATTTAATAGTGCAGGAAACATAATCATGTGCGGGTAAATGTATATTTTACACAAATGTATATATTTTTTATTTCTTTTAGATCATGTGTACTCATAAAAATACGTTTAGCTCCAACCAGAACATGAAACTTCTTTTGTATATCCTAAAATACACACATTGATTCTCAATAATCTTGGCATGAGTTTCATGCAGGTCTGTAAACATGTTAATCAATTTGAGTGGAATGAATACTCAAATTTAATAACATGAGGTCTTTTGGATGTGGTTCAAGACAACAACGATTTGATAAATAGTCTTAGAAAATTAGAATAGGGCTTAGAATAACTTTAGCAGCTGGAATTCGATAATATAAAAACAAATCTTGCTTTAAAAATTTTAAACACATTTATGTACATAGTTCATGAATTGCTCTATGCTCTGGGCTGCACGGTGGAGTTATTGCATGGCATGAGAGACATGGCGGCGGCAGGGAAACCTGTCGTTACCTACATATGTATATCTTTACGCTAATTCCGTATCAGAACCTATCTAGACCTAAACCACCATGCGGTTAACCAACGATCCTGTTTTGGCTGGTCTAGGACCAATGACTGGAAGGTTACACCCTGAAAGTAATTATCGGTTTTCATATTAATATTGAGCTAGTTTTCAGATTTCAATTTCGCAAAATTAATATTTTCACCACTGGTATTTTTCGACTTCAAACGCCCACACAGTGACGTCAACATTAATAAAGTTCCAACAGAGTAATTACCTCAAAGTTACAACTTTTGAAAATATTCAGAATAGCTCAAAGAAGCAAGTCGTCACTATTTATGCTTTGCATGTAAATTAGTATGTAGAAAAAAGTTGCTAAGAATGTGAATCATCATTGTGAATGTGATGTTGATTTAGGACACATGAAGTTCAATTATTTTTAAATAATAATAATTTATAGATTTAGCTCCTCGTTCCTTAATCCCAAATTATTATATAGCGCAAAGACTTGTGTAACAGAAGAAGTAAAAAGTGGATGAACTGCCACGTCTGCCGCCACATGTGTGTATCTTTAATATCTTACAAAATATCAATATAAATCCCTACAATATTAACTCTCTTATGCTTAAAATATGGTTAAAATGAAACCTATTTCGAAACTTTTAGATTTTTCTTGGGATTTAAGAAACTATACATACTTCAAGTACTGTCACAAATAACAATTGTCTTTCACGATGGATTTGTTGCCTATATGTTCGGGATAGCTGAGATAACGGATACTCTATATTTCCATTTTTGGTAGGATAAAACATTCGTTGGCTTAACGCAAAATTAAACTGGAACAACCACCCAAGTTTTAAACGTCATTGTCACACTTTCAAACGACCATAAAATATTGACTTGAATCTTCAAGAAACCAATATTCCAACAATTAAACCTACACTATCATACACATCACCCCAATCATTTATTAAAAGCTTGCCTTATTCACGCGGAGTTATGTGAATAAGATATGTTCAAACTCAGAGCAGAGTCAAACAAATGTACCTACTACTGAATAAGTTCCTAGTTCTGGGTTACCTTTTTATTCTAAATATGAACACGTGCATCCAACGTACTGCCGTAAATCGTGAAAATGTATTGCTGTCAAAAAATCAAATGCAATTATATTGATATTTTTCGGGCCAAAAGGTGATCCTCGAGTGTCTAATGGAAGAGTTAAGCGCTTGTTACAATTAGCAATATGACTGCGAGTTAGAGCAAAGTACAGCTAACGTAACACAATATTAAAGCTTGGATTAAAATCAATGTCTAAATAAATGCACCAGCTTTGCGCAGTCAACAGTTCAATGTAAAAAGTACTATGGTTCTTTAATTAATTTTTTCAAAACTCCAAGTAATTCCAAATAGGTATGTAACTTGTGGACAAAGTTCCCTTGACCAAAAATATGTCTAACAAATGGTATCCTTGACCAATATACTCAAAACTATATTGACCTACACTCACAATCCGTAAGTGACTTAGAATGAAACGGCTCTTGAGTAAAAAAATATCGTCGATCCGTGTCCTCCGCGATTATTTAAGACTGCCGCGTAGGGCGGCGTCAGCTACGGCCATCACTGCTTAATCCCTTTATTGTATTATGACTTATTTCAATAATTTCCGTTACAAATTTTTTACATTATGTTATTAGTATACTGACTGGTATGTGTATACAAATTTCATTGAAATCGGTGGATTAGTTCAGGAGAAAACAAAGATTTTATTCATTCTAATTTTATTTACGTACGAACACGTGGTCCCGATTTCAACCAATAACAAACTCATCCGAGGAAGTTGCCTAAAGAATGTTCACAACAATTTTGAACAAAATCGGTCGAGCAGTTTCGGAAGAAAAGTGCGGAGCGTAGAGATTTAATTTTTTTAGAACACGCCGACCGATTTCAACCAATAACGAACTCATACGCGTTTTGAACCTAAATAATGTTAACAAAAATTTGAACGAAATCGGTTGAGTAGTTTCGGAGGAAAATTGAGAGACGAACAGAACCACGGACGTTATTTTTGGGGAATTTCGAAAAATTTGAAAATATCAGATTTTGGAAACATTTACTGAAGAAGTGGAATGAAGTAAACCCTGGCACGTGCACTGAGGTAATGGAAACTATAAAATGAAGATTCTACGTGAACAACTTCATGCAGTGGATAACAATATTACTAAACAAATTTTTCAATTGTGTTATACCCCACATTTACAACTTTTAAAATTGAGACTACAATGATGGTCACTGTAGATCTTCTCAGATTTTCTACAAAAGAGTTAATTTGTTTGGTCAGGGATAGAATTGCAATGTTGCAATAGACAAATTTTGAAGCTATCAGAGATCTTATTGTTGTTTACTTTGTTTGTAGTAAGATGTTTGTACTACGTATTTTATCACCGGTAAACAAATTAAAATAATTCCACGATTGTTGTGGTGATTAAAATATTGCAAATTTATGACAGAAATATGTTTCGTTGTCATTGCAATTCTGAATCAATTGTTTTTATCCGTTATTGGTCACTGCCCTTATATTTTACCACATATTCAACGTTTCAATGATACTAAAAAATCGTCGACATCGGAGTACATTAGGCAGAGAGCTAAAAAAACAATCCTGGGAACTCCTCAACCTTCCGAGTTCTCAAACTGGACTAAAACAATGAGGTTCGTTACTAGTGCAGAGAGAATCTGTAGAAGTGGAACGAAAATAAATACAATTTTTAGAAATCATACAATGACAGGATATTTAATTACAATTTTAATTATTACTAAACTTACTGAAGTCAGCATACTCCTGCTAAAAGTGAAGTAATTACCCGGGTCAATACTTGGAGGCCGTAGTGTCAACTTCTGCGCCAGTGCGTGAATCTAAATAAATTATTAATATAATATGTGACGACACCAATGTATGTATAAAAACAAGCACATATTTTTTTTTTGAATAATTTTTCATGTACTGGTACGTAAACATGAATTATTATATATTGGTAGGCTGAACAAAACTATTGAAGCATTTTAGCAACAATGTCGACAGATTTAGATTTGGAATTTACTCAAAATGTTATCTTAAATGTAGTATATATGTACCTCTAATGATGAAATTTTATTATGACAAAAGCAAATATAGTCTCATTAATAAATTTATAATTAAACTAAATAGTTATGTAATTCTGTGCCTTTTTAGTAGTAGATACTGAGAGTCGTTTAAAAGGGAGAAGCCTCAAGACATTTTGAATTTCCTGTGCTTCAAATTTCATTGACTCTGCAACGCTGGCTGTGAAATACAAATCGATTGAAAATAATATGACGGGGGAGGTTGACACCACTAATCTAGCATACGCTTGGTCGCGAATCCACAAAAAATCGAAGTACAAGAAAACCAAAATCGTCATAACTTCCAACCACGTATTAATGGCCAAATGCATTCCAAAAACTGTGCTATATTTTTTAATTTGTTCGCAGACATTGTAGTAGGAATCGATGCAGATGTTAACCATTTCGTTCAAATATGAATCCGAATATGTGTTTACTTCACTCTGAGTTAGGATTTTAATCAGTGCTTTCGGATTTTCAGACAAAGGTACACTTAAGTTGAGCATTTTGCTCATGTCTGGAATATCAATCTCTACAGGAAGCACGCATTCCGAGAGGTGTCTACGTCCACAGTTATTCTTAGCTGAACCAAAATCGGATTGACTGTTAAATTCCTTTGCGATTTGATTCAACTTGTGCCGAATTTTACGGAAGCAAATTCCGTATAATTGGGGGAAGTAATTCGACCAGCAGGGAAGGCCTACATTGAAATATATACGGTAGGTCCAGTACAGAAACACAAGCAAAAATCGAAGGTTTTGCCCCGTCACCCCGAATGTTGTGCCCAACAAATTGTGGCATAAAAATATTACGGTAATAACACTTAATTTCTTTCCCATTTGTCGCTTTAACTTCCAAAGTTCTTTTTGATCAGCGTCATCTTTGCATATATGCAAAAACTGAATCATAGAAAAATTTGTAAACATTGAAACATTGCTCTGCCAGAACTCCACAAACTTTTTCCCATTAGTTAAAATCCGAATTTTAAGGATTACGGACATCAAAACAAACGAACACGATATAAGAGACTGAGTAAATTGCTCCGTTGATCCTGTGAACTGCAATGTTTTCCTAACATGAGCGAGTACGTGGGAATACATGTAACCCCAAACTATTCCGCCAATAGTCAGTATGACAGTTGAAAACGTTGCGGCACTAAAAGGCCTCCAAATTAATTTGTCACTTGAAACCGTATACGGAAAGTACCCAATGATCCTGCTTGCTAAAATCCCCCATTTTCCAATGTGTAACAGCTTTCTTTCGATTTCTTCAAATCTCTTATCAAATGTTTTGGACGTCATTTTTAAAAATACTCCCATAAATTTCAGGTCCTAAATGGGACAATGTTCTTTTTTATATTCAGAGTTAATTGAAAGAATAGCTTGCAGTTCCATGTTCATTGGGAATCTAATTATGTATCTACATTTAATTATTTGTTCAAGGCGTTTTCAGTTTTACGTTTTAATTAATTAGCTGTATTTTACATAGTATTTAGGTTCAGCTGTAGACTTTTGGTTTATTAAGTATTGAGTGGTTCATTATGTATATTACAGTATACATCATCTATAAATACGAACAGCCAGTCTGTGCCTTTCATTCCCTGGTTGTGCTAATTACTATAATTACCTGGAATAAAAGGTACTTGCAACTGAAAATATGGAAGAATACTTTCTGGAAGGATATTTTGGAGCTTAGAACTTTAAGACATTAAGAGCTGGAATTCGCCCCTGCAAAAAATAGTTCGTGCTTTAAAAATTTCATGTCCTACGTATGTAATT
The DNA here is from genome assembly GCA_947179485.1 of Allacma fusca. NCBI lineage: Eukaryota > Metazoa > Arthropoda > Collembola > Symphypleona > Sminthuridae > Allacma > Allacma fusca. The sequence continues at coordinate 47,938,894 of OX359248.1, forward strand.
TACGAATTACCAAATCATTAAATTATTACTCAATTTTTCGACTCTTGCAGTCGTGTCTGAGTTCTGACCTTTTTTCGTTGAGCGGAATTATGTGATACAATAACGAGTGACGATGATAAGACCTCGAATGTATAACCGTACATATATAAATCATTACACACACAAATCCATGTCCATTAAACTTGACAACACTTGCTTTTAAAACCAACGTGAATTTATTTAATAGTGCAGGAAACATAATCTGTGCGTACAAATGTATATTGTACACACACATTTTTGCTGCTATTGGATCATGTGTACTCATTAAAATACGTTTAGTTCCAATCAGAACATGAAACTTCTTATGTGCATCCTAAAATACATACATTGATTCTCAATAATTTTGGCATGAGTTTCATGCAGGTCTGTAAACATGTTAATCAATTTGAGCGGAATGAATACTCAAATTTAATAACATGAGGTCTCTTGGATGTGGTTCACGACAGCAAGGATCTGACACGTAATCTCAGGGAGAAAATTGAGATCGACTACTATATATTTATTTACATGCAGTCCTATGTGCCACTACCTACAAAACATCACTGTGAATATTAAAACTCGGGAGGCTCTCGTGGAATGCATCCAATCCAATTACACTCGCACCCAAATAGTAGCTCCGAATTCCCCGAAGGAATGATAAGAACAAAGAATAGATTAAACAGTGACAGTTAGCAGGATAGTATGTACAGCTAATTGGTTCTAAATTCTTAGCAATATTATTAGCATTTAGAACTAATTATTTCTAAATTGTGTTCCACTCAAATTCATGCAGACTGAAAAAAAAATCTGCATTCAAATGTTTATTTTTGCTCCCAATCCCGAAAATTGTGTTTCAACTACACAAAATAGGGGTCTATGTCTACAGAAATGTATTACTTTAGAAATTGATGAAAATGTTTATATATTGCAAACTGTTACAAAATATATTTTCTCGCTTTGCAAACTTATTTCCCTCGATTTCCTTAAATTATTGGGATTCTGGTCCCAAAATCGCAAGGCATAGATGACATAAAATTCTGAGGATTTTTTATGCAGGTACACGTGCGGACTTGGTAATGTCTCCAGCTCTGAATGCTTCCAATTAGAAGAATAGTGAGTGCAAAACTCTGCTAAGAAAAATACCTTCTTAACGATAAGCTCTCTGATAAAAGCTTATAATTGTACGAAAAAAGCAGTCGTATTTTACCAGATGAGGCGGAGGAATGTAACCGACAATAATTCCTTGATCAAAGATACAAGTTTTAATTAATAAAGCGTCGCTCTCAATTATTCCAAGCGCTCTGGGAAATTCGAACCAATAAAAGAAACTTGATAGCCATTTGACTATACCTCTCTAACTCTAGTGCATCGCTCATATATTTGTCATTGTAGGATAATTTGAGTGACTCTGATGATTAAAAAAAAATGACATGAAATTTAATTAGCTAATAGCAGTGAATAATGGATACTGGGATACTGTCTGTGATTTAGGAGGAAATCGTAAACAGTATCTTAATGTTAAAACTATTATCACATTGTCATTCACCAAGGAAAGAAAAGGCGAAAATTTATTGATAACTATGGATATATAGGGTAAAGACATTAAGGCTCTGAATAAAATATACGCTGTGTCATTTCATTAATCATAAGAAATCAAATACAGACGAGTTAATGTCACTTAATGAAATGAGCTCTGGAATGGAGGGAGCATTGGCCAAGAAACTTCCAAAAGGACTTTTAATTGCATTTCGTCCTGATAAGGCTGAAAATATCAAGATGCACAATTTAAAACACAATACAGTGTACTCTCTGTGTATGAGAATACTGTACCCCTAAGAGTACAGATATAAGAATAATAAAGTACTCGCAAATAGGAACCAAAGTAAAAACGCACTCAATGACAATCGGTCTAATATTTTTATTGTAGCAGAGCGTCCTAAAAGGGAATCTCTCCTAGCGAAGAAGCACTTTACACGAAAAATTATGTATCCGTCTATGTACGTATATCTCCAGTACAATTCCTGCATAACTGTATGATCCACAAAATTATCTGCATGTTATACAAAAACCTAGCTAGCATATAGATCATTTTTCCTCTTCAGCGAGGATTTTGTATCTACATATGCAGTTGTACATATATAGTTAGTAAATACTGTATACCATATGAGCATAAATAAATACAACACATAATAACATTAACCCCACTTTTCTTAATAAGTAATAAAATTCTAATGTCAGCTTGCAAGCACGTACGGCTACGTAAGTTCAGTAGGAATCTAGGTTTAGAAGGTTCTGCCTAATGCCAAGCTATGTATGTATATGTACATAGTTCATATTAAATATTGTGCAAAATTGCGAGGCTTAAAATAGATGACAACGACCTTAGAGCGTCAGAGCAACCAAGTAATATCACTCAACGTCGCACTCATGACTGACTTTTTTCACACTTTTGCCCCCCATTAATAACTGAATCATTGCTGATGTTGACACTGGAGAGATGTAAAGGTTTCTTTATCAAATTGTCATTTCATTCATTTTGTACGACCGAGTCTTAGTCCAACTTTATATTATAGACTTTATTTCTCAGTGTCAACGGGACCGTTATTCAAAGCTGACGTGAAACCTGACAAAACATGGGTAATCAAGGCATTAGGAATGGATCGGGGTGTGAGGGGATCCCGGGGAAAGTAGTTCTTAGTGATGTTCTATTCCCTCCAGAAAAACCAATTGACATCCCTAGAATCTCACCAGAACATTTTAATTTCAAAGAAAAGGCAAGAATTCAAGGGGGAGAAAATGATCACTCGGGGAAAAGTGAGAAAAAAGGTTGGAAGAGATTCGGAGGAATTATCTTTGGACTCAGTGCAAGTTTCTTTTTCTCACTGACTATTGTCATGGTGAAGACGTTGAAAAATTATCATCCCTTTGGACTCTCACCATGCTTATTTGCTGGGACGGCTTTCCCAGCCATACCCATTTTGTTCTACTACCAATTTAGGGGAAATTCTAAAGTCAATGTTTTTGAGACTGTGTGGCCGCTGGAGAAAAGGGCAAAGCGAATAATCCTTTTGATGTTAATGGCAAGCTTTTAATTAATTACAGACAAAATTAATAAATCAATTTATAAAGCTTTAATTAATTTAAAAGTGCATTAAATATTTGACGTATGCTTCCTCATATTATCTATAACAGACGCTAAAATTATTTCGAAATACATACACTATATATTTTTGTAATTATACATTACGTTGTTTTTGTAAGAACGAACAATTTTTTTCCCGAAGATTCGAGCCATTCTTGGAAGCACGTCGGTCTTCCTGCGATTCTACTCTTTGAAGTACATGAGTATTGCAGATTCTTCCGTGATATCCCACTCTTCCCCAGTTTTTGTAGTCATCATCGCTCATTTTACTCTCAAAGAGAAATGTGGTTTTGTTCCACTCTTCGTAGCCCTGGTAACTTGTTTCGGTGTTTTTGTCATTTTTAGACCACCAATCTTGACTGGGAGTGAATCCTTTGATTCGGAAACTTTGGTAAGTGCAATAATTGATTAATATTTCACTCATTCACTTTGAAATAATAAAAGCATTTTTGCTGGAGAAGCTTCACCGGAGATCATAAATGAATTATATTCTCCAGACTGGCTCAATCCTCGCCTCATGTGCAATGCTCATCAACGCTTTCATGTTCATTGTGATGAGGAAACTCCGTCAAGTACACTTTACCTTAATGCTGGTCAGCTTCGGACTATGGGGACTGGCGGAGTCATTAATTATTGGAGGATCGATGGGGGTACTACAATTACCTTCGAATCTACAGGAGTTATTACTAACCTTTGGGGTCATGCCTGCAACCGTTTTTATGGGACAGATTTCTTTAGTGTTAGCTTTGAAGTTCGAAAATGCGGGACCAGTTTCCCTGCTTCGAACATGTGATGTTGTTTTGTCATTTCTGTGGCAGTATATATTCTTGAATGTGATTCCGGATGGTTGTAGTTTGGTCGGGGCTGTGATTGTGATTTTGGGAGTGGTCGTAACCGCTCTTCGGAAGTGGGTTTCAACTTTAGGACCGGAGGATTCTCATAGGAAGAAACTTAGTTTTTTCCTGCTGTAGTAATTTATTTAAAATTATTAGCTAATAATTATTCAATGGAAACAACAGCAATACAATCTTGTTTCCTGATTCCAACGAAATTAATTTATTGATACTCAATCCAACAATAAGTAATTACATTCATTATAGTACTGTAAATCCTACTATTTTTATGTCAGGAGACTATTTTAACGTGTAATTACATAAAATATCAAATTATTTGTTTTACATTCAATTGGACGGATATAAATTCCTGAAGATTTTGTGAGTACGACAGTTAAGATAACTCGTTCGATTTTGACTAAAAATTTGAAATAACTTTTTTGGAACTCATTTTACGAAATGCCATGTTGGAACTGAACTTATTCTACAGCATGAATTTGCACATGCTCTAGCGCATTGTGCACAGTTTCGTTGGACATAAATTGCGTAAGCATTGGGTTAAACGGGGTCTTTATTAATGATTATATTAGTCAACTGTTATGTCCGTTCCTAGGAGGGGTGGACTCCACTGGTATATAATATTAGAGGACATGAGGGGTCAAGTTGAAAAGATGTCAATATCCTTCTTGTTCAATTGACCACAACCTAAAAACATCCATAATGAAGAGACTCACTGTACCTAAGGCAAAATGTTTATGAGTTTAAAAAGGCTCCCATATCCTTAAACTGAATTGCTCGCTCTATTTGAAACGTATGAAGCTTCCTTTTCCGTCATTTAAAAAGCTCCCTCTATCCGTAAACTCTGAAGCTCCAGTCTCAAACGAATACGTTTTTAGCATATGGCTGCAAGAAAATAAGGAGGTAATAATGCCGACTGCAAAAAAAAATGTTTTCAGCCCAAGACACCTCTTGTAATTGATGAATTTTCCCAGCAGGAATCTCCAAGAGCTCAAAAACGAGCTTTAAATTATCAATCCTAATTAGCATCGCATTAACACAGGAAAGCCTCCATACGACCCTTAATGCGGGTGGCTCCCTTATTGTACTGTATATTGTAGAGCCCTTCTGGATTTTATTAAGTCACTATTAATTAAACCTGTTTTTTTGAATTTTTGAAAATGAGTCGACGAATTTTAATTTTTTTTATCTAAAAACTTCATCAGGTAACTGATTGACGCAAGGTCTCAAAAGAAGTCTTGAAGGCAAAAAATCGAAATTTTGATGCAAAATCCATTATTTCGATTACCCCGCCAAAATTCCTAATTCGATATTGAAATTTCGATTGGCATGATTTTATCTTGTAGAACAATTATTAAATACCTTTCCAATGAGCTAATAACGACATGAGGTATGCTTTGTTAAAATGAAGTTATTAGTTTTTCTAGGAATGTCCAAAAGTGGTGACTTCAAAATTGTGAACTTGAGTCGACATGAATTAGGGATTTAGTATTTCATTTTTTTTATTTATTTCATTTTTTATTTGTATAATTTTATTTATTCTTCAAAGCTTCCTCACAAGACAATTTGTCCCAAGAGAGCCTGTGCAATGCAAGTTCTCACAAGATTCTTTATAATATTCCTACAAAATTTAGACTAGAATTTCGAAATATCGGTAAATATGGTTTTAATTTGTCGAGCAAATAAATAACTTTCAAATGATATATAACAATCAAGATACAACATTCCTGTATGTAAATTTCGTGTAATCTATCGAAACAGTTGGCTGGGATGGCAAAAACAACGTCAGGATTTCCAGTTTCAAGTTTTACAAAACCGTTTAACCAAATAAAATATGTTGAAGGCTGCCACCATTGTTGAGGTATTTAACTTCGAGTTAACTCTATACTTAATGCTTTCGGAGTTACTACATTGGTTTATGCTTTTCCCTTAAGAATTATTTACAATTATTAGGAATATTAGTAATGCAATGTCCGACAGTAATACGTAGTTCAGAGATACACAAATGAAATAACCTTTCATCAAGTCTTCGAAGGCTAGATTATTACAAATATTTCATTCTTCTACATATCTTTAAATGAAACCTCGAAAATGTTTGGCCTTCCGTTCGCCTTCCTTCTAAAGCAAATAAACTCAATTTCACCTTCCGCTTTACTCTAAAAAGAACCTTTCTACAATTTTAACTTTCATCTAATTTAATTGAATGAAGTACAATATTGTACACAATAAAATCTCGTTCTACAAGATGTATTTTAAAGCCATTTCGGATATATTTCTGGTCTCTTCAGCATGTTATAGCAACAGTTCCCTTTACTCGGTCACATGATTTGATCCACACGAATCATACTTCAGATGATAATTTCGCTATAAGGGGTGATCAAGGGGACGGGAAATCATGTTTCTTATAGACAATACACTTTGTGTAAACGTCTACGGTGAAAATTAAATTCAAAAATGGTCTTCATTTTAGGATATTTAGCAAGATTAACCTCTACTGAGCCTGCACAATAGCTTAGAATATTGGACGCTATGAAAATAAGCTTTCCGCCTTCAATGAAGATTTCTTGGAAGGTTTTGAACGCTGTTCATCTCTATCCTAGTCTTTAACTATCTTCAAATATTTTCTGAAAAATAGATGAATCATCCTTATCTGCACAAATGTGAAATGGTAAATCCAGAGAGATTTTATCGGCTACTACATTATGCCGCTGCTGAGTATTTAGTCAAACATCATTCTATAAAACACAAATACAACATTGTGTAAAAAATCCAAATGAACTTTGTACCGGAATCTCACATAATCTGAGATTGCATAAAATTACTTTAGTTTAATCAACTTTAGTGGCATATCGTGAGATAAAAATGGATGAGTACAATGTGATACAACTTTAATCACTACAGTGCACAGCACATTTGTTATCATAACCGGTGTGCTTCGTCAAAATATTGCACTTGTTATTATTTGCATGTACGACTGTACTGTTAGAAGCTGAAAGTTTCATTGTTCAGAGATTTGGAGGTTTCGAATCTCAAAAAATATTTATTGGTATATTTAATTTAATATTAGTATTAATGTGGCAAAGTTTGTGACCTAATTGTTAAAGACACGGATACACAGCCACACTGGTAAAATATTTAATTCATTTTATCATAATAGCCAAGTATTAGTCATATTAATTTACGGATGGCAATCGTATGATCTGATCCAGATTTTATGAAACTGGTCTGTCCATAGCTCATCAGGTCAGACCATGGTACAGAAAACCATTGATTTTAATTAAATTATTGTTTTATTTGGTGAATTTTTCAACAAAAATTACATTTTAACATCTTCCACGAGATTTCGTTCAATATACTGCGGGTTCATTTTAATGAATCCTTGTAGCCAATACTGCTGGCGATTGTTTGGCTTAGGTATGTACATTATTGCATGGTGTACTAAGATTTTTAATAATTCAAGAATTTGTAGACAGTGTTTTTATTGATTTGTGGTCTTGTCCACCTATCACCCGATCACCGATAGAAGGTTCATATAAATTCAGATTCTTCATTGCTTTTTTGCTGTTAGCTACAAATACATATACGCTTTCATACATAGGTGAATGATGATAGAGATTAGTATAGATACTATTGTACTTATTTTTAAAGAAACATCACAACTATATTGAAAAAGAATTTAGATAAAATCAATAGAAATCCCTTCTTCGGAGGAAGCACACTAGGATGCTTGTGTTTCTGAACATTTCGTCCCTTGTGGTTATGGGTCAGAGGTGCAGTGATTGGAATTTATATTTTAAATTGCTGATGATTAATGGTTTAGGTTTAGGAACTTTCTCCAGCCACGTTGAGGTACGTTCTTCTGCCCGAAAAATTAAAAATCACAGGACTATCAAATCCGAAGAACCGGTCACCGAGTACTGACGTATTAATCACTGTGTGGCCACAAAATGGTAAATATTAGCCAAACATTTTAATCACAAACTATCCAGATTCACAGCCTTCAAAAAAAGTGAAACATTTTATCATCAAATTGACTACTTTAGGTCTTAAGACCAGTATGAAAATATTCTATGAAACTGGTGCTATTTGGAAAATGTCAATTAAATTTTAGCGGATTCTTGTTCTGCATAATTTTTAAGCTTCAACTGAAGACACTACCTGAAACTCTTCTTCCTTGAACTCATGAGAACTTTGAACTTTGAATAAAAGACCGTCACAGTGTATCTAATACGATTCCGTTAAATTTGAAATCAATGAAAAACAACAGCAATGGCAGAACAGCCTGAGGACGCGGCTCCAACGGGTCAGCTAATCAAGGGAGGGTATATTAATTACGGTAGTAATTCTGTGACGGTGAATGTTTCTAACACCAATAATTTTCCTCGTGAATTGTATATCATCCCTGAAACCAGTCAATACTTCCATGGACGAGAAGCTCAGATAACACAAATATCCGAAGCTATTGAAGAACGGCTTAGCGAAACCAACTCTTTCCACAGAACGATCATTCTCGTCGGATTTGGAGGAATGGGGAAGAGTGAGACAGCAAAAGCCTTTGCTGAGAAGTTTCACAAAGCCTACGAATATATTGTGTGGATTGATGCTCAAACACAGCAAAGTATGGAAGCCAGTTTCAGGAAATTAGCCGACAAATTGAAGATAAAAATGAACTCACTCGCGGATATACCGGAAATTCAGGAGGTTCTGTCAAATTCCTACAAAAAGGGATTATTCATCTTCGACAATGCAGAAAGACTATACACTACAGATCGCCAACTCGGCATCGAGGACTGTTTATATAAAGAATTTCTACAAAACAAGCCTATTTTCTTAGCCACATCCCGCAATGGAAGCGGACAATGGGGTGGCATTAAATCAAAAATTAAGTTGATTAATATTGATACTCTAGCAAAGGAAGAAGCCACTAATGTATTGAAAAACTACTTGCTCATTGAAAAAAATACGTCTGTTCCAGAATCTCTGGAAAACGCCATTTCTTTGTTGGTGGACGCTTTGGGTGGCTATCCTTTGGGGCTGAGTCTTGTTGGTTCCACAATAATGGAAAAGGCAGAAGAGTTGTCATTTGAAGAGACCGAGTCCAGGATTAAAGCTTATACTACGATTTTAAAAGACGTTCCTCTTCAAGATATCTCTGGGGAGTTTAAGTACGAAGCAGCTCTTGAATTTATTTACAACAAAACGATTGGTGAAATCAAGACTCAGGACAATGGGAACCTTGCAATTGAACTTCTTAATATCATGACATGTCTGGATCCGGACGAGTTGTATCTAGGACTGGTTGACGCGATCTGCAGCGGAACAACTTATGAATTCAATAAGAGCAATAATTCTAAGAATGTGAATGTGATTAAAGGCTTTAAAATACTGATGGATTACTCGATTGTGAAAAAGTACGACTCGGATAGATTGCAGATACACAGATTGATTCAGCAATGTACACGTAAAGCGCAAACTTCTCAGGAAGCGATGAGTAAAATCTGCAGGTTTTTTGAACTAAATGAGTACAACATGAATGGGCGGGGCCATATTGTAACTTTAATTGACATGTTGTCAGCCAGGACAACGATTGACAATAGAAGCTATTTTATGTGCTTACTAGTTTGGCGATATTGCTTGGAAGAGCAGAATTTTCAATTCGAGAATATACAGAAGTGCAAATCTTGTTTTAATTTTGAAAAATCAGACGAATCTTTCATGTTTAAGTTGGCGGAGATTTATTGGAGTTGGAACAGAAAATCTGGTTGGCCAACCGTCAACTGGGAAGAAATAGAAACAGAAACTCTTGGATTGTCACAGCATTTGTCAAGTCAGTTTTGGGTTACAAGAGCTCTACTGACTTTCCTAGAGGAATGTTTGATTTACAAAATGGTAAGAGTTGTTAAAATATTTTTTTATCGTGATGGCAATAAATTTCTTAAGTAATCAAACAATTATTGTAATTTACTACATATTATTCCTTTATTTGTGCATTAAGCCACTGATGCCGTCTACAAGGGATAAAATCAGCTCTTATATTATTAACCGATGCTTGGACTTTCAATTGGAAAAACTGGAGGTTTTAATTGAAAAGGGGTTTCTTAAAACGATGTATGGATACAAGAGTTGTCGAAATGTCTGTCAAGATTCCTTATTTCTGAAAAGACTTTTTAATTCTCCACGAGAGGAATTTAGGAAAAAGCTGTGGCTGAATGTTTGGGTAAGTATATTTGCATCTGTTCTTTGGATTCTCTATTAGCTAAACTCCGGTTTAAATTGCAACAAATATTAACGAAAGTAAAATATTTATTAATATACAAGTTTACAGGAAATTATTCTGCATAAAAACGCTTTTTTTAAATTTGATTGTATCAAAGTAATTTCGAACGCAAATTTTATTTCTTTTGGGAAGGGATTCTGCGTCTAATATAATATTATTCAAAGATTATATTATTATTACTAGAACCACTTAAATAATACCTATAGGTATTATTTAAGTGGTTATTGCATTGTCTAAATTTGTTACAGTCGTGCCCATCATGGGTACAGTTAGTAACCGCGTTTTTGGATACAGGCATATGTCCAGGAACAAAATTTTGGTCTGTTTTGGGTACAAAAAATTCGTACCCTCAAATTTGTGTTAAGTTGTGGTTACGCGTATATAAGAATACTTGTTGGAGTGGATTGCATCAGCTACAGGTACGTTGGGATAAAATAATTACCTGTACCTGATCTCAAAATACCTGAACTATTTGGGTGCTTTAATGGAAATAAAGTCAGGAAAGCAACCACTAACAAAGTCTGTTGTGTATAAAACGAATGTGATTTTCTGTGAACCACTTTTCTACTATTTGGCATCTTGTATTTATGATTTTCTTTTCCAGTGATTCCAGTTGATTCGAAAATGAGGTTTTCGAAAATGTATAACTATTTGTCTAATGTAATTGTAATCGTTTAATTTAGTTAAGTCATTTGACAGTTTAAAATGTGTTGAAATTTTCACTGCATTTTTAATTCTATATTTAGTGAATGCGAATATTTAGAGTATAATTGTAATAAATACAAACATAATTACTGATGCTTGTTTCAAGTATGTACTCACACTCCATCACGTCGTACTATCATTGTCATGTAATTTAGAATGTAGTACTAATAGTATTTTCACAATTTGAAAAAAATTAATATTTTTGTGTAGTAAATTCCTATCCTAATAATTTTAAAAACTACATTAGTGCGTATGAGCATATCTACATATATGCCGAATAGAAAATATCGCCACGGTATCTTTGTAGTTGTCTACGGAATGTCATTTGACGATGAAGTGGAGATATCGCATCCCCGGACAATTCGTCATCCAGAAGATGTTAGGGCGATGCCATTAAAACATTTTTCTTTACTGTGGCGATTATCGCATATCTAGTTTAAAATATCCCCTAGATATCCTTATAATATCGCTAGCTGATTACATCACTCGATCATTGAAACAAACTTAAAAATTTTGGAACCGGATTTGCAATCTAATGAGAGAATAAAATGTTGAAAAGGGGGCAGCACCGTATCAGGTATGTATCTAAACAATCGTCCAAACGCGTAGTGTATCTGTGTACGTATTGTGCGTTTAGATACCCTATACGTTGGGACGATTGTGTTTAGATACCTTTTGCGTTTAGACGATTATTACACGATTAGGCGATTATGCGCATAAATCTATGCGTTTAGAGGTTATACGTTTTGCCATTTATGCGTTTAGGTATGATACCGAAAAAACACATACTAGTTATATTTTCCACGTTTATGGTGCGGAAAATTAATGAGGGTTGACTATTAAGGTTACTAGGACAAAGAAACTAGGTAAAAACCGAAATCAATATGCCAAAAATAAATAGGTGCACCAAACCTTCAATGCACGACTAAAATTCGATGAAACAAATATCTTAACAAATAAACAATGTATTACAAAAGGTTCAATTGTTTTCAGCACCTACAATCGGAAGCTAATGGAAATAATGATTTTGTCCGAAACTTGTATTCAGTCTGTGGGATGGATTTTCTTACGTCATCTTTGAAATTTACTTATTCCGAAGGGAAGGAGAATATTGTTCATAATGGCAGATTTTTCGACTTATTAGGTATTTTTAATTGACGATATTTTCTTCATCTTTTTGTTTTTACTCTTCCAAATACTCTAAAATATGCTGTCCAAAAATATTTTAATAATTGTCGTAAAATAAATAAACATGGTAATATTTTTAGCATTTATCTCCTCCAACCTAATTTAAATCTTAAAGAGAAGTTAATACTTTTAAATGATACTATTTTTCGCTTGTTTTCGCTATTTGACGCCAGGTTTCTGTTTTTAATTAACCTTACAATTTTAGGTTGTCTGTGTAATATGCTGAATCCTACTATGAACCCCAAGATATTTCTGGATTTCACAGATTTCACAAAACCCTTTTTAGGTGTTTTAAATTTGTGGTTAAATATGCCGAATTTACAAGTCAGGTTATGTTGCAGCCACTTTGATATTGTTTTAAATGCATCATGCGTAATTAAACATAATTAAACATTTAAAATAGATATTCCGGGAAGTAACCTTATGACTTTTAATATTATTTACCTAGATTGATAAATTATTTCAACTAACCTCAGCGCTGCTTACGTTGTTTGTGGAAGATGTGAAAATATATAACGAATTTCAGGAGGATGGTATTGAAGAATTATTTGAACACAATTTCATGAGGATGTTGATATTTTATCCATTGAAGCCATTACATTGTATTGAAAGGTTAGCTAATTAATTCCTGTTTAATTTGGTTTAACATTTGTACAATGCTTTTAATTATATTAGCTTGAAATCGAATGTCGCCTTGGACCAAATACCCCTGTTTTCAAAACTGCTGAAAGATTCGCAAAGAAAGGCAAAGTGGGTGACTGCATTACTCGGCTTTATGGATATAATACAATGGCAAACCGTTGTAAGTTTTTAATTTGATTATTTATCATGTATTATACTTGATTTATAACCCACCTTGAAGGCGATGACTACGTTCCCCTTCCTCTGTTAACTTTTCCAAATCGTTCTTTCTTCAAGGGACCCAGAAATAAAAAAGTGGGTGCTCCAAAATTGCACAACGAAAAATTTCAAGGAAATACATGTGAGCAGTTCCTTGGGATGTTGACGACTCACTAGTACTTAAAGCATACTTGCAACCGTTCAGTTCATAAAGTGGTGAACTGAACTGAACTAGCCCTTATTCTTATTGTTTTTGAATGAACATGAACGAACTAGCTAAATGCAAACTTTTGATTGAATGAATTTGAATTGAACTCAGAAAAACTTATTTTGAATGTAAACGAACGTTCATCATACGTTCATGTAACGCAAATTGAACTGAATTGAACTTAAGAGTCAGGGATTAAATATAAGTTCATATAATCATGATCACAAAACGAATATTATACATGTATTCCTAAATTGCATGATAAAAAATGTTATTTTTGTAATCTTAAGAGCTAGTCCCCATTTTTTGATTCTCCATTTCAATGACATTAAATTACAAATCAATCAAATTGCTTACATGCAAACAGATTTTTACATTCAAGAACGAGTATTCAGCACATTTTAGTCGAAGTTGCATGAATTAAAAAGCCCAATAATTGTAAGCAGAGTTGTATGATTTATTAATTTGGAAGCGCTTGGTTTTTTACTCTGATTGTTTATCAGAAAGTTCAAAGTCAATACTGCTTTCAAAACACCGGAGTTTTGAAAGCAGTTATTTAATCAGTCATTTAGCAAAAAATCTGGCTTCAGTCAAAGTTCAGAGTTATAAAAATAAAACTAAATGTCACTTATGTAAATATATCGTAATTGTCACGCTAATGACAGATAAAGTGAACTGAACTGAACGACCGAAAAGTATATAATGAATTGAATTGAACTTTGAAAAAATACTGCAAGGATGAACTGAACTGAAAGTAACGACTGGAAATTACGCAGTGAATTGAACTGAACTACGACAGGATTTTAACAAGGGGAACTGAACTGAACTGAACGATACGAAAAATTTTGGGATGTGAATCGAACTGAATTTGAACTTTGGACCAAAACTGCAAGTAGGACTTAAAGTATTACGACTTACAATTAGCCGTGAGGTGGCGCGAAAAAATTCCGGGTAATGTGCGTTTCGTCTGAGAAACAGTTTTCGTTCTGTCTATATAATATCACAGATACAGCCAACTACGACAAGTATTTGTTCCGGTTTGTTTTCTGAATATAAACAGTACTGTGAGGACTCACAATATTGTTATTATTATAATAAATAGTATAATAGGATAAGGTAATGGAGGTGGATGAACTGGGGTTCTGACTGTAACTGAGTAAATGAGCCCACCAGGAAGACATCCTTGTGGCAAGTTCGATGGCAAAGTAGAATATTGAAAAAGTCAGTCACTAATTATTAGCTAACCCGAAGCATCTAAACATTTGGCTCTCATAACTTGCCAATAGCCTGAAGTAGATTAAAGGCAATTATTTGTAAGTAAGCCCTAGTAATGAATGCTCACAGTACATACACATGCAACCCCTGAAATGCTAAAATAAGAGGGTGAGGTTAACTATATGCTTTAACTACAGTTTAATACATATCGTCGCTGAAGAGGCAAAATGGAATACATGCAGTTTTACTAAATGCAAAATGGAATAGATGCATCAAGTTTTAAAAGCAATATGGTCTACTTACAATTTCGTCTAAAAGCAAAATGGTCTACATACAATTTCGCTTTAAAGCAGAAATGCCATTATGAAAGTATACACGCATGTAGACCATTTTGCTTTTAGTGAAAACTGCATGTAGTTCATTTTGCTTTCAGGAAAGCTTGCAACTATTCCGTTTTGCCTTTAAGGAAAAAGGCATGTAGACCATTTTGCTTCTAATCGAAATTGCACTTAGTCCATTTTGCCTCTTCAGCGACGATATGATCTTATCCATACTCACAATTTAGGGAAACTACTCCCGAGGAGAGATAGAAAACCGTTTTTGCCATACAATGTTCGAGGTCTGGGGCGTTGACTGGTTTATTACTTCCCTTAACTTTAGAGATGATTACGAAAAAGGCAAATGGTGTAAATTCTATTTTCGAGAATATCTGGGCAAGTTCATTGCATATAAATATGCATACTCTATAAGATTCATTGTATACAACGCAAACATTTAAATCTTTGTGCATTCAATTCTTACATATCGCCGGCTAAACTTGCTAACCGCATACAATTTAAAATGTTTAGAATGAGAGAATGACTGTACAACCATCTTACTGGAAACTCTACTGTAAAAACCTTCCATGATTCCCCTCTGCTCTTCTGCTTCGCGGAGCGGATTTATTGCAAGAGGGAATTATGGCCGGTTTTTACTTTAAAGTTTACAGCGGAATCACTGCAACCGTTTTTTATTTTATGCATTGGGTTAGCAAGTTTAGTCGACGATATGCAAAAGATTAAGCCGTAGAAAAAGTTATGAAAAAATTGTTCGTATCTCATATTTTCGCAGTTTCATTGGTTTAACGGGTTTTGTTTTCACATTACAGATAAATTACTGAGAGTCTGGGTGGTCCCAGGAAATTTGTCCGAATTTGTGAAGTCTCCAGGTTTTTTAAATACGTTCTTGGACATAGGGAAACTCCGCCTGGAAAATATTCATTTTTGTTACGTATGTAGATATTGTTATGCTGCTGCTGAGATAATTTATTACGATCTCATTTTATGAGCCACAAATTCTGTATTTACGAGATTTTAATTTTAGGAATGGCATGTATCTGAATATTTCCGCCTATCATTCGCCTTTATTTGTCTGATTTGTTTGGATAAGAAGATTTACGACGACTTCAGGGTCAGCTTGCAAGCATTATTTGAGAATGCATTTAAACAGTTAATGGAAGAATTTAAATCAGAGGAATGGAATGTCCTTGAATTGTAAGTGTTTTCTGAAGTTGGGTTTTCCTGTACTCCTGCTACAGTGAAATTCTGATGTGGCATGTTGGTTTTTCTTGTCGAATTTTTTTCCCCTCCAAAATTTCCTTTGTACTGATATGGTACCAATTATCAATTTTGGCATCTCTTTTAAAGCAATGACAAAAAACTGACAAAATGGTTTGTCAGTTGTCAGAAAAAGTTATCCTAATCAAATATTTTCTCAGGTTAACGAAGAGTGAAACGGATAATCGTTTACAAGAATTTGATCTGAAAGTAAACAATTGTAATTGGAAACCAAAATGGGCGACTGACTTTTTAAAAATCATCAACAACCCATTACAAACTGATAAGAATTATTCCGTTCGCACTCACGAATGTTATTTAGCTGCCGTGTATTTAGTAAGTATCATCCGAAATACAAATTATTATTAAAAAAATCTAAAATTGAGTTGCTTTTGTGCAGAAGTATAAAACAAGATTCAGCTCAAATGGGTAACACATTAGAGAAATTTTTCACCTGTATCAAGAAATTGCAAGATCGATTTTGTTCGACCAAAAGAAACACAATCATTGCGACTACGTATTCTTGGTCAGCTTAATAGCGGTAATAATATTAAAGACGCAGAAAACTTAAATTACATAGATTAAGCAAGATAAAATTGAACTAAATATATTCTTGAATTTTACAAAAAATGATCGCGTTGCTTTTGGTCGAAAAAAATCGATCTTGTAATTTCTGGGTACAGGTGAAAACATAATGTGTTACCCATTTCAGCTGAATCTTATTTTATACTTTTAAGAGTCGAAAAGACTTGCTGTGGTTATTTTTTTGCGGTAATACATTTAGTGATAATTAAGTTAATAATAATTAACTTTCTTTCTCAATAAACAATAATAATATACTTTATTCTTATGATTTAGGAAATCATATCCAGAGAAGATATAGAAAATGAATATTGTAATAAAATATTCGAAAAATTGGGTGTAAATGGGTTTACTAAATCCCTTAGTTTCATACATGGTGAAGAAGGGAACGTGTGTTGTATTAAATTCAAAAACTACTTAGGTAACGCATTCCGATATTTACCTTTCAAAATTTAATAACTAATAACTTTAATAACAGAATTAATTTGTGGAATGCCTTCTTCAAAACACTATCTTTAACGAGATGCTAGCGACATTTTGTTTCTATTGATTGATATGAGTTTTTAATTGTTTTTGACTGATTTTTGACAAATATTAGGTAATTTATTAAAAGTCTGGAAGACCCCTGGAAACCTGGCCAAATTTGTGAAGTCTACATATTTTGTAAAATTATTTAGGAACACAGGAAAACTTCGGCTACAAAATATTTGTTTTTATGATGTAAGTTTAGTCTTGTTCATGTTAAATTTATTAAACAAGATTTGATAAATTGCTTCAAAAATGTAATTGATTTCATTGTTAGGGGTCTGAAATACCTGAATTCTTCCGCCTATCTTTGGCTGTTATTTGGATGTTTGACTCTGATAAGAAACTTTACGACGACTACGTCAGTTTGCAACCACTATTTGAGAACGCTTCAACGCAACTAATACACAGCTCAGAAAAATTAGATGTGCGTGAAATGTAAGCGTTTGCTAATATGGTTTTGCCTTACTGCTAGTATATTTAATTTCTCAAATAGTGATTTTATCATAAATATAAATAATTACTTCATTACTGTTAAGGTAAATATAATACTCTCCAACATACAAAATATTTTGTAACCTCTGTATTGTAATACCACTTTCTCCTTCTTTTATGAATCAATATTTTTGCGAACTGTTGATACATACACATGTCGAATCCAAAAAATACATTCCTTGAAATTCTCCACTACGAAAACAATTACTTTGATTAACAAACTTACACCAGATATCACTATTATGCTTCTCACCGAATCTCCAGGCGCACAAAGCTTTGATAAAGAAATTTTGTGTGCGGTATCCATTACCTGGATTCCCCACACACAACAGTGTTTTGGGTATACAGGTATTGGTATTATATTGCCGGTAATGGGGGTATTATAATACATACATTTAAGTTCCTACTAAGTCAGACTCGCATGTACAAGTAATATCAAACGGTATCTCAATGTACCAGCGTGTGTATTGACAGTACCTGAAAACCACTAAAAATTTACTGTCATTGAATTAATTAAATCGTTTTAAAATGTTTATTCATGTTTCTATTCCAGATTATCCAAGAGTGAAACGGAAGGTGATTTGAAAGAATTTGAGTTGAAAGTAACAAATTGTAAGTGGAAATCGAAATGGGCGACGGACTTTTTGAAAATCATCCAGGAACCTCAACGAAGTTGCACCATATTTTAAAGCAACTATTCCTAACATTGCGCAAGAAACTTTACACTATATGCATAATTGTGTTGTTATTCCAAATATCTGAGCATGTATTTGAAAGAATTATTTATTTATTAAATTTTCCACACATTCTAATATTATTTTTAAAGACATGCAAGCATGTTGGCTACTGTAGCATGCCATTTTAATGTAACGGCATGTGGAATGGGTAAAGCTAAAATTAAGAAGAAAATTTTAGTATAACTTGAAAAGTTGAAGTACGTATGAATCAGGGACGGGATATCGGAAAAATACGGATTTAAATTCGGATTCGAATACTTTCGAATTTCGATTTCAATTTTAATTAATTTTTGTAATACTTAAAAATTTGAATTCCGATAGATACGGATTCCAATATATTTGAATACTTCCTGAATTTGAATTCCGATTCAAATACTTTTCGGATATTCGTACAGAAAATGGGAATTTATACAAAAGAACAATTTAATCGCAAAAAAATAAGCGATACGTAACACATTAAGCGTTTTTGCGTCTACATTACCACGCATATCATTTAATATAAATTTAAGCGCAGAAAACACACTCAACTGAAATTTCAGTAACTAGAAAAGCGAGGATTGATCCCATAACATTTCTAAAAAATTCGGAGGAATCTGTTAACCTGTCTAACTAATTTTCCGGTTAGTTCTTTCTGACAGTATCTATTTGCAAAAACGATTTGTTTGATAACACATCGTAACTTCGTAACTAAAATGCACTTCTACAGAATTAGTTTTAGGCATCCCCATGATGAGAACAAGATTAAAGAAAGGAGAAACTTGATTTACTTGATCGTCCTGTAAGACCGACACCATGCAGTAATCTCATCCTATTTGTAGGAATGTTTGCAAAACGGGCTATAAAGCACTGCCCATTACCAACCATACACTTTTCGTTTACCAAACGTTCGTTACTTCCCCTTTGGGTTTTATATTAAAACGTGTGCGGCTTTCAAAAAATCCTTCCTATGAACTTTTTCTCCCACGTGGAAGTATAAAACGCAATGAAATCGATACTTTATTGGAATCGGAATTCATTAAAAAATATTCGAATACCCTTGTTTTTATTCTAACCCAATTTTGGATACAAATACTTACCATGGCGAATTTTTTTCTGGTTCTAATACCGATTCGGATACCCGAATTTTTTGAATATAATTCCGATTCTAATTCCGATTCGAATTCGAATTCCCGTCCCTGATTATGAATTTCAGGTCACGTTCTGGAAATGTTTTAACTTGAATATGAAGTTCAGTAAAATCATACTTTTAACCAGAATTTTTAGAGACGTTAATAATGTATTACTTTGGTTGGCAAAAGCTAGTCAAGTTCTACATCAAAATACTTGAATAGTATCGCCAAGGTACAATCATTGTAATGTTTTCCGTAATTCTGTAACATGGCTGTGGGCTGTTGAAGAGAGAAAACATAATATATATTGTACTATAAATAATGTGTATTATTTTACTTTTACTAAAATGTGCATTCCGTCATTTTACTTTTTCAGCAATGTTATGAAAATTTATTTCGAATTTTGAAATAAATCTTAATCAATCTTTCAAAAAAAAAATACTGGCCTGTTCCCTCCCCATTTCAATAACTACTACACTACAGATATCGAGATATTTTCAGGTCAAAAATCAGATTTTTAATCTTAATGAATTTAATATTGATTTTTACAAACGCAAATTGAGCACGTTTACTTTTGTGTATGTTTTATGCTTAAATAAATTCCACCATCCAAAAGATAATGGTTAGCATTTTTGGTTTTCTCTAAGTTTATGTTCATCGAGCGGGATATATTAAACATTATTATCATTAACTGTTTTTCGAATTTTAACGATAATAACATTATTCATATTAACTTTAGCCAATAACGTTACCCATCCCTGCATTGCATATTCAATAAGCATCCTTGCATTTCCTCTACACATAATATTCAGTTTGAATCGTTATAATATTAACATCCTTGTATTTGTTTTTTTGCTGTTGATATTTTTGAATTTCTAAAGCCTCGTGGCTGAAAATAATTCTTATATCCTGTTTTCTGAATAATTAAAAGTTCCAACTTATTATTTTATAAGGTGAGTTAAAGGTTTATATATTAATCTAACCTGGATTCTATTAATTCACTTATACCACTAATTCTAAACGTGAAAAATGAAGATATTGATACACAAGGGTCTAGCTTCATTAAAAACATAAGTGCAAATGATAACCCAGCTCAACTGTATGAATAATTTTTGTTAAAACATGATAACACGGATGAAACACAATCAATTCCATGTAATATAAAGAAACTCCATACTTTTTATGTAAAATTAAGGACGGCAAATAAATTAACACATTAACACAACTACTGGTTACACACATCGGGTGATTGCAACACTCCCGCTTTCACTAACTTCCAAAGTTATTCAACTTCTGGTAAAAGAGATGCAATAGGCTCAATTATATTTGCTGATTTTAAGTTGGCTAATTCAGTGGCACCCGCAGTCTTACAATACTTTCATTCGATAAATCTAAATCCTACTATTCTTGTGTTGGAATTAGGAGACAATTTTGTTGTGTAACTACATAATATATTAGATTATTGGTTTAACATTCAAGCGTACAGATAATTATAAAGTCCTGGCGACTCTATACATCCTGAATACTACAATTTAGATGCTTCGGTCATGCTAGTTGGCCTCTGTGCAACTGTGCACGACAAACTTTGAGGAACAAATTTGCACCTCAGGGCTCAGAGCTTTGCCGCAATAAGAAGGTTGCTGGACAGACTCGTTACAATCGCTCCTACCGTAAAAACCGTCTCTTTTTTTACCACATACAAAAAGCTGACGTACACCCCTAAAGGTCTATATGCTCTAAAAGTAGCTTTGTCCAGTTTGGAATCCGCACAATTTTTCCAGGATTCCAGGAAACTTTTGGATTTTTCATGAATTTGAGCCACTGTTGGAAATAGTAGAAACTCAACAGCAAGCCAATTTAAGAGACTCGTCGGGAACAGTAAGTAACTCGGCATTGGAATTACTTCGTAGAGTCTGATTGTTATGAAAATCGTCAAGGAATGTTGTATTATATTGAATATCTTGATTGTCGGCCATATTGAATTCTTCATACAGTAGTTGTAGAGTTTTTCTAAAATCAATAATTTTTTGTATAATGAAAAAGCATGGGCAGCATTCCGAATTTTCTGAATTGTCATATTGTTTGGTTGGCCGGACAATCTGGAAATTTTAAATTTAATGGTTATACAATCACATTTTGGAGACATTACAATTTTCTGAACAACTCAAAACGAATGCAATTCTAAGATTAAATGTATATGTAAATTATACATTAATGATGAATATAAACAGGTAATCGGACATACGTGGATTGCGTTAGCCAAAAAGTGGTAGCTTTAGAGTGCATGAGTATAAAATACCAATACAGTAGACATATGAACCATTGTTGCAAATAAATGTAGGACTGGAGCAAGAAGAACCCTCCCAAAAGTATTTTCGAAGATTCATATTCTTGTGGTACGAAGGTTGAGAACATATAAAAGGAACTGGTTGGTTTATGTAAAAATAATGTTGATCCTGCAAGACTCATTACGAAGGCTACAGTTGTTAAAGTTTGAAACATAACCTCACAGTTATCTCGTTTCAGAGCATTTGCTCGAACAAAATAATTACCTGAAACCAGCAATAAATCCTTAGCATTTTGAGACTTGATATCATACTTTAAAAAATTGTTTTATAAAAACGTATTTATTAACTTACGCTTATACTTTTGACTCAGGCTGATAGTGTTATTTAGTAAATTTGCCATTTCTGTTGATTTCTTGAAATTGTTAATCTGACCCACAATGGATGCACAACTCCATTGGAATAATGTGAAATGTACCATAATATTTGCAGGTGACTCCGTGGAGCCTATGAAGCAAGTCACTACAGCGTGAAAAAGATGAATTGTATTGACAATCATGAGGGAAGCATTTGCTTTACATATTAAAGACATGTATTTATCCTTAACTGGCTGAATACGGATTTCATCTTGGTGTTTAGTTACCTCAAAGGGAATAAGTTTGAATTTCTCAGCTAATTTTAAGAAAATCCCAAGGATTCGAAGCGTTGCAGGTGTGAACATGTTTGCTCCGTGTAGAACACACACAGCCCACTTGAGTACACTGACACTAACTGAAAAGAATTTCTTAAATATCTGTCGGGTAAAATTAACTGCTTACTATACAGTGGTGTGTTATATAGTTGCGATACTAATTATAATTACTAATAGTGTCGTATTAAGTTAGTCATTAGTTTTAAAGTAAAAATGTGATGATCGCTATTTACAACACTCTCCGTGAGAAGGAAAAATTAGAGCACGGTCAAATCGGAAAATAATTCACTTTTAAATACTTAAATAATACCGTACTATTCTATTCATTCGGAATTCCGCCAGAGAGTAATGAAAATGATGGACACAAAGCAATCGATGGCATGAATTCTTACATAAACGTACGCAGCAGTGTGCAGCATATAGGGGAAATGTATTAGCAATAGTCAATAATTATTTGTATTCAAATAATTAGCCTTTACTCATTTTCATGGCATTAGGGGAACCTCAGATGATGTAGAACAGTTACAGTAAAAACGTAAAGTTAATGCCTCCAATTATTTTCGTTTGAATGAATGATCTGAGATGTTTTGGCACGTATTATGCTATCAATTATTGCAACAATTATTACAAATTTGTTTGCATTACTGTAAAGAAATACAGCCGAAGTAATTATTACTTGGACTAGGAATAAAATTAATGCCAACCGTTATGGGCAAGAACGTGGGCCAATTTAGTATTCCAATGGCGCAAGGATTAACTCAAATTTGACCTACAGCTATGTATGCACAACCGGAAATTATAGTAATATTAATTTTCAGTGGGACCTTCTCGTTGAACGTAACAGCGGACTAAAATTGATTTTCATTTACCTCGCTTCAATGGTGCGAGAATTTACTTACTGGGTGGTGATGGTGACCCCAGTAAATTCTGTCACCGTCTGTAGCGAGATAAATACATCAAGCTTATGCTAATTGTAACATACCCAACCTTCGTAAAACAAGTGGTACTTCAAAAGGGACAAATGAGTGACACGTCAAACTGAAAAAAATCTTGCCGTACCTCTTATTGTTAGATCTGATCGAAAATCTCCCTAACCACAACCTGAAAAGTTCCTTGCATATAAAACCGAAGAGGCTACATTTATTCTATAAGGAACGCATAAAGCTCCATCTATCGATTGCCTAAAAAACCCAGGAGTAGGGGGCTTTATTTTCTGTGCTGCCCGTGGTGAAGCCGGTGGGTGAAGACAATTCTTGAATTATTTCAAAGTTAAGTTTTTGTTCCGGCGCTTAAATCTTTTTCTGAAAATATTTGAATGCTATGTTGTAAATTTAAACGAAAAAAACATTGTAGCATTGTAGGTTACGAGTTAATAATAATTATTATGTTGAAAAATTCGGAGAATAAAAAACTTCAATGCAATCTGCAATAATTCTAAAACATGTTAAATGTAATGCATGAGCACTACAACCATCAGTACCAACATCACTACGATGCTTCAAGTATGGTAGATATTCATACATGAAGGAAGCGTTCACAATAACACTCCATGATGGTATTTAATAGATTGAAGGAGGATACAATTTACAAATCATAAGCAATAATACCAAGTAAATGATTGAAATGGAATAAATTTGTACAAAGATGAACCAACTTTGGTGCCTTGAGAGTAAACAAAATATATTTTGAGAACTCACTTAATTGGTTTCTACGAATTCATCAACAAAACAATCTCCCCCTAATTTTATTTTGCAATTTGCAATCGATCAAAAGGTTGCTGGTACATATCGCTGGCTTCGTTGGCTAAATTCTAAAGTGTTTGTTTATTTTATTATTGTAAAATTGTATTTGCGAAATTAGGGAACTACTGTACTGAGTCCTGAGGGAATTTCCTAATTAATAGACCAAATTAATCGTCGCCAGCGCTCATAAATTTTGAGATGTTATTGTAGCCATTAATAATAATTTTATTATTGGTACACGAGCTTATCCACCACACACTTCCGCGTGCTTAGAGCTTCTGTAATCACATAACTCAATTCGCATATGTATGTGTATTTAGCATTAAGTAACCATTTAATTTCACTTATTTGTAGGGTATGAAGAAACAATTCATTGTCCCCTACAAGACCGCATAATGAGGTATGTTAAAAAAACTTACGTTTCCTCATAATTTGCAAAACTTTTTTCATCCCGTTTAGCACAAAAATCTCGGTAGATTGATCAAGGAAGTAAAGCAAACTCAGGAAATAGCAATTTTTCGCAATATGTTTTGTCACAGAGCCTACAAAGTAATACTAACTACATTGACACTTGAGTCAATTAGCCATTAGCCAGTGGTGGTTATGCAAGAAAAGTATTGGCTCCAAAAAAATACTTGTAAAAACTCTAAAGGGAAATTTTTAACTCGGATAAAATTTCACGTAAGCTAATACTTTTAAATATAATAATTTATGGAATATTAAAACTGTAAAAACGTTTATTTAAACAAAAACACCAAGTCTACGATGAGCATAGCTAAACTCTACTCCAATATGGATTCAGGAGTGGTAGAGCAAGGGTTTTCGAGAATTTGTGTTAAAGGTCCGGGGGAAAAATCCGTTTTATGTATGATGGGGGGGGGAAATATTTTTTTTAACGCCATCTTTAGGAGGACTAGAGGGGGCCGTTACTTGATCGTTACTTGACACTCTGTAGTTTCCTGATTGCAACCTTAATGCTCAGCTTGCAATTTAATCGTTCAAACGTGTGCTTATAATTATACATAAGTTCTCATATACGATCTCAATTCAAGATGATCAAACTAACTATTATGCATATTAAGCGATAAAAATTATATATATGTATATGTATGTGCATACCATATTGTATACTAGTGAACTGTAATTGCAAGATTGGTCTCAAGTCTAAAGTGGTAATTTTGACGAATTGTATGTTATTATTATACAGAAAGCATTATTCTTTCTAAAACAATATTGTTTTTATTGGGTCATTGGGTGGCATTTACAAATAATAATTTAACCATTTTTATTAATATATTTTAGGTATATATAATCTGTAAAAGTAAATTCGCAAAAGTAATGCGGACCTCTAATAAATTGTAAGTAACTAATAATGTAGCCTATATTACGGGCGAAGACAAAAAATCATCGCCACGCGATAATTTGAGGCTTCCCGTAGGTTGGCGTCAGCTATCGTCGTCAAAGTAGGATACATTTTGAGTTTTTCTTCGAAATTTCAGTTTTTGTTCGAAAAAACTATATGGCCGATTTCAACCACATAGACAGTAACCATTACTATTTACATAAGCAATATTCACAAAATTTTCATAGAAATACATTCAGTAGTTTTGGAGATAATAGTCATTTGACATAAAGTCCAAAATTTCAAGATTTTTTACTAAAAAACTATCCGGCCAATTTCGACCAAATACGAACTCAGCCTTACTTTTGATACAAGTAATGTTCATAAACAATTTCATTGAAATCGGTTCAGTAGTTTTTGAGTAATCGTGCGGAATACTGCGGAAGGACATACGAACCTACTGACGTACGGACAAGGCTATTTTACTAAGGGGCTGACGCTACCCTAAAAATAGATGATTCTCCCATTTTCAAGCAAGCTACTTTCCCGATTTTTAAAAATTTATTTTATTCCTCCAGCTCAAATTCTCTGGATACAGCGGTCAAGAAAATGGAGTAAATTCATGATTGTTTTCAGGAAAAGGGCAAATTTGGTAGTTTCATCTTCCAAATGGTATTTACTCAAAATTCAAAATTTGTTTGAAAATAATTTTGAAACTCGATTGTAGGAAATTTCATTGGCTCCCAGAAGAGTGATTAACAGGTCTATACGTTGAGAATTGTGGGCATGACTCCGAATCACATCGGGCAGGATTCGAGAAATTCTTCTTCAGGCGCAAATACGCGGATAAAAGAGTTTTTGATCTTGACATTGTTTCATGGACAGTCCAAGGAATTTATGAATCTTTATGAATTTATTTTTTGAAATAATATTTGCTTTTATCTTGCCTCATATTTTTAGCTCTTGAGACTACAGTATTTGTCTTAGGAAGGCGACAGTAGGATGAAATCATTCCCCTTAAAATCTGCTTCAGAAACAGAATCTCTAAATATTTTTCTGAATCACAGACCGTCCATGAAACAATAGCAAGATCAGAAACTCTCATTTCTGCATCTTTGCTTCTACAACCGCGCCCTCTGTTCTTACGGGTCATACCCGCCAACGTAGAGACCTGCTGTTAGGTAGCTGCTCCGACATACCATGAAATTTCCTACCGTCAAAAGAAATTATAAAACAAAAATTTAAAATACCTAAAATTTCCAAAACATCTCGACGTTGCTTCACGTTTTTGAATACTTTGACATCAATTCTCAATAAACTTAATTTTAAAAAATCTGGAAAAGAATTTGCTTGAAAATGCATGAATCACATATCTAGTTGTATGGGCTATGGGCTAGTGGGGGAGACAATATATATGAAACACCCGGTACAATCATCCTTTGTGAGGAACAGAAAAGGAGAATTTGTCTGAAGGATTTTTCTCCTAAGAAATATTTTAGCTATGTGATAAATATCATAGATGAAGATATTACGGACCCGCTAGGTCTGAGGGGTTCATAACTAATATTCACGAATACTGCGGTTTCAAAAACTATTCACATTTCATTTCGATTGATTTTCTTGGGCGTAGATCCTTTCAAGTCACGAAAATCTATAAAGACCCTGTTTGACCCTTTATCTCGTTGTGGGGAAAAACTTACCTTCAAGTTAACCATATTGATTTTTGGACTGTCGCCGAAAACTGTATTTATTTTTTTGGCCTACTTTCCTCTATAATAAGACCTAATGACTTTATTTACAGCCATCCGTTTGTGACGTCTAACTTCCAAAGCCATGTCTAAATCACATCTATTCAAGTGAACACGCTGAGGTACGGTCGTGTGTGAGTCGAAGCCAGTGTAGTATTCCCGTCGTGTTGTTTATTTAAGGTAGTGAAGTAAAAATTTAGACCAAGCAATAATGACTTTTTCAATAAATCAAAATAGCAACAGAAAATACTAATGTACGTTATAATTTATGCTTGTGCGAAATGTTTGGAAACACAAAACTCACATACTACAGGGAATTTGTAAAATTATAGTTTGCACGTGTCAAACGACCTGCCAATCTAGCTACGATTGACTTCAAGCACGAAATGAAACAAATGTTTCTTGTCTCTTTATTACCTTTGACGAGGTATAGCAGACATCATGCATCAAATCAAAAAAAGCCCTACTGACTTTCAACTTTCATCCATTGCTCATTTCTTTTATCCCTGTGAACACATCCATATACATAAATAGGTATCTACAGAAGGTGAAGCACGCAAAGTTGTATGTTTAAACAAAAACTGAAAAATAGATATTCTTTTGAGCTTGAAGGAGATACAGATAATCAGTTACATTATCTCAAATGAGATACATGTACATTACTTAGAGTTCCTCCCCTGGAGGAGACCTTCGTGCAAGATCTTTTGCTTTTCTGCTAATGTCCATGCATGCATAGTAGGTTTGCCCCGAATCGAAATAAATCTGAAATATTGAGGAAGAAAACATACAGGAGCCTTCATGAATACCCGACTTAGGTATTATTCGTAAAATATGACCCTAACATGCAACTGACAGCTATTCATTGCTCACTTCTTTGCGAATACTCCTTTTGTTTCTGAAACAAGAGAAGTATTCTTTCTTCGACAGCATTCATGTCCTCATGCCTAAATAACGGTGCTTTCGTTTGGGGAAGTCATTTGTCTCGTGGCCGCAAACATGTACATATCCACAGCTACCAACAGAACATCAATTTATGCATGTAGATGAATATTGTGATTGATTACCTGTCAAACTTTATGCTACCTTTATACTTCCTGCGTTCATGTTGGAGTTAAACTGTGCTTAAACTCCTTTGCATTAATTCATCCGGAGTCAGTCCTTAGTCTCTCTGGTCACTTTTACCTTCCAGTTGACTTCCCGTAATCAAGTAAAGATGAAAGGAAATTTTAGTACTCCAAGAAACCCAAATATTACACATATTGCGTCGACGTGCTTCCCTTCAAAAATCTCATTCCCAGTCCCAAGTCCCAATGATTCATTAAAAAAGCCAGCAGCAGTTTCTGCAGTGATTCGTAGCGTTGTTGTAGTAAAAGGATTTTTTTTTTGTGTTTTGAAAAAAGTAGGGACGGAAGCATCCATAAATAGATAGCTCTGCTGGCATATTTTCCCACTAGTTTAATATTCTTAACAATATTGTTGTCTCTGAAAAAAATCGAAAATAAAGGAGTTTATTTCTCTAACTAATACTCTTTTGAAGAAATTAATCAATTTTTGGTATTTGTCTTCATTGTAAGTTATGATTTTGGATTCGGCAATAACTGCAAGAAAAACCTAAATAAATATCCAATCGCTTGGTTATTGCTGTCCATGTACTTTTCTTTTAGGAAAGTGTTATGCAATGAACTTGCATAGCTTTTTTTGAGGAAAAAGACTTTGAAATGTTCAAAATAAAAGTAACAAGACGATTATTATGATCTTGACCTGAATCTCCAAACTTTTAAATCTCGATTGAAGCTCACAAGCGGAAGCTAATACTCTAAACAAAATTCAATTGAAATATTAATAACCAATACTCACTCATCCCGTCACGAAATACAACTATTAATTACCATTACCATTTACCATAATACAACAACTATAACGAAATACAACTATTATGGTAATTATGTTTCTGAATTAATAGCCATTACCAATTTATATGTACAGAAGTGTAATTATTATGAATTGTATAATTTGTAAAACACGGAGTAAATAATTTAAAATTTAAAACAAACAGGGTAGCTTCTCAAAAAAATCTGACGCCGGCGAATCAGAAATCAATTTTATGTACAATTGCTATGATTATATTAAACAACAAGGGATCCCAGGCGAATATGGTGATCCTAATTTTGAAACTATGTTGGAAGCCAAAGAAAAGTACCTCCGCTACGGACAACGGTGCAGAAAAACTGAGGAGGAGGGAGGGGAAGATGAGGATGAGGAGGAGGACAGTTGCGATGACCCCTGCTTATGCCCGGATAAAAACAGAAGATACACGCTGCCTCCCTCTCCCGAACCTTCGGATCATACCTTTGAAAATCTAAATGCTACTAGGAGAGGTTTATGTGGGCAAATCTATCCAAAAAATTTGGGTCATGTCTTGACTGAAGATATTCTTCTGGAGATTTTGATTAGAAATCCACAAGGAGATTATGAAATGATTCTTCCTGGAAACCAAATTTATCCCGGGTTTCTTGCGTGAGTGAGAAGTGTCTTTAATAATTGTTATTACGTAAAATTTCAGACCCAACCTTCTTGTAATTCATTTGTAGCAATACTCCTGCCCTGCTCTTGTATTTGAAGGATTATTTCATTCAGAATTACTGTAATTTAGGAGGCGTATTTCTGATGAAGATATTCCAGTAATTGTCAACGTCTTATTGGAAATCCGTGGAATCACAAAAATAAATTTATGTTATAATGAGATAACCGATACGGGCATTCAGCTCCTGGCCCCAGCTATTCTAGAATGTGGAAATGTCGTGGACATTGACCTAATGCATAATAATTTAACAGCTCGTGGGATCCTGGCGCTGGTGAAAGTCCTCGCGGGGAGAGGTCCCTTACGGAGTCTTCGGCTGACTGGGATGAAAATAGGGGAAGAAGTAATGATTAGATTCTTTCCAAAAAAAAACGAATTCAAAAAAATATAAAAGACAAATATATTTGATATATCATTTTTTTTAGGGAATGCGAGCCCTCACCTGTTTGGTTCTCAGTGGCCGAGTACCTCTTGACCTTGATATTGGCGAATGTGACGTCAACATCGAAGGCTTCCAGACCTTGTGCTCTGCTTTGTATGCAATCGAAAATGATATAGACTACCCGGACTTCATTTTGCTCAAGAACAATTTGCCAATGGATTTAGGTACGATCAAAAAACAAGCCTGACGATGAGTCTCATATATCGAGAGTACACTGTACACAATTTGCTTAAACTTGATTTGTAAAATTTATTAAAACTGCATCCAGTTGCCTTAAAGAACATGAAAGCAGACTTTAATGAAGAAGTTTCTCAAACTGTACGCCTCAATCGTAAAACCAGTTTACCGGAGTTTGTACGAGTCAAAGACGTAAAGTGGAAATAAAAATATTTTAAAGAGAAATCGATTCTGTAAGCTGGGACTGATGACCTAATAAATCTTGCTGACCCAATAGGATCCATTTGCAGAGAAATTAATGCCAGGGCAAAGGGGTGGGGGCGACGCATGGGGCCTGGAGCCAGAAGTGTTCGAAACCTTTTCAGCCACGATTCTTCAAGGACTCTTTGATCTCCGGCACCGTTTCAGTGAGGATGATGTTGAGAAGCAAGAGCTTGATAACGCCTTTCTTAATCCCCCTCAAGTATTACCTGGAGACAAGCATCTACCAGAAGTAGACAAAATTATCGACAATTACAAGAAAATTCGTGATGGGGAGATGCTCAACGGAGATGACGACGATGAGGAGTCTGTGTTTATTACCCGAAGTTTATATTGCTTAGATGATACGGAGGAAGTGTCTGTTTTAGAACCTCTGATTGACTACTCCGATGAGTACGACCACGATTCATTTATGGATATCAATGATCATTCTGCAGATAACCCTTCAGATCTGTATACAGCTCAGGCTGCTGCTACTTTTGTGGTTAAAGAAGCTGTTCAAACTGCTGCGAAAAATACGGGTGAGTTGACTCAGATTTAAATAAAAAATATTTGAATGTAGTAACAGTCGCAACGTTTTAACCCAGGGATAATTGGTTTTATATTTATTATTTTGTTTTTACTATATTTCCATAAAATATAGCTACCAGCTCCTTCAGCGACGGCACGGATATTACTCAATTGTTACTGATGACAGTGCTGAACACAATTGAGAGTATCAGTCAAGGCCTGAATTTAACGGAAGAAGATTGTAATCGAATCCTGGAAGATGCAATGGAGAAGGTTTGCGAATTTCTATTCCCAAAACTGGCCCTAAAGTGTCAAGTGACTAAAGATGACATTCGTTGCTTCTTCAAAGTCCTGTTAAATGCATCGAAAGGAACATTTAAGCAGTTGTTAGAAAACCCCTTCATTACTCAGGTACCGTCTTTTTTTGTGATTTCAGTTTTCATATGTTGATATCATGTCATCAAAATTAATGAATTTATGTTGGGTAAATAATTATTGTATGTACATATAGTGGTGTGATTGATTATTAGGCACTTGTTGACCACGGGACAATTGCTTGCAGGGAAGCTGACCAACAACGCCAAGGTCGGAGATTGAAAAGTCGAGGAGGCGCCATGTCGGAGTCACAAATCCGTACAATAGCAGCAAGTTTCCTTCAAGGAGTGATTAAAGAGTCTGCTAGAATCGTCGGAGTTGCTAGCCCTTTCGGATTGGAGGAAGACCTTACAAGCGATTTAGCAGCCACCGAATTGAAAATAGATGAGACCCTGAATTCCTTATTTGATACGGCAGGATCTTTAGCTTCTGACATTAAAGCTAGAGCCAATGTATGTAAAATATAAATTTTGATAAGGCTTGATGTTTTCTATGCATACGAGGGTTAAATGTATAAGATAATTTAATTTGGCTGTTAATACTACAGTAATAATATTTGTTTTGTGTTTTCATTTTCTAAAAACAGCAAATCGATGAGGTGAATCAGGAATATGGAGATGCAGCTGACGGTTTTGTATTTGATTTATTCGAAAATGTTCATAAACTCGTCTGCGAAACTGAGATGAAAGACGGCGATGACGAAGACGATACAAGCAAGGGACCCCAGACTTATAAACATGTATCAAGACCTGTTCGTTTAGTACTTAATCGCCCATTATTTGGACCTAGCTCGGACATATTAGCGGCAAAAATTGGTGACTATTTGGCCGTAAGTTTCTAAAGTATAAAAACTTGATGCAAGCGGTTAACATCTTTTGTGATCTTGAAGATGGGTATTTTTCATAGAGTAACACATCAGTGAAAGCCCTGCATATGCAAAAATGGGAATTAGCTGAAGACGGTATGGCTGCTCTGATGGAACCGATTTTATCCCGAAATACGACTTTGGTTTTAATGGATCTGGCGTGCAACTACTTGGCTGCGGATGGTATCAAGTTGCTTTCCATTTACATGACCCAAAACAAGAATCTGAGACATTTGATTCTGCACCATAACGGCATTAAGGATGCTGGTTTAGCGTATGCCAAATTGTGAAGCTTTAACTATGTGTGGATTGATAATCTACAAGCCTTCTTTTAATTGACATGTTTTTTCACCAGACACCTCAACGAGCATTTAATGGAGTCTTCACTAGTGAGTTTGGATATTGCTCACAATGACATTACCAATAAGCAACTCAATCCGTTGCTGACAATTTTACCTCTGACTCAAATTCGTGCTTTATTTCTGTGGGGAAATAAATTCGGTCCGGAGACGTGGGCTGTAAGCTTTTCTAGGGTTTTCATAAAACATTCTACATTCTTTCTAACTGACATAACTTATGAGTAGCAATTAGGAATGGATGGATGAGCTCATGTTGTAGTACCAATAATAATTTGCGATATTTGCTTGCAGCGCATGAAAAGCTTGTACGACCAAGGAATACTGAATGCAGGTTCCACGGATATAATTTTACAACAAGCTGACCAGGAAAGAATGGTAGTGAAAAATATGCAGATCAGAGATACAAATGAATATTATGAAGTACCCGCAGAAGCTGACGTTGGCTTGAGGCTCCCTCCATCGTACGTTGACCAGCCTCATAAGCAACCTCGTCGTCTCGGGACCACAAATGCCAGTGTGATATTTTAAACGTAAAAATATTATTATGCTACGAGTTAGTTGGTAAACAAATATAGACACACATACTTATATTCTCGAATAAAATATAAAATGATGACTTACATAATTACTTAAACTATTCCCAGGAACTCACAATAAGACTTATTGGTGAATCATACCTACGAAAAGGTTGAGGAACAAAATTGGCGTGTCCAGTTTTTCGAAATTGTTTTGTTTCATAATAATACACTTCAAAGCAAGGGCCATTCGTGGGTTAAATTCTAAGAGTTAATTAATTCTAAATAAATCTGAAGTGTGTACAATAATTCGGTCAATAATTGTGTAATCATGTAATCATGTATAGCTAAAACTTAGTTCATCTTTCTGCTGCAAAATTTTCATAATGGACTTATGACTAAATGACTCAAAATGGAATTTTATAATCCTGACTAATTTTCTGAAATTATCTTTAGTAACCCCATCAGATTTTTTTTAAAGTAAATACATATTCATATGACTCGAAATAATATATGAGCTAATTAAGTATTTCTAAAATATTTTCCGCATCCTTGATTACAAATTTGCTGCATTAAAAGACTAGCTATTGTGCTACAACCCAAACCAATTTTTTAAATAACTATTATTTAAAAAAATATGCAGACTACATCTGTGGGCTCTTCTGATTTCAACAGTTCGATTTGAAACAATTCTGATTTATTCTGTCAACAATGTGATATGTGATACATGTACTCAAGAACTCAAGAATATCCGAATTCGCCACAAAAGTTCTGACCCATCTTGAGGAAATATCACTCTTTATTAATGCAGACAAATCTTGAAGATGAGTTACTGCATGTATTTCTTTTAGCTCAATAATATGGCAGTACAAATTATCCATCGTGGACAATAAAGCAGCTCAAAACCTTTGAGTGGACTGGTCAGATTCAGTAAATCTGGTATAGGCTTGCTACAGATATTCTGAAAAAAATTCAAACTAAAAATAAAGACATAAACTAAAGGGAAAAGTTTTAATTTTTCACTTATATAACTGTATGGAGGAAACATTTAGCAAAATTACTTCTCAACAAATGTTAACCTATTTACATTATGCATACACTCACATTATGTATGCAAGGTCTTCCATACATTCACATCACTTGTTCTTGTTTATTCTGTATCTGTATTCTGTACTGACAGTTGAATGGACTCATTGTCAGCTTGCTCAAGAGCAGGACATTGCGTTGTGAAACATGTCCGTCTCTCAAGAAGCCTGGAATGATGGAATTCCCAAACGCCCAATTAAAAAATATACACTGGCTTATAATTATTACATCATAGGAAACTTAAATGGCAAGATACATCTCTTTATGCAATGCCATCACATATAAATAAAATGCAAAGTACCCTGGCTGCTGTAGTACGCATCACAGTAGGGGAATTATCATGTATCCTCTATAATTACAGGTAATTATGCTCTCGCTATAAAGATGCCCATAAATACATACAGGGGCCACACAGGTTGGATTCACCCCTGTTTACTACTTAAAGTTGTAATTTTCCTCCTTATAATATCGTCGCTGAAGAGGCAAAATGGAATACATGCATTTTGGATTAAAATCAAAATGGTCTACATGCAGTTTTACTAAATGCAAAATGGAATAGATGCATCAAGTTTTAAAAGCAAAATGGAATAAGTGCAATTTCGTCTAAAAGCAAAATGGTCTACATGCGTGTATACTTTCATAATGTATGTAGACCATTTTGCTTTTAGTGAAAACTGCATGTAGTTCATTTTGCTTTCAGGAAAGCTTGCAACTATTCCGTTTTGCCTTTAAGGAAAAAGGCATGTAGACCATTTTGCTTCTATTCGAAATTGCACTTAGTCCATTTTGCCTCTTCAGCGACGATATGTAGCATGTCCATTAAGAGTCAAATTAACTTCCCGTGTCGCTCTTATATATGTACTGCAACAGAAATCTGAATGTGCATCCATCCTTACATTAATAATGCATTAAAGGGAAGTTGGAATGATGAGAAAATGTAGTCAATATTTTCGGCATTTATTTTGTGGTGCTGTCACTAGGTTCAACTCAAAGGGTTCAAATAAATAATTTAATGAATGCATTATGCGTGAAAGTACAGAGCCATAGAAGAGCGACATCGTACTATAAGGAAGGCCACTGCCACCGAAAATCGATCCACTAAACTGAGTTTCAAGCAGTGCCGGCTCCCGTACGTGCCTCACTGGTGCTCTCTCCGTTATGCAATCATCAGTTCCGTCTCTATCATATGCTCTTTTTCTACCGGGCTATCTCAAGAAGTTCAGTCACAGGGCAGGAGGCACAAGTTCACTTCGTGGTCTTGTCTTTAATTTCTTCTACCGATTTCCCATTTAACGATCCCACTCATTATCATTAGACTTGTGGAGGGAACGTGGAAGCGATTACATAATACACTTGCCCTGGAAATACATATCTGAGTATACGCTTATCAGTTGATATCACTTCCAGAAGTTCAGTGCTTCAATCAACTTCAATGTTAACCCATATAATTCTAAGGTTTGTATAAGGGTAGCCTCATTCCTCAATTTATGCAAGCAGAGAAAGATAACTATAAGTTATTCACTATACGCTTCTCAGAAATATTCCATCAATCCAGCCTTTTGTCAGTCGGAATTCCCAGCCTCCGAGAGTACAGTATTAGCCATAGCAGGACTCTACTTTTAAATATTGAATTTACTGCCAACTGTCATTTAGACGCCTCTCCTATAGGGAAAAAGATAACGTGCGTAATGTATAAGAATCAATTAATATGTGCTTTGTCCGTATGGAGGACTAGCACGAGTAATTTATTCTGCCTCATCTTCACTTTAAAATAGCTCAACGATTTTATTGTTGGTGGAGTGTGAGACAAAAACATAACAAACATAATGGTGAAGGTGACTCATTGTTAATTGAGAGAGTTGATATAAGTTATTGATGTGCACCTATGCAATTTTATAGATTTCGGAATGCTATAAAGGTGGAACGTCCGCAGGCAACAGCAAATAAAATTAAAAGTGATTATAATCACTGAGTTAGACAAAAAAACGTAGTTCGTATACAAAGTTAATATATCATGCACTTATCAGGTGTCCAAACGGCTGAGATGGCATTAACGTGCAGTTGGCTTTCGCATGCGAAATATCTCCGTACGTTTTGAGTTCTCGGAATATTACTTATAATTGTTACTGTGAGCATTTTAAGACTAGCTGGGCTTTGGCGTCTGACGGATCCTTACAATACGATTACATATTAAGTCTCACAATCAGTGTGAAAAACGTGAAAAGTAGGCGCAAACGTTGTGTATGTCATCCCATAGACTGGGAGGGAGAAGCACTACTAGCTCAAGCGTTGCAGTAGAAGTCAACAATAGTCAAGGTTGAATAGCACATTGAGTACATAGATATGTATACACACAGCCCAAGGGCTACATTTCCGATTATGCTTTTTAGCAGTCCATGCATGCTGACTCCCGCTGACTGATAATGAACCATCGAAATAGCTGACAATGAGAGTATTCAGCAGTTATTACCTTTAACATTGTCAAGTAATATTACTACAACTACAATAACTCAGTCTTTATTTAATCTCAGTGTGTCTATCGGAAATCAGAACCATAATTTATCCAATTTAATTTTTTGTTTTATTACTTCAGTGAAATCAGTAGATTGAATGGTATCGTCCAGAGGAATTAAATTTTACGTCCAACACTTATAGTTATTTTCACACCTCTCATTTTGTTGAATTTTCGGAAGCCTCATTTTGATGGATTTTTGTGAAACCCCTTTTTTCAGTTTTCTTGAAACACATTTTGTTTAATTTTTGTGAAATCTATTTTTGTTGAAGTTTGCAAAACCCTTTTCCTTGAATTTTGTGCAAAACCCTTTTCCTTGAATTTTGTGCAAAACCCTTTTCCTTGAATTTTTGCGAAACCCTTTTCTTTGAAATTTTACGACGCCCATTTTGTTAGTTTTTGTAAATATCCTTTTGTTGATGTGTAAAGTTCTATACGTGGTTTTATCGGCGAAGACATTTTTACTGACATTAAGTGTTTTTAATTGTCTCCATTGATTAATTAATTCTATTACTGACATAGGAATCCTAGCCATTTATTTAATTTCTTCACTTCTTGATATTTAATTTCTCAGCACATGCTAACGTCACACGACGAAATCCATGAATACTGTAGACGGGAGTATCTTCAAATCGCATTTATGAACTGCACATTTTTATCTTGAGCATAATGTTTGGAATTTAAAATATTATAAATATTAATTAGAATTATTATAAATATTTAAACAAAAAATAAATGCAACGGTGCTTGTACAATATACGTTGTCATTATTTTCGGTTATCGAGGCCCGTATACACAAAATTTTACGGTGTTATGACGAACAGTTGAGTCTGGTGCAGGCAGACCACGAGTTTCCCGTGGGACTCATCTCAGCAGTCAAAGAATAGTGAACACTTGCCATGAAAAACAAATAGAGTAATGAGTAATATATACATATTTGTAACTATAAGGTTGTTAGGAAAGGATTTGCGGTTTGGCTCTCTCTCTCTCTCCAATCACTTAAGCCTTCAACGTGTGTGCAAATATTGGACTTAACCATTCAATCGTAATTTGCAGTCAAAGTGCCAGTTCTAAAAATGTTTAAGCTTACAATTAGGTCGTGCGCTCGTGTTTTCCATTCATTCATTGACAGCACTCAGAGCGGTGTAGACGCACTCCTGTCACTGTGGAAATAATTCCAGGCAAAAGAGCCTGTAGATCAATTAGCCGGTGGCCGGTAGTGTCACAACGTTATTGCCAACTAATTTCATAATGGCAGAGCCTTTAAGTGACAGTGGAATGGAATCATTTTGCGGGTCAAAATTTTGGGTGAGTTGAATAATTATTATATATTTTGTATTACATGTGTGAATTAATTGAATATTTTAATTTTTAATAAGATACTAGCACTCCATAAAGTCTTGCAGGTTCAAAAAAAAAATAACCTCAATTGTTCGTTTTTATAAATTATTACAGGATTTAAATACGACATGGTACACAGAGACACCTGACCTGACGCCTTGTTTTCAAAAGACCGTTCTTGTTGGGATTCCCTGCAGCTTCTTATGGATTTGTGCAGGATTTGAGATATGTCGAAGGAATGTAGTGCGGGACGCAATTCCTAATTCAGTGATAAATATTTCGTCAAGAATTCTTACTACAGTTTTAGTTATCCTTAGTTTAGTTCGTTTTGTGTGTTCATTTGTTAAGTTTAATCCAGAGATAGAAGTTTATCCTGTGGATCAGGTGTCACCTGCGCTAGAGACAGTAACTTATGTAAGTTGACCTTTTTTAGTTAAAAATGAAGCAGGTGTATATACTTAAATGGGCAGTATTGTGCGTTGTTATCATTAAATCGGTGGCTGTCATTGTGCTAAAAAAATAAAGGGGAGTAGCTTATAATCAGATAAATGAAATGTTTGTAATTTGACAGAGTTTAGCTTTACTACTACAAGTTTATAAGAAAAACGGGGGAGTTGCCAATTCCGCAGTTTTGTTTACGTTCTGGTTCCTGTTGGTATTTTGCAAATTTTTCGAATTTCAGTCGACTATACGACGTCTGCCACTGTATGAGGTGAGTGTGGGAATATTTCGAAGTGATTGGCAGTATTCTGTCTCGGTATTGATTATCTTATATTGCGTGACAATTTCGTTGGTTTTTTTAAATATCAGAATGTTAAAGTAATTTTTCTTTGTGCAGGGCAATTACCAAGAAATATGCTCTTTCGTGGTACTTATGATTTCATATCCACTAGTGGTCATTTTGTTTATCTTCAACTGTTTCTCCGATGCGGCTCCGCAACAACCGGCGGATACGGCAGGACGTATCAATCGTGATGTAAGGAGCTAATTTGATGCGTTACTAATAATTCTTGTTGCGAACTTACAGTACAGATTTCAGAGGCATTTTATGAGTTTCTTATTAAGTTATTTCAAATTCATTTGAATAAAGATATTACATTTTTCACTACAGTCCAGAGCTTCTTCGCTATCAAAAATCTTCCTTCATTGGATTTGGCCGATGGTGTACTTAGGATATAAAAAACCTCTGGAAGCGTCTGACTTGTGGGCTTTAAATCGAGAGGATCAGGCTCATGAGACTGTGGAACTATTCAGCAAATACTGGATACCCGAGTTTCAAAAATGTCAGCAGCGTAATAAACTGATACAAGCAAGCTCGGATAGCGAGGTGGCAAGCGACGAAGAAATTTTGATAGCATCAGATAAAAAAGCTTC
This sequence comes from Allacma fusca, assembly GCA_947179485.1. NCBI lineage: Eukaryota > Metazoa > Arthropoda > Collembola > Symphypleona > Sminthuridae > Allacma > Allacma fusca. The sequence goes on from OX359248.1 coordinate 47,978,587, forward strand.
TAAAGCCACGGCTAGTATTCTTCCCGCTCTATGGAAAGCTTACTCGCCACTATTCCTTTGGGGTTGCTTTTTACTTCTAATATCACGGTTTCTCTTATTCGCATCGCCCCAAATCTTAGAGTGAGTGTAGGTTCTTATTTGAGTATAAAATTACGGAAATTGAGGAAACCTTAAATTTGGGGTATTTTTTATTTGTACTCGCAGCTTGTTAATTAACCATGTAGATTCAGACGAAGAAGCATGGAAAGGATATTTCTACGCTGTGCTTATGCTAACTGCGAACACACTGCAAATATTTTTTTCTGAACATCAATTTTTAACAATGGTGTTAGTCGGTGTACGGATTCGCAATGCACTTTCAAGTGCTGTGTACAGAAAATCTTTGGTGATTTCTAATGCCGCAAGGAAAGGCATGTCTTCTCAGTATTCGTACGCAAATTAATGAATGCCGTCCAGGCAGAACTAACAACTAATTAAAACCTTGAAAATAAATTGCAGAGGCCACCGCTGGTGAAATTGTTAATCTGATGAGTGTGGATTCTCAGCGGTTTCTGGATTTAATGATGTACATCTGCTCAGTTTGGAGTGCTCCTCTTGAAATATCACTGGCTTTGTATTTTCTATGGCAGTTACTTGGACCAAGTGCCTTGGCCGGATTAGCTCTCATGATACTGCTGGTGCCAGTCACTGCAGTGGTTGCCAATTTACGGGAGAAAATGCAAACCAAGCAAATGGCGGCCAAAGATGAACGAGTGAAGCTGATTAATGAAGTATTATCGGGAATTAAAGTAAGTACCGTAAAATAAGGTGAGTTAACTCTAGTGGTCCCGATCTTTCAATTCTGAATCAAAAACACTCGATTCGATTCAATTCAATTCTGATTCATCATTTTTTGATTCAATTTAAAGCATGAATTGAATCATTTCATTCCATTCACTTCATGAATCAAATCACGCGAAATTCCTTGAATCACGATTCAAATGATTCACGTGCAACGAATTTGTTTGGCTTTGCACATCCCGCTAAAGCAAAATGCAGCGTTAGTACGCATTGTAATGAAAAACTCGCAAGTGCTTCTGAGAGACATTTTTGTTGGAAAACCGGCTTATACATTATTTCATGAATAATAATTTATAATAATTAGTTTATTATACATCAAATGTAGTAATTATTATTACTTCATTTCCCAGTGAATTATTACTGTTTGTACTGAGCTACTTGCAAATTTTCTGATTTGTCTGATATGGCAAGGGACTATACTTACAATTAGCTATTCCGGGAACCGCAGTTACAGTTGAGCAGTTTTTTTGTACTGGAAAGGACTTAATTAGACAAGGAAGTCTGGCTCCAAGCCGATGTGCTTAAAGAACTGGATAAAGCACAAACACATTACAAAAGATAAATAGCAAACTTATCAGCAGGATATGCAATTCGAGTTCGCAAAGTTATTGACAACTTTAGTGACAGTGAATTTGTTTGGCTCTTATTCTTCCGCTATTTTGTGCAGTCATAATAAAATCATTAATTAAAATTTTTTACCACCTTTTACTGTCTGAATGATTTGAATTAGTATTCGATTCAATTCAGCACGCAGAAATGAATCAAATTGATTCCTGTGAATCGTGAATTGAATCGAATTACACTTATTTCATTCAATTCATAAGTTGAATTGAATCGAAACGAATATTTTGAATTGAACTGAAAGATTGGGACCACTAGTTAACTCTCAACTAATAACTAGTCACGTTCTGCAAAACTTGTAGGTTTTGAAATTCTACGCCTGGGAAACTTCTTTTGAGGAAGAAATCAAAAAAATTCGACAAAAGGAAATTAACATCTTCAAGAAACAAGCTTACATTGACTCCTTTGGCGAATTCGTGTGGTACACTGCTCCTTTCTTGGTAATAGCCGCTTTGCTTTAATACATCTACCTTCCAATTGATTTTTTTTTATTTTAAAATATATTCACGTACGAAATCGGATGCAGAATTGTTATACATCATGACTAATAATTATTATTGCTATGTAAAAACGGCAGGTTGCATTTGGAACTTTCGGAACTTACGTTTTAATCGACCCAAAAAATATTCTAGACGCTAGAAAAGCGTTCGTTGCTCTTACCTTGTTCAATCTTATTCGAATGCCAATGAATACATTACCTTGGGTGATTGCGCAAGTTGTACAGGTAATTTTTTATTTGACTTTGTTTCCACCCGATAGTACGGAACTTAAAATGTATTTAATGGCAACGTTTTTTCAAACAGGCCAAAGTTAGTTTGGTTCGGCTGAATAAGTTTCTGAACGCTGAGGAAATCGATAAGAGTGCAGTAACTCATTTTTCCACGAATAACGGTATCAAGCAAATTCATCAACTACGAATCTTTAATTTACTTGATATGTTTGTTCTACTTTGAAGATGAGTATTTATTTTATATTATTTAGGTGCAGCTATAAGGGTTGAGGATGGCGTTTTCTGTTGGGAGGATAATCCGACTTTGAGAAACATCAATATCGAGATACAACAAGGATCACTAGTGGCCGTTGTTGGCGTGGTCGGTTCAGGGAAATCCTCGTTATTGTCTGCAATCCTCGGGGAGTTACAAGTGCAAAGTGGTACAATCAATACTTTGGTAAGAGAAATGGGCAAGTTATAGACTCATGGGAGTAGTGTTTTTAAATTAAGATGAAACATGAAAGTTTTCCTTCTATACTGTCCTAGGGCTCTGTTGCGTACGTTGCTCAACAAGCGTGGATTCAAAATGATACACTCAAAGGAAATATTCTTTTCGGTCGAAATTTCAATCCAGCTGTGTATAATAACGTTATACAGGCATGTGCACTGCAACCAGATTTGGAAATCTTGCCAGGTGGAGACAACACTGAAATAGGCGAAAAGGTAAAATAGATGACGCATATAATTTTTATTCATCTTGAGCTCGTTATAATAATAGTTGCAGTAGCGAAGGAATATTTGCATCTGAAAAGCCCAATATTGACTTTCAGGGCATCAATTTAAGTGGGGGTCAAAAGCAACGAGTTGCCCTAGCCAGAGCAGTTTATAACGATGGGGATTTGTACCTTCTGGATGATCCGTTAAGTGCCGTTGATTCCCATGTCGGAAAACATTTATTTGAACAGGTGATTGGTCCCAAAGGAATTTTACGCAAGAAAACTCGTGTGTTAGTTACACATGGTTTGACTTACTTGCCGCAAGTTGATTGTATTTTGGTGATGAAAAATGGAGAAATCAGCGAAGTGGGCACATTCGTAGAATTACTACAAAAAAAAGTAATATTTATTGAACTACTGCATCGTTTTTATTATTAGTTCTTATTTTTGGTGGCTAACCATTGATTATTTTTTAAATTGTGCGTGAAGGGTGATTTTGCCGATTTTCTGACTGAACACCTGAACCCTGAAGATTTAGATGCGGAAGATAATGAACTGGTTTCACACCTAGCGTCGGTGGAAGGATTGAAAGAAAGAGTGAGCAGGCGTCGATTAGTCTCACAAACTTCGGAAGGCGATGTTGCAGCGAACGAAACTAAATCAGTCGATAAGCTAGTGAGTTTTTAGAAAAACAAAATTTTAAAATCTAGTTACTAAAACAATAATGATTTAAGATCTGCAAGTTTCATACAAATATTGTTAAAATATCTGCAGGGGCTCGATGGAAAAAAATCAGAAAATGCGGACACGGAAGCATCCTCAAGTGATCGACTCATTGAGGAGGAAAAAACGGAAGTTGGAGTTGTAAAATTCCCTGTTTATTTGTACTATTTGAGGCATATAGGCTGGGATATTGCAGTCTTCACTTTTGTGTTTCACTTTATCCTACATGGTGAGTGTAAATATACATATATATTTAATAATCTCATAATCTTTTTTTTCGTTTCAATTAGGGACAATTTGTAGATTACGGCTAGTGATAGCTTGAAGGGTTTAGGGAACCATTATGAGGTATGGATTGTGGGAATTTTTTAGTCTAGGAATGGTGGGAATTTTTTAGGCTACGAATGTTGGATGCTTTCACTAACGAGTTAGTGAATTCCCTCACTGTTATCAAGTCTATCATCATCATTAAGGCTAGGAGAAGTATTTTTGGTTAGGGATAGTGGTTGCTTATTCTCCTTCAAACTTCGTAAGATCTCCAAATAGTTATTGAATTATCTCACCACTATCAAGACTATTATTACTTTTACGCACTGTAACGGTCAATCGTAGAACGGGTGGGGTCGACGGCGTTTATAAAAGATGGACCGTAATAATAATTTTTAATTTTCGTTGTACCTGTGATTTCCAGGGTTAACGTTATTTTCAAATATTTGGTTATCAATATGGTCCATGGAACCTCCTGATCATGGAAAGCAAGATATAGCTAAACGGAATTTATTCTTAGGTGTTTACGGGGGCCTTGGAATGTGTCAATGTAAGTTTTCGTACTGCACCTCCAAATTGAATAAAATACTGGAATATTAATATGATACTATTTGAATGTAGCTATTGTAGTCTTTCTGGCTACATCATCCATGATCCTGGGTAGTTTAAGAGCTGCCAAATTGCTTCACAATCACATGTTGGAACGAATAATGCGAGCACCGATGTCGTTCTTTGATACTACTCCACTCGGTCGAATTGTTAATCGGTTTTCTAAAGATGTGGATGTGGCTGACGAGGTTTTTCCTTGGAACTTGCGAATTTTAATGACATGTGTCTTTGAGGTACTAATAATATCACTATTTAACAAGCCTTAAAGGATAGTCTTAATTTCAACGAACGAAAAACAAGCAATAGTTATAAGGAGTCATAGTAACTCATTCATGTTAATTTACCAGTCACAATTTCTTTTAGGTCTTTATATCTTTCGTAGCAATTATCTATAGTACACCCTGGTTTTCGACTGTGATGTTTCCCATTTTACTGGTTTACTTTTTTATTCAAGTAAGAAATCAAATTGATTCTACAAGCTTACTTAATGAGCTGCTTGTTGTTTTGCAACAAAATTAGTAATGTTTGTTATTGTAGCGATTTTATGTGGCCTCATCGAGACAATTGAAGAGACTGGAGTCAGTATCAAGGTCGCCAGTTTATTCTCACTTCAGTGAGACTCTCACAGGTGCCACCACAATAAGGGCTTACGGTGTCCAAAATAGCTTTATTACTGAGTCTGAGAGAACAATCGATTCGAATTTGATGGCATTCTATCCTTCCATTATATCGAATAGGTATTTTGAATTACTTTTTTGCATAATTTGTGCAATGCATAAATAGGTAATGGTAGCAGTTACTCTTTATTGCAGATGGCTGGCGATTTGTTTGGAATCGTTGGGAAATTTTGTAACATTCTTTGCAGCCCTATTTGCTGTCATATCCCGCCCCAGTGCTGGAGTTGTTGGACTTTCGTTAACTTACGCTTTAAATATGCTTGATGCATTTAACTGGTTAGTGAGGCAAATATCTGCGGTGGAAACAAATGTTGTTGCCATTGAACGCATCAAGGAGTACGGAGAGGTTGTGCAGGTTGGTTGTCAAAAAACTCGTTTTTGAAGAATTATATTATTATTAAAATTATAGAAGTAATCCTGTTTAGTCACAACGATGGTTTATTAATAGCAAAATGTGTATGTTAAAAACGTTCTTTAATTCCGTATCTCTGATCTTTGTATCATGTGTTAATAGGAAGCACCATGGGATCTACCCGAGAAAAAACCCGCAAGTGATTGGCCTCAACATGGTGTAGTTAAATTTAATAACTTTGAAACTAGGTATCGTGAAGGCATGGATTTGGTTCTCAAAGGCGTAACTTGTCAAATCGAATCGGGGGAAAAGGTAAGATTGAATATTGAATCCATGTCATTGGATTATCCTGTCCGGTATGTATTTGTTTGCAAACGTCATTTTGGGTTTTTATTCAGGTAGGAATTGTTGGACGAACCGGTGCGGGTAAATCCTCAATGACGCTAGGGCTCTTTCGAATTATTGAAGCAGCTGGAGGTTCGATAGAAATTGATGGTGTGGATATTTCTAAGCCTGGACTTCATGATATCCGTGGAAAACTAACGATAATTCCTCAAGATCCAGTTCTGTTTGCTGGAACTCTGCGATTGAATTTAGACCCATTCGGAAAATATTCCGATTCAGAAGTCTGGAGTGCCTTAGAGTTTGCTCATTTAAAAGATGCGGTTAAGGATTTCTCTGCTGGGCTTGAGCATGTGATATCTGAAGGTGGTGAAAATTTAAGGCAAGTCCCATTCATATAAATAAATATGTGCAACAAGGATGAACTTTTTCTTTTTCGGTAATTTGCTAACAAGCTTCTGTGTTTATAGTGTTGGACAAAGACAACTGGTTTGTCTAGCGAGAGCACTGCTACGTAAAACTAAGATTTTGGTACTTGACGAGGCAACTGCAGCAGTCGATTTAGGTACGGACGATTTAATCCAGAAAACTATTCGACACGAATTCAAAGACTGTACTGTTCTAACAATAGCACATCGACTAAACACCATCATGGATTATAACAGGTACTTGTGCACATACTTGTAATTTTAATTAGAATATTTTTAGTGATTTGTATGTAAAGTTTTGTGTTACCTAATTTCTGAATGTTTTAATGGCCTTCAGAGTAATGGTGTTAGACAAAGGAGAAATTCAGGAGTTCGATTCGCCCACTGTACTTCTGCAGGACTCGACATCGGTTTTCTACAGCATGGCAAAAAATGCCGGATTAGTGTGAGGTAGAGCAAAAGTCGGAATGTATTTTTAGGTGTTAGGGATATTTTAAAATACTGCATACTGTATTTGATGTAGTACTTCAGAATACATTCTGTATTTTCTCACCACTTAAAACTTGTTTGTGTTCTTTGTTCCTCATTTTGTCGCTATTAAAAATTCTCTTGTATTTTGTGTTTCCTATTTTGAAAAGTATCCAGGTGGTATTTGTCCGTGTTTATTTATCTTGTAGTGCTTATTCATCATTTATTTTAATCAGACATCTGATAATGAGTAGGTTACGTGAATACTATTAAATGCTAATACCTCAAATAATTCAGAGTCGCTTGTGGACTATAGGATTATGGAGTAAATCTAATCATTATTCACACCAGGAGCAAGTATGAATAAAAACCCTAATTGAACACAAAAAAATAAGAATAGATGATGATTGTAGGTAATGGAATTCCCCAACGAGGGGTGTTCATAACCGGCAATGGTTTTAAACTGCCCCGAGAAATAGAGGCTATGCCCCGCCATTACAAAATTCGAAGCCAAAAGATTATTCACCCCCGTGCAGTTTCACGGAAAATCTTACCTACATTAATTATTTCATTACAACAATCATCATATATTCTTTTTTTTTCAATTAGGGTTTTTATTCATACTTAAGCCAGATGGCTCCTGGAGGGTGAATAATTATTTTGACATACTGTATCATAACTATTTATAATCATGCGTACTTAGGGTATGTCGATTGAAAATGCCTGCAGTATTTGCCCGCCCAGCTGAAAGTGCCCAAAATACCTGCCCAATGTTTGGTATCATGGCTAAACGCATAAGTGGCAAAACGCATAACCTCTAAACATATAATCGTCTAAACGTATAATCATTTAAACGCATAATCACCTATACGTAAAGGTATCTAAAAGCATAAGTAGTAAAATGTATAGTAATGCACTGGTAAATATTGACATTCGTTTGAATAAGGCTGGTGCTTTAATTCAGAGATCAAAAAAATGTTTGACGTTCTCTTTAATACATTCCCTTGCAAGAGTATCGTAGTTAAAGACAATAAATTATCTATTCGATATTCCTCTTTTGGCTTGGGACTTGGCGACTCGATTTTTCACTTCTTGATTTATTCGGCCTTTTACATTAATTTTCTCACCTCAGTAGCTCTGTGTACATGTAACTCATTAATATCTTGTTACAAATATCCGCCTTTTTCTAATCAACTACCAATTACAAAAAATATCTTGCCATCCAACTCATCGGAACTCTAATTTTCAAATTGTATTCATTGTGGCTAATGAAGTATCATGTGCATACGTGTCAATCAGACTATTTATGCAATTAGTGACAAATTACTACATTATGAAGACGTTTTGTATAAATTTCGTTGAATCCTATTCTCCACTTCTATTTTGATATTATTCCTCGTCTGTTTATTAATTATTCTTCCTAAAACCTTTTTCCATAAAAATATATATTATAGATATAAATCTATATTTTAGCAACACAGTCTGAAATACAGTTACTGCATGTTGTAAGGTTAAAAGGGTATTAACAATAAGCTATATGCATTCAGAATTACTAAAAATACCGACAGAATTTTCCAACGGAAGTTTCATTATTTTCATAAAATTCATCAAAATGTCTCAAATCTCAACATATCCAAATACTCGGGTACAGTGGTCGCGGGTACTGGTAAATGACACCATTATACCCGTACCCGGTGGGTATATACCCATTTTGAAATCATTGTACCCGTACCCATACCCGTATCCGTACCCGAAATTTTGAGCCGACCAAAGTGTACCCGGGTAGTACCCGGAATTGTTCGGGTACACAAAATCCGTACCCGGGTAGTACCCATACCCATACCCGTTTACCCGAGTATTACCCATACCCGTGCCGAGCACTGATCGTGTGCATACGTGTCAATCAGACTATTTATGCAATTAGTGACAAAATACTACATTATGAAGACGTTTTGTATAAAATTTCGTTGAATCCTATTCTCCACTTCTATTTTGATATTATTCCTCGTCTGTTTATTAATTATTCTTCCTAAAACCTTTTTCCATAAAAATATATATTATAGATATAAATATATATTTTAGCAACACAGTCTGAAATACAGTTACTGCATGTTGTAAGGTTAAAAGGGTATTAACAATAAGCTATATGTATTCAGAATTACTAAAAATACCGACAGAATTTTTCAACGGAAGTTCCATTATTTTCATAAAATTCATCAAAATGTCTCAAATCTCAACATATCCAAATACTCGGGTACAATGGTCGCGGGTACGGGTAAATGACACCATTATACCCGTACCCGGTGGGTATATACCCATTTTGAAATCCTTGTACCCGTACCCATACCCGTATCCGTACCCGAAATTTTGAGCCGACCAAAGTGTACCCGGGTAGTACCCGGAATTGTTCGGGTACACAAAATCCGTACCCGGGTAGTACCCATACCCGTACCCATACCCGTTTACCCGAGTATTACTCATACCCGTGCCGAGCACTGGTACAGGTAAGACACGCGAGTTGTTCATACAATCAGGTTTTATCAGTCACAGTCCTCCAACCCTAACAGTCAGTCCACTCAGTCGTATAGTATCCATCCATCAGTCCTTTCCAGTTTCGATCCTACCAAAAGTCCTTAGCAAAAATCTCAGCCAGTCGATTATGTATTTCTTATGCATTTAAGAGGCCATAAGAGTAAAAAATGTCTCATTGAGTTCACCAGAGTCAAAAATGTAATGTATGGTTTAATATTTTGATAAATTTCGTTCCTGATACTCGATTTTACTTGTAAAACTTTACAATATTTCACTGGAAATCCTACAAGATTTCCAGCAAACATATATTAATTTTGAGTTGTAGAAAAATCCATATTTGCACCCTTTTTGTGAGTCAAATTACCCAAACAGTGACGTAGTTCAATACGTAAATTTTAGAAAATCTCGAAAAGATTGGTCCAAGTGAATCAATTGTATTATACGCAGGGTTGGTTTTGTTTAAACCAAATGATTTAAACCATGGTTTAAACCAAACGGTTTTTTTATAAAAACCAATGGTTTAAACCAAACGGTTTTTTTATAAAAACCAATGGTTTAAACCAAACGGTTTTTTTATAAAAACCAATGGTTTAAACCAAACGGTTTTTTTATAAAAACCAATGGTTTAAACCAAACATAAAATTTTAATATTTTCAATCCAAAATGCTTATATTTCGTCGTGCACAAAACTTGTGCAGTTACTGTGATATTGTGTAGTTAAACTTTAGTGAAGTAAATAATACTATTAGCTTTTAGTCTTGTACATTTAGAAATTCGGAATCGTTTGTAAAATGAAAAATGTCAAACTTGTGTTTATGCTGCAAAGTTATCGTTAAAATTATATCTAAATTATTAAATATTTAATGCTTTGTGATACTAACTGAGTTTGGGAAATAAGTAAATTTGTTCAAATTCACATGTTTTTGCATATTCATGAATGTTTTGGATTAAAAATTTGTTTAAACCAAAAAAACCTGGTTGAGACCAAAAAAACTCGATTTAAACCAAAAATACCTGGTTATTTGGTTTTTTTGAAAAAAACCAAAAAAACCCCCAACCCTGATTATACGTTTGGACGATTATACGTTATTTTACCATATACCTACAGGTGATTATGCGTACGGCCTTATACGTTTGGCTATTATACGTTTAACTTTTTTGCGTTTAGAGGTGTAAACCAATTTTTTGGCACAGGGCCAGAACCAGTATGCCCAAAATGCCGAGGATTTTCAAATCGACAGACCGTAGGTGTACTTACATAAACACGCGTACATAACCCCCAAATTTATTTAAGACACATGCGTACATATCACGTTACCGATTTAGTTCATGTCAGGACCGAATTAGATCATTGATTGTGTTTTTGGTGTACAAATATACCATAATCCTTTTAAAAAACTAACTACACAAGATTCCTGCCTATCGCACTAATCCATATTACATTCATATTTGACGTAGGGTCTCAAAGTAATCAATAAATTGAAGTTTTAACACGAGTCGAAACACAGCATCCCAACAACTCTCATTAAACTCATACCCGGCAAGGGAAATAAACTGGCATATCTTGCACTACTCAAACGTTTCAAGTTGAGTAAAGACTTCCATTTCTGCAGCGTATTTTTAGGGGCGAAGCGAAGCGAGAGTCCCTATTGCGAAGGTTTGGCTGTCTGCCTGTCTGTAGAGGCTGTCTTGTCCGCACGATATCTGGAGAACCATTACTACTACACACTACAAATTTTTTACCGGGACAGATCATGCAAAAAGGAAGAATCCTGTTGTTTTTGAAGGACAGCGTGTCATCCTTTTGACCTCAGAAGATTAAATGAGGTCACGTATAAACTCATGGTAATACATATCCTCGCTGAAGAGGCAAAATGGACTAAGTGCAATTTCGACTAGAAGCAAAATGGTCTACATGCCTTTTTCCTTAAAGGCAAAATGGAATAGTTGCAAGCTTTCCTGAAAGCAAAATGAACTACACGCAGTTTTCACTAAAAGCAAAATGGTCTATATGCTTGTATACTTTTATAATGGCAATTCTGCTTTAAAACGAAATTGTATGTAGACAATTTTGCTTTTAGACGAAATTGTAAGTAGACCATTTTGCTTTTAGACGAAATTGTAAGTAGACCATATTGCTTTTAAAACTTGATGCATCTATTCCATTTTGCATTTAGTAAAACTGCATGTAGACCATTTTGATTTTAATCGAAAATGCATGTATTCCATTTTGCCTCTTCAGCGACGATATGTGTGCACATTTGGGAAAACAGCTTGCGCTATCTATTGTAGCATTGTTGTAACATCGAATTGTCTGTTGTAACGACCGGTAGAGGTCGGGAGTGCTTGTACATGGTGTTGTAAAATCGAATATGAAACGTTTTTCACAATTTACTAAATGCGTAATACTACATACAAGGAAGTACATGTATAAACCATTTAATGCGCAATTATATACAGAAACGTTTTAACGCGCTCATTATTATAAACTGGTAATGGTTACTGCGCACTAGTATGTATACAAACGTTTCAAGTCAAAATACTCACCGTGTGGAAACGTTTCATACGGAAGCATATTAAATATGCTGTCTTGACCGCATGATATCTGCAGAACCATTGCTACTACACAATTCACAATTTTGCAGGGACAGATCATGAAAAAAGGGACCCCTATTCTTTTTAAACGACATGGTGCCATCCCTTTGACCTCAGAAAAATAAATGAACTAACGTATAAACACATTCGTATAAATACATATGTAGACAAACTACTACATACCACATGCTCCATCTGACTTCGAAAGTGACGTTTAATTTTTTCTTTTGCCTCACAATCAGTTAAAATCTTTGCCCAGTACATATAACAGTAGCCCCTGTTGCCACATTCCGCCGGCGCTTCGCCCACTGGTGACTTAGCACGTAGCGCTGATCGCAGATGATTTTTGTATGGTATGTTTGTATATAAGTACTCTCTAGATAAACACGTCGTACTAGTGCTCCACTGCTCCGATCACTTTTAACGGGATGATCTTGATGGGTTCATCTTAAAATCAACGGGAGTATTACTTCAGTGTGAGAACATAAAAAATGTTACGATTCCATAACATGCGCGAAAGTCTGAACGTTTTCAGAATTTTCTGGATTGTGGATTGAACTGTGGAATCCCGAAGTGGCTTTTAAAGGAAATTTAATTACACCATTCACAAAAAACCCATAATAAACGTCCAACTGCTATTGGTCTTCTGATTGTGTGGTTATCTGGTCAATCGATCCAAACCCTCACGAGACTAATCACGAGCAGAAAAGCGTCAATGGAAATTCTAGCAGCTACCAATCAGGATAGAAATATCATCCAATCCAGCGGAGGGAAAATACGCATTGTTTTTGTGTTCAGTTGTCGAATTGAACTATTATTTACTTACAAATGTTGACTAACTCATGTATATATATTTTCCCATACGGAAGAAGCTCCACAAAAATATAAGTAATTATTTATTCTGTCCCAAAATTAGCAACAATAGGTCAACCATATCTTTTATTGTTAATTGAGTGTAGGTCAGAATCATAAAGAATCATATGTGATATTATAAATTATACTAATTAATATTAACTAACTATAAAAACCGAAAATTAAAATGATTTGCCTTTCCCGGAAACCCATGGCCCACTATACTACACACACTCTCACGCACACTCAGGCTATACTAATTTACTTTCCCGCGGAGGCGGAGCTACCCCCACCACACCATTTTCTTCCTTCACGTCTCTCCACATAACCCTACTCTTATATGTCCCCATACGAGCCACCTATGACTCTTTCGCAAGTTGCGTCCACTTACGTGCCCCAACCCTTCCACCTTAAAAGTACCCAGCCTATCATATTCAATCCTTGGGTAATATTTTCATTATAACTTTATTGAAAATATTACCACTTTAAGTGCCGTTTGCAAAGCCTATGGGAAAGGCATAGACCCTTTGTGTTTTTTCCTTTTACAGACACGGTACTTCCACTGCCTAGTCCTATAGACTTACTCTCGTAGAGGTAATTGTATGGGTACATAATTGGGCATAACATTCTACCTACCTTATTTATTCTTTCATATTGTAGCCTTAAATATTAGCTTATGCTATATTTAAGATACATATGCATTTCCTTGTGTTTGATGCTATCTTAAATTAAATAAATAATTCTGTACTATACGTATATGCCTATATTCTCACGGTTGTGTGGCGTATAAGTCCTTGCCCACTTCCAAGGCGTATATTAGCTTATAGCACCATCTTTCCCGTGCTATAAGGGTAGGGTATTGAAGCTCTGGAGAGGTTCTGTGCTCTCGGTTAGAGGCGCAGAGCAGAGCTGTCCTGTAGGGATAAATAGGCTATAGGCCGGGACACTTCTTCCAGGGAAATTACTTCCAGTGGTAAAACAGACCATCACCCCAAATACCCCACCAGTGTATATACGTATGTTATATGACATTATATGAGTCCGTAACGCATTGTAGCGCCATATACTTATTGATTATTGTTAATATTGTAAGGCTACCACCTAGAGTGATCTCAAGTTGTTATTGATCTCTATAATTAATTTAAGTGAGCATTCGTTACGTAATTGGAGCGATATAGTAGCCTAGGGGAGACGTCCGTCGTCTAATATATTAAGAATTGTGTTCTACCTCACGGTAAAATTGTATCTGGAACTTTATTCAATTCTATTCTGGGTTATATTGAATAAATATAAAGAGTTTATTCCCAGTATTTTTGTATTTGATCCTGCCTTTATTACTTAGCACAGGTAATAACCAGGGCGGTTCATTACAGTGATCAGCATTATGCGCTAAATCACGAAGAGCAAAGCGCTACAATGAGATGCAACAGTGTGGGGTAGTATTAAGTATCTATATGTAAAGTAATGAATCCAGCAACATATGTAGTGGTCGGAACAATTCAATTCAATTCAAAATTTACAATTCAATCCAGTTCGAATACTGAACTGGATTAAAATTTGGGTTTCAATTCGGTTCAGTAAAACACAATTCAATTCAGTTCAGTTCACTCTATGAACTAATCTGAATTGTAAACCATTTGGTTCGCAGAGCATATTTAAATACTGCCAAGGTGGCTAGGGTAGCGCGTCAGCTAAGGTCATCTCCCCTTACCCTTTTTATAGTATTACGAGCACTGCACAGCCAGCAAATTGTTGGCTTAGCGAGGAAAATGTAAAAAGGGTAGACAGTAAATAACAGTTGTATGCAATAGCTAGCTGCACAACCCTAGTAAATGTGTAGACTAATGTACGGTAAAACGATTTTTTCATTTAATTTTGCTGTCTTGGTTGTGGACGGCTGCCCGTGCAATGCCGCCGCCCTTGCTACTGTATAATGCTTTTAATTTTTTTAGAATAATTTTCATAATTTATTTAGTCAGCTATTGCTGACTCAGCAAATAAAAAAAGCTCGCTTTTTGAATCTCAAATCCGCAAAAAAATGTAAAAAAGTTTTTTTAATAATTTCGAGTTAATAAGACTTTTTAACATCCTTTTTTCATTTGAGCAACATTATTTTCATTCAAAAAAAAAGAAAAAGCGCAAAACAGTATAACGCTTTCATTTTTTTTTAATTTAAAAAAATAATTTTAATAATTTATTTCGCCAGTTATTGTTGGCTCAGCCAATAAAAAAAGCGCGCGAATATTTGAATCTTACCATCACGGAGACGAAGACGGAGACTATCCACTTTTTCAACTTAGAAGAGAGGATGTTGAGAACATTTAAAAAATAAAAATGCAAATTTTTTATAATTTTTGAAAAAATTAAGCTAGTAGTACTGACTGGCAGAGATGTGTAGTACTTGAAATACTTAAATACAAAATACTATCTAAAATACAAAATACGTATCTTGTATCTTGTATTTCAAATCTACTGGGGTCGACCGGGTATTTTGTATCTTAGTATTTACAAACTACTATGCTGGTAAGTATTTAGTATTTTATTTATAGCCATTAATAGTATGTATAAGTATTTAAAATAAGATACTTTATCAAAATACTTAAGTACTCAATATTTTGAAATTTCCACAATCAAGCTTATTGTCAAACGATTTACTATCGTTAGAATTAAGTATCGGAACAACGTTTTTTAGCGATTTACATACGTCGTACGTACGGGAAATAATAAACGGGATCAATTCACTCCGACTATCCACTGCAAAGTAGCATCAGAGAGCATGGTCCTTCTCTTTAGCATGCTTTAATTATAAATTATAAGAAATCGGTAGTTCGGAAAGCATAAGGCATTTCAAAATGTCATCCTCGGTGCGACCTTTACCCGCAATTCTGGACGGTAATTATTTTCGTGTAATTGAGCAAGACAATGGAAGTTTGGTCTCCCAGTGCATTATTTGTGAAAGAACCTTGGAGTCGGAACCAAAACGGCGAGGGCTAGTAAAACTAATGGGATAATAAAAGGAGCTTTGTCATCAACGTCAAATTTTTTAAAGAACTTGGTGAGCAAACAGTATTTAATCTTGGGATCATATCTAATTAGTTTGTTAAATTAAATTAAACTAAATATTTTAATTAATTAAGATATATTTTGCGTAGATTTTAATCAAGCGCTTGTATCTAATTAGTTTTGTAACTACCGAAAATATTAATGTTAGTTTGTTTAAAAATTATGTGAATAAAGTCACAACGCATATTTAACCCAATTTATTTTTTCGTGATTTAGAAACTCCACCCGGAAGATCATGACGAAGCTAAAATGTTTTGCAAGCAAACCAGCTCTTCCGATGCAAATTCTGAAAAAAGCCAAGAAGACGATTTTTCTTAATTTTAAGCTGACACTACCATAATGCATTGCAGAGATCTGATGAATCCTTTGAGGCAGAATGCCTTAATTATTTACAGGATGTTTCTGAAAACGTCCAAATTTTGGATAAATATCCAAATATAAAATCTGTTTTCATAATTTAATACCCCACTGCCATCTTCAGCTCCTGTGGAAGGATTGTTTAGCATTGCAGGTCTAATTTTTAGTGCGCGTAGAGCTAGATTGTCGGAAGAAATGTTCAAAAAGCTTGTAATTTTGAAGTTTTGTACTCGATTTCCAAAACAATAATTATATGTATTTCTTAAAGTTAAAGTATTTAAGATAGTATTTTGTACTTAAGTATCTTTGGAGCGGTCTTTGATATGTATTTTACTTAAGTATTTTAGAAAACCTAGTTGCTGGTATCTTATTTAGTATTTTGTGTTACGAAAAAAATTAAAAGTATTTGGTATTTTTGAAACTAAAATGAGGTATTTTACACATCTCTGCTGACTGGTAAATGTGAACAAAATTCCATTGAAATCGGTGGAACAGTTTGTCGTTGTTATTTTTTTACGTACAAACACGCATTCCGATTTCAACCAATAAAGAACACCTCCAAGAGAGTGGAATCAAGAATGTTCACAAAAAGTTTGAACAAAATTGGTTCGGAGTATCCACGGACAACACTATCATATAAGGGACCTGACGCCACCCTAAAAATATTAACACATACGTTTTAATGTTCGTTATATTGGCACAAAGATGGTGCTAAACTTATCCTTACAATATCGGTTTTGATTCAGCCTGAAATTGTTTTGAATTGGAATTCAAAGAAAACAATTCAATTGGATTCAACAGGTGAATTGAATTATTCGGTTCAGTAAACGATTGAATTGAATTGAACTGAATTGAATTGAATTGTAAAATTGCAATTTAAACTGAATTAATCCGACCACTAAACACATGTAAATACCCTTAACCGTTCCCATCTTTACATACATAATAGTGAGTATTAACTATTGGTCATCAAAACGTACATGTATGTACGCATACAGGTGCGCAGACAAAAAACGTAAACATTGTACAAAATTAATATATCATGGACTTATCATGTGTCCCAAGTCCCAACGGCTGAAATGGCATTAACGTCCAGTTGGCTTTCGCATGCGAAAAACCTCCGTACGTTTTGAGTCCTCAGAACATTAAGTACTTATAACTGCTACTGTGAGTATACTAAGACCATCTGGGCTTAGCCTTCTGACAGATCCTTACAATTCGATTACATATTCAGCCTCAGTGTGAAAAACGTTGTGAAAAGGTAGGAGCAAGCGTTGTGTATAACATCCCGTAGATTGGGAGGGAGAAACTTTAACTCAAGCTTTGGAGTAAAAGTTAGTATAGTCAATAATAATCAAGGTTGCGAATAACTTGTTGAGCAGATAGATATGTACACACACAGCCCAAGGGCTATTTGTCGGATTATGCTGACTCCAGACGGCCGACTCATAATGATGCCTCGAAATTAGCAGTAAGAGTATTCAGCAGTACTAAATTGTCACATCCTCAAGTCTTAATACTACAATTTATTACAGTAACTTAGGTTTTATCTAATCACACTATGTTTATCAGAATCAATGGCAGACATTTTCACTGATAAGGTATATATGGTTTTAATAATTTCAGTTGATTAACTAATGTTATAACTGACCTGGAATCCTATCCAGTTATTTTAGTCTCTTCACTTGTTGATAATATTTAATTTCTCAACATATTTATATTTATTTGTATACGTATACTATAACAACGTCATATATCAATACTGTGAACGGATATATCTTCGAATCACATGTGTGAACTATATCTTTTCATCTTGAGCAAAATATTTTGAATTTCAATGTCAAGGTTTAATGTCAACAAAACATTTCTAAATTCAACTTGGACTGTGGTCGTATAGTAAATTTCAAGGTTCTCAACGGATCGGATAATTCACACATCTTAATTGCAGTGATGGGTAACGTTATTGGTTAACGTTAATGAATAACGTTATTATCGATAAAATCCTAGTAACGATTAATTAGAAATAACGTTTAACATATTCCCCTTGACTAACAAAAACTTAACGAAAACCGAAACCCCTGAACAGCAAATAACATAAACCGAATCACAATAACGTGTTATTATCCGTTATTGAAAATCTTTAATAAATGATCTAATTGTATTTCTGATCATGATACATAAGTATATATTTGCAAACATATAGAAACTGTTCCATATTTCCATGTTAGATTTAATTTTACTTTTTAAAAATTCCAGTCGATTAATTTGACATGACATTTTGTCACAAATTGTAAACAACAATAACTACTTCATTTTGATTTTGCAACAAGTTGCCATTTTACGTTTGGTTGAAAATAGATGTACACCATTTTTACTGGTTACCGACAATGTATTTATTCTGAAACTATTTGCATTAAGTCATTATTGTTTCCTGAAAACAAAAGTTACAAAGACTTTTCGGGAATTAATAAAAGCAATACTAGTGCTAAAGTATGTACGTATAACCATTAAGCATGATTACTAGTAACCCTCGCCCCATGCCCACTCGGGATCGGAATGAAAATTTGTGGGAGCTTCGGTACCTGGCCCAAGGTCCCAGCGAGACCAAAAGTTTGTGCGATCTCGCCCTGGTTTGCGCTGGAAATCGCGCAAAAGTTTTAAAATCTAACTCGTGATCATGTCCAACATGAATTTTATAATGTTAAATCCCATAAGAAATTTTCATTATCGAAAGTCCATGCTCTTCTAAAAGAATGACACCTTTATGGCATGCATTCATCATACGTGGTTCTAGCTACCTTCTTGACCTTAGATTGGTCAATAATAGCCACAATTAGGTTTTTGGCCTCTATTGGTCAATGTTGGTCACAATTATTTCTTTGGCTTCTTTGCTCACGAATTAGATTTTAAAACTTCTGCGCGATTTCCCGCCAAACCAGGGCGAGATGGCACAAACGTTTGATTTCGCAGGGACCTTTGGCTAGGTACCTAAGCTCCCACAAAATTTTATTCCTATCCCGAGTGGGCATGGAGCGAAGGTTACTTGTTAGAGAAGTTTTATAGTACTTTAAATCCAGAAAAATACTTTTCACCAACCGTATTCACTGTTGTTAATACTAACCGTTATTAACCGATTAACGCTATTAAATCCAACTGCTAACCGTTTATAACCATAACCGAATTCCTAAAAAACCAATAACGAAAACCGAATTTAGACTGTCATTAACTTCTGGGTACTTAACGTAAACCTAAATTTTCGGTTACCCATCACTGCTTAATTGTATCCGAACCTTATCCGTGGATTTTCGGATGACGTTTATCTTAACCGAAGCCGTCGGATATAAAAAAGGAACTATCCGATCCTATCCGCGGGTATCCGATCCTACCTACGGATACATGGGTCAAAGAAATTAAAATTGTTCCTAAAGTTTGGTTTAGTTTTTAATTCAATATACTGTCAGCTTATAACGTATTATAGTGACAGGAGAAACAGTACACACGTTTGTTTGATAAAACATTTAAAATAAGCAATTTAAGAAATGAGAATTCTTCGGTTTGGCATATCAAGTACAAAATTAACTTACTGGAAAGCTTAGACTTGGACAATTTCAACCCTAAAAGAACAGGTAACTAGAATGAACAACTGGTTTTCAAAGCTGAATTCCTGGCCGAAACATAATTACTTGACGAAATGCTTGCACTTACATATATTCGTAGGTTGGATTCTAGCTTTGCTGCAAAAGCTGCATGAACTGAAAAAATCGTATAAGTGTAACGGTGACAGAGGGAGCGAAGCTAGATATGAAGGAAATGAGTTAGACGGAATAGTTGCATAGCATGATTAATGAGGTGATCTTATTGTCAGTCAAAATAAGAAGGGCCTTCGAAAATATATCTGGAGCAGTGTACCCCATAGGTTCCATGAACAGTATTTCTTATCCTCCATGATGTATAGTTGTCCCTAAGCGGTTTCATGAGAAGTTTTTGCCATGAAACTGCACGGGGGTGTAATTGCGTCAAATCATCACAATGCAAAGCATTGATTTCAAGCAGTGCTGCCCGCCAGGCTACCTAGTCAAGTCTAGTCTAGTCTTTAAAGTTTACAGTCACACCTAGTCAAGTCTATTCAAGTCAGCTGTACGTTTAATTAGCAATAGTCAAGTCTAGTCCTAGTCTTGATTCTGCAGCTGGTTCCCTAGTCAAGTCTAGTCAATTCCCCTAGTCACAGTATTTTTCTAAACATTCCTTCATTTTGATTAGCAAAATATGAAAAATATTATTTTTTACAACTTGAACTTCATTGAGTTCAAAATTTTCAGATTTTAGCAAATACCTCTATCAAAAAACCAGTTCGTGTTAATTTGCATCAAACGACGTAAAGATGTGAAACTACACGTGTAGTTTACATAAATACAAAAATAATGCTAGGTAAGATTTTAGCACAATCAACAATTGTCAGTATATGAATTAGTTAGTTTTTGCAACTTTAACCGCAAGTTCGGAATCAAATTTTCCCAAGAAAATAGGGCTTTGTAACAATTTATGGGTAAACTTTTTTAACTACAGGGAGGTCACTTATGGACTTAACTACAGGGAGGCCACTTAAAGAATTAATTAAAGGGAGGCCACTTAAGGAATTAATTAAAGGGAGGCCACTTAAGGAATTAATTAAAGGGAGGCCACTTAAGGAATTAATTAAAGGGAGGCCACTTAAGGAATTAATTAAAGGGAGGCCACTTAAGGAATTAATTAAAGGGAGGCCACTTAAGGAATTAATTAAAGGGAGGCCACTTAAGGAATTAATTAAAGGGAGGCCACTTAAGGAATTAATTAAAGGGAGGCCACTTAAGGAATTAATTAAAGGGAGGCCACATATGAACTTAGCTTGCGTCTTCCTTGGTTAAATCCAACCTGGTTTAAAGAAAGAAGTACCAGGTATGTAATTTTCATTTTAGTTGCAATTTGAAAAGTATTAATACAAAAATTGTTTTGCAAAAAGTCAATTCTTATGGAAAATGTATCCTAGCTATCGTTAGGATCAATTGCACTGTTAAGGAATAAATTGTAATATGTTCCGAAGCACTTTACGTACCTAGTAGAAAATTGTATGTTTTGTTCTTTCGAAATGAAGCCATATACTTAAGCATACCAAACGGTACTGAGGATGATCATTTCGTGTACACTGGAATTTCACGCTGGCTTTCTAGCTTTGATCTTCAGCTACATAAGGGAGCCTCAACCCAGTAAACCACGAACTCTGGTTCTTTCACGGACAACTTTAGGCAATGAAGGGAAGATAGTGGCAGGCAAATCTTGTTGGCTTGCCAGACAGACACCAACGACAACTGCATGGTACAATGAAAATATTTTTCTGGCTATGACGGCCAGCCAATACGATGATACTTAACGGCCAGCCTTTAAAGGTCCGGCAATGGTTGTAGGTTGAATTTGACGCACAGGAGATTATTGTAACACAATAGGCAGTACGATATTGGGCCAATATACTGTATCACGGGTGAAGTAGTTTCATTAACGGTTTGCATACTTTTGCCAGTAGGAGCATGTTGCATTCTAAAATCATAATTGCAATGCTCTCACTATCACGCGCGCATCATATCCAGAATATTTCAGTACATTCTGGCAGTTCTGAGAATTAATATATTTGCATTTAATTTATTGCTATGCAGTGAACTTTTTATATTGTTCATTTCCCTAAGGACAACACTGTTTAAGTTGTTCCATTTAAACTTCTTGCGAATAAGGCAAAATCACACAGGCCTGTTAACACAGTGACATAAAAACAACAAATCTTGTGAAGAAATCAGTGGACCCTCCTTGAACATCGAAAGTTAAGTGGTAAATCAGGTAAAGATCCCATTAACTATACGTGTGTATATTTTGTAATAACATGTTACGAAATAATTTATTATTAGAAGAGTAGAGATAAGATATGACACATGAAGACGACTGTTATGCAAGGAATCTGTTAACGAAGCGATTAACGTAACAATTTAATATTTGTTTATTTTAGTATCAGTATTCATTATTTCTGGTTAATTATCATACAATTTGTGAGAACACCTGTGATGGATTCGAGATTATTTCCAGACTTTGTTTAGATATAAAATATATACTACATGTTAGAGCAACAGCTTCATGAAAAAGTGAAATTCTTTGGGATCTTGTTATTATATAGACGGGTATGATCCGGGTGAAATTTAATTTCATTCAGCATGAATCGTCCCCACTGCCCAACGCAGATGAAAATACAGACATTGGAGTCATTTTAAATATTGGAGATTATCATGGCAATGAATTCAGCAGTTACCAGAAACTAATTACGGGATTTTAGAGCTCGTTTAAATTATTCTTAATATCTTATCTAATAAAATTATCTTACAACAATTTTGAAGCATGAGCATACAAATAATGCAGTTAAATTTTGTAAATTTTAGATTTCATTCCAATAATTATTTTTTAAATCCCATTGACAGATTTTCAAAAAAATGTTCTTCGTCAGTTAGTCAAAATTTCAACAGATGTTGGACAAGTCACTCGACTTTTGAATCAGAGTTCTTCGCTGACTGCTTTCGAGGACTCGGAAATCCCTGGAGTAGTCATTCCAATGAATTCGTGGAAAGAATTTACTAGTTTGAATGATTGGCTAATCACCAAAGACAACACGTTAACATTTGTAAGTATTTTGTAATGTATTTTACAAATGATTAAATGGCTCCCCCACCTTTAAAAACGTTGCAGGCTAATAAATATTGTTTATGTTAACCTTAGACTAACTATCTGAAGGGTATTGGAGGAATTGACACCGAAAACCTTGTCCAACTCTGTAAATATGCCAAATATGTTTTGCTTCCATGTATTTAGGATGATAATTTATCTATTATTTTACCACTTACATTTGACTCTGTTCACTCTTAATTTTTGACTCGATGTAATATGTACATTGTGTATACATACGTATCTAACTCGTTTTTGTAATTTTAGTTTTTGTTATATTAAAAGCAATAATACATGATTATAAATTCAAATTGATGGAATTAGCAATAATTATTTAGTGGAAAACATATCAGATTAATTCTGGCTAAATTCTGGCCGACATTAGTAATCAGATTGGAAACTTCACTCGTCGTCGCAGTTAGCCAACAAACAGCTTACATCGGCCCGATATCAAGCCAAAACCGCTTTACTGAATAGAATTGTAAAAGAGCCAAACTTTTTACTATAGTTGGCAGCCAAAATCTGGCCAGCAAAGGCCCAGCGGCCAAAGTGAATATTCAACCTGCAATGGCAAACGTGTATTGGGCCAATAAGAGCCCATCAAATTATGGTTTACTGGGAAGTAATTATGACTTGACTAGCATTTCCATGAAGTCGTGCAAGTCAAGTCTAGTCAAGTCCTATGTTTTGGCGAGTCGCCCTAGTCTATTCTACTCAAGTCACGTAATAGGAACAGAAGGCCTAGTCAAGTCGAGTCTATTCTTTTACGTCCTTTTAGCCTCCTAGTCTAGTCAAGTCTAGACTTTCCTAGTGAAGTCTGACTAGACTAGGGCAGAATTGATTTCAAGTGACAGACAAAATAATCCTCTCTACTAAGTTGAAAGAGTGGGCCGTCTTCGTCTTCGTCTTGGTGTAATACGAATTTGAGATTCAAATTTCCGCGCGCTGTTTTTTATTCGCTGAGCCAGCAATAATTACTGGCTAAATAAATTATTTTAATATTTTGTGTTTAATTTTTTAAAAAAAATATTTTAATAATTTTTTTAAAATTAAAAACAAATATATTAAAATTATTTTTTTAAATTAAAAAAAATATTGACATTATTTTTTTAAAATTAAAAACAAATTTTAAAATTATTTTTTTAAAATTAAAAACAAATATTAAAATATTTTTTTAAAATTAAAAACAAATATTAAAATATTTTTTTAAAATTAAAAACAAATATTAAAATATTTTTTTAAAATTAAAAAAAATATTGACATTATTTTTTTTTAATTAAAAACAAATATTAAAATTATTGTTTTAAAATTAAAAACAAATATTAAAATATTTTTTTTAAATTAAAAAAAATTTTAAAAGTATTTTTTTTAAATTAAAAAAATTTTAAAAGTATTTTTTTTAAATTAAAAAAAATTTTAAAAGTATTTTTTTTAAATTAAAAAAAATTTTTAAAGTATTTTTTTAAAATTAAAAAAAATATTGACATTATTTTTTTCAATTAAAAAAAATAAAGCATTATGCAGTATTAAGGGCAGGCGTCTACCACCAAGACGGTCCACTCTTTCAAATTAATAGAGAGAGTAATAATTATTTAAAAAAATTATTACAGCAAAATTAAATCAAAAAATCATTTTACCGTATAATAGTCTACACTCTTACTAGGGTTGTGCTAATATTATGCTATTGTATGTATACAACTATTTACCGCCTTCCCTTTGCCTCGCTGAGCCAGAAATTATTGCTGGCTGTGCAGTGCTCCTAGTAATCACTATATCATAATTTCAGAATGATGAAAGGATTTTGAATCTTCGCTGCTCTCCTAAGCGCGCTTTATAGATTCGCGACTACCATAAAGTCTTAATGGTATACCAAAGCATTATACGGTAGCAAGGGCTGTGATATTGTCACGGGCTACTGTTATAATAACTTAAACAGTGACTACCCATTTACATTTCAGGGAATACAGTTTCCTACTAGAGTAGTGACGAGGGAGCGTTCACAAATGACGTCAAGATAGTGGGTGGGTGCTAATGGGAGATGATGATTTTGATGACGCAGTGGTACGGTGTATTTGGCCAAATGATGATGTCATCAACCATTTGTTGCACAATTGAAAATGCCATGGCATTTTCGGCATTATGCCAGCAATTCCCTAGCATTTTGGGCATTTTTGACTTTTTGGCCATTTTGGGCGTATTCAGCCTACGGTAGGCATTTTGAAGATTTTCGCCCCGATTTTTCGATAAGAGCTTGAGCTATCTACTAATTTTGTTTACTGAATCACAAAACAATGTTTAAATGGTCAATTTTATGAAGAACAAATTATTATTTATTACTTTAACACAAACATATTTAAAAGAATTCCATAGTTTCAAAACTGGTCATCAGCAAAATGTTATTTTTGCATTGCAAAATTCATAGAATATTACAATGTTTTACTTGGGCCAATTTAATTTACTATACATGATCCAAGTTATGGAATATTTTTTCCCTTTATTTTTTAAACCACTGACCATAAATAATGAATTAGGACAATTCGATTTTTTAGAAAATCAGAAACAACATTATAACTGGATAGGCTTGATGATGTTATTAACAAACTACAATGTTCATGCAAGATGATCAATAATGGTCATAATGTATATGCTTTTGTCGAACTGCCGAATAAGCCAAAAATGCCTCCCCAAAATGCCGGAAATACCAGGCATTTTCAAATTAAGACACTTTCATAGCATTTTAGGCGTTTTTGACATTTTCAGGGCATTTTCAGGTTGGCAGGCATAAAAACCAAGCATTTTGAATTGTGCAACCCTGGTGATGATGACATCATTACATGGGGTGGGTGCGTCGTTTCATCACATGATGATGTCTGATGACAAATGTGTGACTGGGTGCCTAAAAGCCAATATTTTGGATGACGTCATTTGTGAACGCTCCCTGAAGGTATGGATACATACAAGTAATTGTGTTTTTAATATGACGTTGTATAATTTGTTGGATGTTTAATTATTATAAAAAATTGGAGTAATTAAAAAGACTGCCAAGGATATTGGTTTTCTTAATACTGGAATTTAACGATGGGAGGGCATTTTTAAATCTTCACTCTCTCCTAAACGCGCTTTATTGGTTCACGAGTACAAATGACAAATTGTGTCTTATGAAGTTCTGTAATGTTAGATTATAATCACACAAAAATGTACTTCAGAAGCAAAGGTAATTATTTAAAAAAAAATTCAATTTGAATCTTTTTTATTTCGACAATAGAATTTTAATACTGGTGGATCAAGCCACTAGACTGCGTCGGTATTATTATTTGGAAATGGGGGTTAACCACTGACGCAGGCTGTGGCTTGATCCGCTGTCTGATAGCATAATTTGACGATGGTAAATAAATAAAATGATAATAAATCTTCGATCTCCCTCTTTAAGGGTAAGAACTCCCATTGGTTTGCGATTACGAGTACCAATTACCTTAGAGCTAACTACCCGGTTTATTTGCGGTATGTAATATTCGCGTGGATGTATTTTGCATTGGCAAAGCCTATGACTGTTTATACGTCTCATTATCCACATCGTTTTGTCTAGAATATTTATGTAAATATATCTAATAGGACTGTACAATCAGTTATTTCTGAATCATGTGATATGTGACTGAACCAACAAACTGAAGACTTTCGAAGCCGGCAATAGCTGGCT
The DNA here is from genome assembly GCA_947179485.1 of Allacma fusca. Lineage (NCBI taxonomy): Eukaryota > Metazoa > Arthropoda > Collembola > Symphypleona > Sminthuridae > Allacma > Allacma fusca. The sequence goes on from OX359248.1 coordinate 48,005,173, forward strand.
GTGCAGTGCTAGTTTTGAATAATTTTTTGGCTTCGAATTTCGTAATGGCGGTGGATTGCCGCCACCAGGGTTGCACAAATGAAAATGCCCTAGGTTTTATGCCTGCCCTCCTGAAAAAGCCCTGAAAATGCCCAAAACGCCGAAAATGCCCTGTAAATGCCTTACTCTGAAAATGCCCGGCATTTTGGGCATATTGGGCATTTTTACAGAAACTTATACAATATGACCATTATTGCTCCTTTAACGAATATAAGGGAGTTTTTCATAGCATAATCAAACCCATCCAGTTTTAGAAAATGTTAGTACTTGATTCTAAAAAAAATTTAATTAGTCTAATTCGTTACTTATGGCCAGTGGTTATTTCAATAATCCTTAAAAAAAATTAAGCCCCAACGGATTTGCAGACATTCAACGCTGTACATTATTAAAAACTTTTGGATTTGGAAAGAACAATTTGCACAGTGCCAGCAAAAATTCCGTATTTTGATAATGGATTGTAAAGTATAGACAAGTTTACACTTTCATTAGATACATAAGATGCGACTGTTATAATATATGTCAAAACCTCCGTAGAAAATTTTGTGTCGACTTTGAAAATTGCATTTAATTAGCCGTAGTAAACCAGTGTAATAGTTCTAGGAGTCCGAAATGTAACAATAAATACATTTAGATGCCGACGAGTTTTGAAACTCACAAACAAAGATATTTTTAATCTTTTAACAACTGTTTTATCTTTTTGTGTTGCATCTTTGCCCGCATATCAGTGCTCGGCACAGGTACGAAAAATCGGCACCCGTACCCGTATCCGTACCCAAAGTGCGGGTATTGCAATATCTGGTATCTATACCCGTATCCATACCCGAGTATCCGGGTACAACGTTTTCGTCCCCGTACCCGCAATGTAATCTCAATCCATGTAACTGTACCCGTATTGTACCCGTACCCGAAAATTTTTACTAGTGTTACCTCGGTGATATGAGCTAGAGCTACTTTTGGGATCGGGATACACCTGGGAATTGGGTTCGGGATCGGGAACGGGTTCGAGTTCGGGTGTATAATTATTGTTCCCAAATACTTTGGGACCAGGTTCAGGAACATGCTCAGCAGACCCGGGATTTCGGGATCGGGACCGGGTTTGGGAACGGGTTCAAGCTTGATGAAGGTATTTGTGTTCCCGTCGGGAACCGGGAACATCTTCGTTCCCACACCCGTAACACGCTTCACGTTCCCGGGAACTACACATCCATCTAGCGGAGAAAAAAATAAAAAGCAAGCCCTCGTTAAAGTGTTGAGATAATAATTTTACGTAAGCGACTTGAGCCGTTTCGCATATTGCCAGCTGGGATCGCATAAGAAGCTTTTTCGGCAACGCAGACCAGACGTTTGGTTTGATGACAATTTTTAATAGTGCCTAAATATGTTACATAGTACGCATGCATTAGTATTGCTAAATCAATAAAAATGTGAAGAAAAAATTGATTTACACTAACTGCACTGGTCCCGGGAACGAGTCCGGGTTCAAGGAATTCGGGATCGGGAGCAAATTTTATTTGATTTCGGGTTCGGGATCGGGTTTGAGATCAACGATTCAAGAATATTTAATATCTGGGTTTTTGTGCACCCGATCCCTGTATTTCGGGAACGGGTTCGGGTTTTAGTCCGAAAATATTGATAACCCGATTTTCGGGTTCGGGAATGGGATCAAACTTTTCGTTCCCACAAGTAGCTCTAATATGAGCAAATGGATGAAGTGGTGTATGCAACTTAAATGTGATTTCCCGATTTATTATGGGGAAATGCGATACAGAATGCCAAATATAAAAACGAAATAGTTGTGGATTATGTTAGCTCAACTATAATATTTACTGTTAGGGAGAAAAGGAGCTGTGCTCGTTGACAGCTAGGAGAGAAGTCTTGGTTTCAGGTGGGAATTGAATGGAAGTTGAGGCTTGGGTCTTATCAACATTTAAATACTTTACAAAGGTAATGGCATAGGTAACTTAGAACAAGATCAAGTACTGGTGCACTAAAATAGAACCAGTGCTCGGCACGGGTACGAAAAATCGGTACCCGTACCCGTATCCGTACCCGAAGTGGGGGTATTTCAATAACTGGTATCTATACCCGTACCCATACCCGAATATCCGGGTACAAATTTTTCGTACCCGTACCCGCAATGTTATCTCAATCCATGTACCTGTACCCGCATTGTACCCGTACCCGAAAATACTCGAAAATTGTACCCATACTCGGGTTTCTCAGTGTCGTACCCGTACTCGCACCCGGGTACTTTATCCAGATTATGTTTTAATGTAATACATAGTACGTTATATGTAATAATGTATGACACCTGAGTGGGTAATTTTGACTAGCTAGAGAGGTATTTGACATTATATATTTTATTGAAGAGTAGAGCGTTTTTGATTAGAAGTAAAATTATCCCCATTTGATTGTTTATGGGCTGATGGGCGAAGTATTTTATAGCACCCAGTCCATATGTACATGCATTTTTGGCTTGGGACTTGGCGACTCGATTTTTCACTTCTTGATTTATTCGGCCTTTTACATTAATTTTCTCACCTCAGTAGCTCTGTGTACATGTAACTCATTAATATCTTGTTACAAATATCCGCCTTTTCCTAATCAACTACCAATTACAAAAAATATCTTGCCATCAGACCTGAGCAACTGCTGGCAGGATTGAGCCCCATTGACGTCCTGAGATGAAGGGAGGTGGTACGCCCCAGGCTATTTCTTCAATACGGGCTTTAGAGGCTCGGAATTGATGCAAAATTGTTCACTGGCATACTAGGAGCTTAAATTAATTTTTTTAAACCGATCGGGTAACATGATACCAGGCCTGGTTTTGGCCGCTTAGAAATGCATTACTAGAGTTGGTGTATGCCGATTTGTACCAAATAAAATGCTTTTGTGCTTATAATCAAATTCCAAATCTAATTTTGGTAACTAATGTTTCACCCCGGCATCCGAAGCGGGCATCATGATGCCCGGAATGACTAATCGTTTAAAATTTGCCCCAAATCAATGTATTTTTTATTTTCAAGCACGGTGTCTATATAAATAAGTTATTATTGCAGTGCCCATATGGCTCTACCCGGGTAGAAAGATACCCGGGCGTTGATGAAAACAACCAAAATCTCCAATAATTTTAAAACAGGCATTTCTTACGATACTAGATGGATCTAGCTTGAACTCTGATGAATTATCCATACCAGGTAACATAATACCCGGCAGAGCTAAGTTGTACTAAGTTGCATCAATTCCGAGCCTCTAAAGCCCGTATTTAAGAAATAGCCTGGGGCGTACCACCTCCCTTCATCTCAGGACGTCAATGAGGCTCAATCCTGCCAGCAGTTGCTCAGGTCTGCTTGCCATCCAACTCATCGGAACTCTAATTTTTAAATTGTATTCATTGTGGCTAATGAAGTATCATGTGCATATGTGTCAATCAGACTATTTATGCAATTAGTAACAAATTACTACATTATGAAGACGTTTTGTATAAAATTTCGTTGAAACCTATTCTCCACTTCTATTTTGATATTATTCCTCGTCTGTTTATTAATTATTCTTCCTAAAACCTTTTTCCATAAAAATATATATTATAGATATAAATATATATTTTAGCAACACAGTCTGAAATACAGTTACTGCATGTTGTAAGGTTAAAAGGGTATTAACAATAAGCTATATGTATTCAGAATTACTAAAAATACCGACAGAATTTTTCAACGGAAGTTCCATTATTTTCATAAAATTCATCAAAATGTATCAAATCTCAACATATCCAAATACTCGGGTACAATGGTCGCGGGTAATGGTAAATGACACCCTTATACCCATACCCTGTGGGTTTATACTCATTTTGAAATCCTTGTACCCGTACTCATACCCGTATCCGTACCCGAAATTTGAAGCCGACCAAAGTGTACCCGGGTAGTACCCGGAATTGTTCGGGTACAAAAATTCGGTAGCCGGGTAGTACCCATACCCGTACTCGTACCCGTTTACCCGAGTACTACCCATACCCGTGCCGAGCACTGCCGCATATGTTTGTTCTTGAAATCAAAATTATTCCAGACACGGTGTACAAGCGAATTTTTACAATAAAATAAGGAAAATAGAATTATTATTATTATTCCATAAATAATAATAATTTTTTAACCTTCTTGGAATTATTGTTTCTATAATTTTATCAGGTAATCCAGTTGAATATGAAAATTATTTGTAACATACTGTTTTGTGGCTTATTTTGCTAAATTAGCAGGTGGCTAAAGCCATATATTTAAAAAATTGGTGCGAATATGCCGAAAATGCCTGCCCTAGGCTGAATATGCCCAAAATGCCCAAAGTGCCATAGATGCCCAAAATGCCATGAAATGAAAATGCCCAAAATGCCATGGCATTTTCAATTGTGCAACCCTGACCGCCAATATTTCTTGGGGCGAGTTCAAACTGTTGCCTGTCATGAACATACAAACCCCTCGATGGGCACTCGATTTCATTATCACCTATTCTTTCTCTGTTTCCAATTAGGGATTGTATTCGTACTTAACCCACACGATCCTAGTATGTAGAAGTACTGTATCATAAATATTCATAATTAAGTGTACTTACATAAACACACGCGTGCATAACCTCAAAATTTATTTGAGACACGTGTGCACACATCATATTCTCGATTTAGTTCATGTTGTGCGTTTGTTTTTCAAATCAACCATAATCCTATAAAGAACTAATTCATAAGATTCCTTCCTATCACAGTAATCCCTTACATTCATATTTGTCATAGGGTCTCAAATTAATCGATAAATTGAAGTTTTAACACGAGTCGAAACAATCCTCATTAAACTCATACCCGGCAAGGGAAATAAACTGGCATCCCTTGCACTACTCAAACGTTTCAAGCTGAATAAAAACTTCCATTTTTGTAACGTATTTTTATTTTGGCGTGTTTGTATACTGTTGGAAATGAATGTATGAGTGGAATCTATGTAGATATGTAGTTGTGTGTGAGTTGAGATTTTTGCAGTTCTCATTACTCGACTTCACACGAGTTACTCCGAAATGGAATGCTGACCGTTACAAAATCTATTGTTTGATGAGTTGTGGCTATTATTTAGCGTTGTAGAAGGCGCCTCTCCTCGGTCCGCACTCCTATTGTTCTAGGATGTATAAGAGCCTCTTGGCTCAATTTTTATCGGGTTCTATTATTAGTGAAAATATATCCAGTGTGTCACTATCGTCTTGCTGTATTCAGCACTATTGCCCTGCGCACAATAAAATCCAGCTAAAAACTCTAACCCTATCATATTTTATTCTGTCTTGCATGCTTGCATCAACAGTCTGCATCTGTTTTAGGGTAGTTCATATTAAAATCAACTGGGTATTAGGTGTGAGGACATCAAAAAGTAACCGTCCCATAACATGGCGCGAGTTTGAACGTTTTCAGAATTTTCTGGATTGGACTACGCAATCCCGAAGCGGCTTATAAATAACACATAATTACACCATTCAAAAAAACCCATACTAAATATTTTATCCGCTATTGGTCCTCTGATTGTATGGTTATCTCGTCAGTCGTAGAAATATCATCTATCATTTTAAAGTCTTAGATATTATAAATCGGCTCTGGATGCACGCAGCGCACGGCACTTGTCGGCCAACGTACCTACGCTGGGAACGCCATGTAAACAAATGGCGCTCCGCTAGGTACATACCTACTGGAAGAGTAGCGTAAGTTAGCGCTCTTCTGCAAGCAGAAGAAGGGCTGATCGGACACTTTCCGACATCCTTGTGCATCCTAGGCATACACATTTACTGTTAATATAAATATCCAATATATAGATTTACCTTGTTATGTATGCATGAGTGTATAAATAGTAAGTTGTCATGGAGATACTCATTGTATGTATTCATGCTATTTGTACTTGTACTTGTTATTACTAATGTTATCCCTACTGTAAAATATCTATTTTTATTGGCTACATTTTGTTGGATAAGATGCTATGAAATGTTACTATAGATTAATAATAATATTTGGAATGAGGACTCTCTCTTCACTGGTCAAGACATCAACATTGTCTCATCTTTCTCCAGTTCTCCCTAATTTTCTCGACTGGTTTTCTTCGCAACTCTGAGATTATTCTCTCTTATTTGTAATAATTATAAAGTTATTAGTGTTGAGGATTATTCCTAATAATTATACTTATATTTACCCCTATTCCTCCTTTACTTTAATAAAAGTTATTCTCTCCCGTACTAATCTCCGGACCTCATTAATTTATTCCCCCAACCTCTACTCAACTCCGGACCTCACCACCTTATTCCCTCATCACATCTCGACTTTCACAATATAAAGACTTTATTGACACTGCTTCTCAACAGAAGTAGTCGTACGTAAACTCAGTATACTATTTCCTAGTGTATTATATCATATGATAGTATAATATGTTATGAATTTCTGTATAAATGATTATTACATATTAAAGTACCGCTTTTTAGCTCTATTGCTACAACTTCATCAATAGCAGTATTTAAAATTCTACGTATTTTTTAGAAATTTTACAAAAAATTTTGAAATTATTCCACGTGTACCTATATACAATCCTATTGTTTCCATTTTGCATAAATTAAATTTACTTTTGAAGTATAAGGTATGCATGGATCATAAATAGATTTTTTCTCGTAGTTGACATTATCCGCTTGATGGAGGTCTTGTTCCATTCTGATTGTAGGATCTACATATAATGTATCCGTCCTAGTAGTAATATAGTCATAGTCGTATGCAAGAATGTCTGCTGTTCTACTAGTATTATTGTTGTCTGCACAGTATATTTATATTATATTATTTCTATATATAAATATATTATTATTATATGAATTAAACTTATATAAGAAGTTTATTTAAAGTTCGGGTGGTTTAAAAGTATGCATTGTTTGTGTTCAATTCTCGGATTGAACTATTATTTACTTGCAAATGTTAACTAACTCATACATTTATAATTTATTTTAAAAGGAATCTATAACTTCCGGTATACGTGGATGCACAGTATTTAAGTAAAATTTTGTTATTATTGTTCACAAGCTTCTTTCAGTGATTAACAATAATAATTTCAACACCAAATTTTGAATGGCCTCGTACCTGAATTTAGGTACGCTATACAACAACGGATACATAACTTTCACCTTTATCGAACAACCACTGGAGCCCACTCGTTCAACGAGCGGCTGTAAAAATAAGCCAAAATAATCTTTCCATTTATGTCGCTGACATTAACTTTTTTTGGTGACCTCGCAATGTTTAAACTAAATAACTCCCCTAACCGTAATTCAAAAAATGAAGCGAAAAAAAAATCCTGTCTCATTCTAAAGTACTTCTAATTACAAACAACAAAGTCCAATCCACATTGTATACTCATTTCTCAAAGAAGCTGTATTTGTTGGGGCTAACACATTTGAAAAATTTGTCTACTGAATTAAGTTCTCAGACTGACTTCGTTTGGCAACTTCCAGGACCTCAGTGCACGTGGCAGGGGTCATATCATTTCAATTTTTAAGTAAATGTTTAAAAAATCCGTTTTTTTTAAAATTCGTCAAAAATATGCTCAACAATCCAAAGGAAATGCATTTTGGTAGTTTCTTGGGATTTTACTACCCGTATGGTAGATATAAACTTGTATTGGGACTCTGCCATGTAGTGTTGCAGATAAACCCCCGGGTTATTTGCGCTATGTCTTTAAAAAGTTTCTGTTACGAGGATATTTATAAGATCAACAGCTAAATACCCTTATTTGTTTTGATGAAGATATTCTCCAGTTGAAATAAGAGGATGGGGCTAGTGCTGTAATTTTGTTTGGTTTTGTTCTCTTCGGAAATGAATAAAAGTAGAACAATTTGAGTTTTGTTTTGTTCACCGAATTTTGTTTTGTTTTTTGAACAATCCGAATTGTTCAAAAAACAATCCATAATGTTTTGTTCTACCGATGTAGAAGATGTTAGAAATTTGTGAAATTGATTGTTGTATATTAGTAATAGAGCATATAGAAGTTGATTGGTGTAAATTTGGTCCGCGCGCAAAGGACGTTAAAACCAAAAACGGGCTTTAACTAATTGTAGGCGGATATGCTTAACAACTCTTATTTAATACACTCATTAAATTTTTTGTTGATAGTTTCTAGGAGTGCAAGGTGTAATGTAATTCCATGCATCCACAAGACCTGAAATGACCGCGTATATAGATAATATATCAACTAACGATTGCGGTGGCGTTTACCTAGTGCTGCCGATACGCATCGTTTTGGGTTCGCCCGATACCTTGATTGAATTAATAACCTGTATTGTTTTTTTGGATTGCTTAGGCCTCTTTTATTTCTGTGTCTTCCTTTCAACTCACAGTCAGACTATTTTAGGATCAAATCAAGTTTATAGTTTAGCATCCAAGTCATCCTTCTGCATTTTATTAAAAACAACAAAACAAAATCAAATTTCAGCAGTGGAGGTGACATTTGTCCAACTAAGTACTGGTGTCCAACAGAAATTGCTCTCGTTTACACTATCCGATGTAAGTAGCAATAAGAGTACAGATATTCAGCAGTACTAAATTGTCACATCCTCAAGTCTTAATATTATAATTTATTACAGTAACTGAGGTTTTATCTAATCGCACTATGTTTATCAGAATCAATGGCAGACATTTTCATTGATAAGGTACATATGGTTTTAATAATTTCAGTTGATTAGGATGCGTTCATAAATTACGTCATGTGCTTGGTACGGTGGGGGGGTTGAAAATATTTGACAGAAAATGATGAGGGGGGAATGGGGGGTTGACGAAAACATGATGTCAGCAACACTTGCTTGCTGGAAGTGAGAATTTCGTAAAAATTTTGGAAAATTGAGCAGTTTTCTTAAGCAGATAATTTTAACAATGTCACCCTTCGATTCGCAATAAAATTAAGACTATTCGACGAAAAAAATTAGCCTGATATTTCAGGTGCGTATCTTCATTTTTTGCTACCTGAAAGCAGTTCTGGTAACCAGTTACCACCGTATATACACACGTATATACGGTGCATATATACGGTGGTATATACACTTCCGCGACAAATGACGTTATGATGTAGGGGGGTTGTCAAATTTGATTGTATGTGATTTAGAGGGAGGGGGGTCAGAAATCGTCAAAATTTGAATGACGTAATTTATGAACGCTCCCTTAACTAATGTTATAACTGACCTGGAATCCTATCCAGTTATTTTAGTCTCTTCACTTGTTGAGAATATTTAATTTCTCAACCTATTTATATTTATTTATATATATTACAACGTTACACGACAAAATATATCAATGTCGTGGACGGATATATCTTCGATTCACATTTGTGAATTATATCCTTTCGTCTGGAGCGAAATATTTGGAATTTCAATGTCAAGGTTAAATATCAACAAAACATTTCTAAATTCATCTTGGACTGTGCGTGTATAGTAAATTTCAAGGTTTTCAACGGATCGGATAATTCACACATCCTAACTGTATCCGAATCTTATCCGTGGATTTTCGGATGACGTTTACCTCATCCGAAGCCGTCGGATATAAAAAGGAACTATCCGATCCTATCAGCGGGAATCCGATCCTACCTACGGATACATGGGTCAATCGTAGAAATTCAAATTGCTCCTAAAGTTTGGTTGAGATTTTAATTCAATAAACTGTCAGCTTATAACGTATTATAGTGACAGGAGAAACAGTACACACGTTTGTTTGATAAAAAATTTCAAATAAGCAATTTAAGAAATGAGAGTTCTTAGGTTTCGCATATCAAGTACACTAAAAAATTAACTTACTGGAAAGCTTGAACAATTTCAACCCTAAAAGAACAGGTAACCATTGAATGAACCGCTGATTTTCAAAGCTGAATTCCTGGCCAAAACATAATTACGTTTAAAAGTAATACCAAATCAATGAATTGTTTAATTTTGAAGCATGGTTTCCATATAAATATGTTATTATTGATGTGCCAATATGGCTATACCCGGGTTGCACGATACCCGGGACTGGATAAAAACAATTAAAATTTCCAATCAATGACAAAAAGGAATTCTCACGTTACTAGAAGAATCTAGCTGTAATTCTGATGGACGACACATACCGGGTAACATAATACCCGGCACAGCTAAGTTGTACAGCGCTGACAGCGAACTTGTCACTTCGTCATGTACTGTTGCATACAGTACAGCAATCAAGAAATTAGATGATTTGAAATTTTAGTACACGTTGTACTGATTGATTTACGCAAAAAAAATATATGGGGGTGTATATACAGGGTGATACATTTAATATCACAATTGCATTCGCTATTTGATTTTAAGCATAAACGCATTTTATTTGGTAAAAATCGGTATCAAAAACTTGGTGTGTACTTGGTCCGGCAGTGCGTCGCTTGGGTGTGTACAAAAATTCTGTAGGAAAATTATTTTTGCCACCAGGGATTCTTTTCTTCAGCAGGGATTTTTGAAATCGTTGATTGTCCCTGGAGGGACATAAGATTCAGTAAGGAAATTGAAAAATGATTTTTCAGGGAGATTCACAAAAATCTAACCCCTGCAAGTGGGCATACATAAATTGTCTAATCGTTGTAACCATACCCGTATCCTTAGATGCAAATTTTGTGACCAAAGTGTACCTGGATAGTACCATAAACTCTTTAGGGTACACTAAATCGCGTCCATTGTAGTACCCATGGACGTACCCGTTTACCCCAGTAGTACCCATACCCAGCACGAGCACAGGCTAATACCGATTTTTCAGCCTAAACGCTGATAAAATCGGCCTAAAATAAACTTAGAGGTTTTGACTAAACAATAAAGTGCCGAGTTTACATCCACTACGTAATATCATGACCCATAGACTTAGTATTTCCCAAAATGTACCATGTAGTCGCGTGCCAAGTTTGATTCCATCTCGTGACCTCATGTTTCGTCAATGACATTGTGGGTCAACATTGTACACATACCGGGTTTCCTATCAAAACGTATTGTAATCGGTACAAAATTGACTACAACTGTCCAAATTTAAGTAATTTAGTCTCCTGCCACGTTTTCCTCTATTTAGTAATCCTCCAGATCTGGCTGCTGCCTAGTGTCCTATGTTGACCCGTGAGGTCATTGCAGGGTCATGAGGTCATCAAGTGGAACCAAACTTGGCAGGTGACTACTTTACACATTTTGGTGACGATCTAGTCTATTTCGGACCAAATCCAGTAAGGTTTGGGTAGGAGAACCGGTATGTGTTTGATATTGATATAAGAGGTCACTGATTGGTCATGAAACTGTATCAACGGGTCATCCAGGTTAGAATGACATGTAAATGAAGTTAGCAACTCCAGTAGGGGTGTGTTCCTGTCGGTTTAATTATTTTTATGAAAATATTTAAACATTTTGTTTTTAAAATATGTTGAAAGCCCCTGTGGAGAGTATACGGCTATTTATATAGCATTGTAAATGGCGGGAAAATGTCAAAGTAGGCCTCTTTTGGATTTTTTTGCGCTTGATGTATGCAACCTAATGACCTGAAATTCGGTCAGGTGAAAGCTAACATATCAGTGAACAAGTACAAAAAATTTCATCTGAATGTCCAAACCTTTTCCTGTCGAATTTCAAAATTATTTACACAAATTTGATTTTGTGGACACGCTGGAATTTATTCTTGGGTGTTTACGGGGGTCTTGGAATATGTCAATGTAAGCTTTTGTACCGCAACTCCAAATTGAGTAAAATACTGAAATATTAATAGGATACAATTTGAATGTAGCTATTGCAGTATTTCTCGCTACATCATCCATGATACTGGGTAGTTTAAGTGCTGCCAAATTACTACATAATAACATGCTGGGACGCATTTTGAGAGCACCGATGTCGTTCTTTGATACTACTCCACTCGGTCGAATCGTTAATCGGTTTTCTAAAGATGTGGATGTAGCTGACGAGGTTTTTCCTTGGAACTTACGAATATTAATGACATACGTGTTTGAGGTACTCATAACATCACTGTTTTACCAGGCTTAAATAATCGTGTTCATTTGTACGAACGAAAAACAAGCATTAGTTTTAAGGAATCTTAGTAACTGATTCATATTAATTGAGGAGTGTTAATTTCTTTTAGGTTTTTACATCCTTCGTAGCAATTATCTATAGTACACCCTGGTTTTTGACCGTGATGTTTCCCATTTTACTCGTTTACTTTTTTATTCAAGTAAGAAATCAAATTGATTTCACAAGCTTACTTAATGGTGAATGAGCTGCTTGTTGTTTTGCAACAAAATTAGTAATGTTTGTTATTGTAGAGATTTTATGTACCCTCATCGAGACAGTTGAACAGGCTGGAGTCAGTATCAAGGTCGCCAGTTTATTCTCACTTCAGTGAGACTCTAACAGGTGCCACCACAATAAGGGCTTTATTACGGAGTTCAAGATAGTTTTATTACTGAGTCTGAGCGAACAATCGATTCGAATTTGATGGCATTCTATCCTTCCTTTATATCGAATAGGTATTTTGAATTACTTGTTTGCATAATTTTTGCAATGCATAAATAGGTAATGGTAGCAGTTACTCTTTATTGCAGATGGCTGGCCATTTGTTTGGAATCGTTGGGAAATTTTGTAACGTTCTTTGCAGCCCTATTTGCTGTCATATCCCGCCCCAGTGCTGGTGTTGTTGGACTTTCGTTAACTTACGCTTTAAATATGCTTGATGCATTTAACTGGTTAGTGAGGCAAATCTCTTCGGTGGAAACAACTGTTGTCGCAGTTGAACGCATCAAGGAGTATGGAGAGGTTGTGCAGGTTGGTTGTCAAAAAACTCGTTTTTGAAGAATTATATTATTATTAAAATTAGGTATAGAAGTAATCCTGTTTAGTCATAACGATGGCATATTAATAGAAATATGTGTATGTTAAAAACGTTCTTTAATTCCGTATCTCTGATCTTTGTATCATGTGTTAATAGGAAGCACCATGGGATCTACTCGAGAAAAAACCTTCAAGGGATTGGCCTCAACATGGTGTAATAAAATTTAATAACTTTGAAACCAGGTATCGTGAAGGTCTGGATTTGGTTCTCAAAGGCGTAACCTGTCAGATCGAATCAGGGGAAAAGGTAAGATTGAATATTGAATCCATGTCATTGGATTATCTTGTCCTATCTTTTTTTTGCTTACGTCATTTTGATTTTCTAATCAGGTGGGAATTGTTGGACGAACCGGTGCGGGTAAATCCTCAATGACGCTAGGGCTCTTTCGAATTATTGAAGCAGCTGGAGGTTCGGTAGAAATTGACGGTGTGGATATTTCGAAGCCTGGACTTCATGATATCCGTGGAAAGTTAACAATTATTCCTCAAGACCCAGTTCTGTTTGCTGGAACTCTGCGATTGAATTTGGACCCATTCGGAAAATATTCCGATTCAGAAGTCTGGAGTGCCTTAGAGTTTGCTCATTTAAAAGATGCGGTTAAGGATTTCACTGCTGGGCTTGAGCATGTAATATCTGAAGGTGGTGAAAATTTAAGGCAAGTCCCATTCATATAAATAAATATGTGCAACAAGGATGAATTTTTTCTTTTTCGATAATTTGCTAACAAGCGTCTGTGTTTATAGTGTTGGACAAAGACAACTGGTTTGTCTAGCGAGAGCACTGCTACGTAAAACAAAGATTTTGGTACTTGACGAGGCAACTGCAGCAGTTGATTTAGGTACAGACGATTTAATCCAGAAAACTATTCGACAGGAATTCCAAGACTGTACAGTTCTAACAATAGCACATCGACTAAATACCATCATGGATTATAACAGGTACCTCAAATTACTTGTGTACATACTTGCCATTTTTAATTAGAATGTTCCTACGAATTTGTATGTAAAGTTTTATGTTGTCTAATTTCTGCATGTTTGAATGACATTCAGAGTAATGGTGTTGGACAAAGGAGAAATTCAGGAGTTCGATTCGCCCGCTGTACTTCTGCAGGACTCGACATCTGTTTTCTACAGCATGGCAAAAGATGCCGGATTAGTTTGAGAGTTCATCAATAGTGGGAAAATATTTTTAGATGTTCGGGATATTTTGAAATACTGCATACTGTATTTGATATAGTACTTCAGAATGCATTCTGTATTTTCTCACCACGTTCTTTGGTCCGAATTGTGTCGCCATTAAAAATTCTCTTGTATTGTGTGTTTCCTATTTTGTAAAGTTGTCAGGTGGTATTTGTTCGTGTTCATTACCGGCAGTAGTTTCAACGCGCCCCAAGAAATAGCGACATCGCTTCGCCGTATCGAAATTCGATGCCAATACAATGTTCAACCCCGTGCAGATTCATGGCAGATACTTATCAGTGAGTATGAAAGTTCATCTAAATGGTAGAAATTATAGTATTGTATGCAATTATCTATCGGCCATCATCATCCGTAGGCATATTAATATTGCGACCGGGTTAGAGGTGACGCTAATTCACTGTCACAGTGTTGCGTCTAGTATAGTGAATGGGACTTTAGTGACAAATAATATTTAAACATAGGTAATTATTGCTTTTAAGTCGAATGGTACAACCACATAGGGAAATCTAGAGGAATAGTGGTAAATACCACTGTAGGAGTTAGAATGAGGATCATCCTCCCGAGATAAAGGTCCCTTAAGGAGCAGGTATTCTACCGAAGGAAGGTGAATGTTTCACTTTATAAAATATACCTCCTAAGTCAAAATAAGAAGGACCTTCGAAAATATAACTGGAGTAGTGTACCCCATAGGCTCCATGAACAGTACAGTAAGTTTCTTATCCTCCATGATGTATAGTTGTCCCTAAGCGGTTTCATTAAACTGAACTTTCATACTGCATGAGAAGTTTTTGCCATGAAACTGCACGGGGGTGCAATGTAAGCTAAATCATCACAATACAAAGCACTGATTTCCAGTGACAGACAAAATAATAATTTTGAATAATTTTTTGGCTTCGAATTTCGGAGGATTTCCACTATTTCTCGGGGCTGTTCAAACAATTACCTCTCATGAACATACAAACCCCTCGACGGGAAATTTCATTATCACCTATTCTTTGTTTTCAATTAGGGATTTTATTCATGATCCTGGAGGGTGAATAATTTTTTGATATACTGTATCATAAATATTCATAATTAAGTGTATTTACATAAACACACGCGTGCGTAACCTCAACATTTATTTGAGACGTGTGCACATATCATATTCTCGATTTAGTTCATGTCAGGAACGAATTAGATCCTCGGTTGTGCATTTGTTTTTCGAATCAACCATAATCCTATAAAGAACTAATTACATAAGATTCCTTCCTATCGCAGTAATCCATTACATTCATATTTGACATAGGGTCTCAAAGTAATCGATAAATTGAAGTTTTAACACGAGTCGATACACAGCATCTGAACAACGCTCATTAAACTCATACCTGGCAAGGGAAATAAACTGTCATCCCTTGCACTACTCAAACGTTTCAAGCTGATTATGAGTAAAAACTTCCATTTCCGTAGCGTATTTTTACTTTGGCGTGTTTTGTATACACTCTCTAGATGGACACATCGTGCTCGCGCTCCGATCAATTTTAACGGGATGATAGGCTCATATTAAAATCAACGATCAGTTTAAGTGTGAGGACATCAAAAAGTAACCGTCCTACATATAACATGGCGAGAGTTTGACCGTTTTCAGAATTTTCTGGATTGGACTGTGGAATTCCGAAGTGGCTTCTATATTACACATTTCCGAACTAAATTACACAAAAAAAACCCATACTAAATATTTTTAACCGCTATTGGTCCTCTGATTGTATGGTTATCTCGTCAACTGATTCTGCCCTACTCTGTAATTATAGTTCCTCAGATCCAAACGGCCTCACGAGACTAATGTCTGCTCTTCTACTAGTATTATTGTTGTCTGCACAGTATATTACATATTTATATTATTATTTCTATATATAAATATATTATTATTATATGAATTAAGCTTATATAAGAAGTTTATTTAAAGTTCGGGTGGTTTAAAAACACGCATTGTTTGTGTTCAATTCTCGGATTGAACTATTATTTACTTGCAAATGTTAACTAACTCATACATTTATAATTTATTGTAAAAAAAATCTATGACTTCCGGTATACGTGGATGCACAGTATTTAAGTAAATTTTTTAAATTATTGTTCACAAGCTTCTTTCGTTGATTAACAATAATAATTTTAATACCTAATTTTGAATGGCCTCATACCTGAATTTAGGTACGCTATACAACAACAGATACATAACTTTCACCTTTATCGAACAACCACTGGAGCCCACTCGTTCAACGAGCGGCTGTAAAAATAAGCCAAAATAATCTTTCCATTTATGTCGCTGACATTAACTTTTTTTGGTGACCTCGCAGTGTTTAAACTAAATAGCTCCCCCTATCCTTAATTCAAAATGTGTAGTGAAAATAAAAATCCTGTCTCATTCTAAAGTACTTCTAATTACAAAGTCCAATCCACATTGAATACTCATTTCTCAAAGAAGCTGTATGTGTTGGGGGTAGCACATTTGAAAAATGTGTCTACTGAATTAAGTTCTCAGACTGACTTCGTTTGGTAAATTCCATGACCTCAGTGCACGTGGCAGGGGCCATATCATATCATTTTTTAAGTAAATGTTTAAAAAATCCGCTTTTTAAAAATTCGTCAAAAATATGCTCAACAATCCAAAGGAAATGCATTTTGGTAGTTTCTTGGGATTTTACTACCCGTATGGTAGATATAAACTTGTATTGGGACTCTGCCATGTAGTGTTGCAGATAAACCCCCGGGTTATTTGCGCTATGTCTTCAAAAAGTTTCTGTTACGAGGATATTTATAAGATTAACAGTTAAATACCCTTGTTTGTTCTGATTCTTTCCATAATATTAGGAAGATATTCTCCTGTTGAAATAAGAGGATTGGGCGAGATTAGGGGTGTGCCACAAATGATGTCATGTTTTTTCAGTCTTTTTGTCACCCACCCACTGCTTTGTCATTCCTTGTCATCATTTACGTATACGATGGACTCACCCTTGAGGGTGACGTCATGTATTACATTCACTGTATTCAAAAGCAAACGTGCTAATAAGAAATCCCTCAGAAAGGAAGGGTCTTTACCGAATCGGAAA
Source organism: Allacma fusca (assembly GCA_947179485.1). NCBI lineage: Eukaryota > Metazoa > Arthropoda > Collembola > Symphypleona > Sminthuridae > Allacma > Allacma fusca. Next base: position 48,022,383 of record OX359248.1, read on the forward strand.
CCATCAGTCTCAAATTCATGGAGTGAAACATTGAAGTTCCTTCTCATGTCCAAAGTATCGTCACACAATATAAAATACAGTGTTTTTTTAATTCGATATTTAAACTTCGCTCCGTGCTCCACGGAATTTTAAGAAATATACTTTATTTTCTCCACTTTCAACGCATGACGTCAGGACTCAACGCAGGGATCCATCCACTATGTCATTGGCGTTATTCGTTTCTACATCCATGCACCCACATTTTGCATGACATCATTTGTGGCACATCCCTTACCAAACATTCGGTATACGTTTATATATCTACATAATAGTAAGTGTTACTATTCTATGTATTAGTAGTAAACTACTACTAGTCTTAAAACGTATATATACGCGGACAAAAAACGTAAACTGTGTACAAAATTAATATATCATGGACTTGTGAGGTGTCCAAACGTCTGGAATGGCAGTAGGGAGCATTTGTGTTTCACATGCGAAAAATCTCCGTACGTTTTGAGTTCTCAGAATATTACTTATATTACTGTGAGCATATTAGGACTGTACGTGCTTTCGTTTCTGACGGATTACAATATGATTACATGTTAAGCCTCAGTATAAAAACGTTGTGAATAAAAGTGAAAAAGTAGGGGCAAACGTTGTGTATGACATCCCATAGATTGGGAGGGAGAAGCACTATTTTAACTCAAGCGTTATGCAGTAAAAGTTTAGTATAGTCAATAGTCAACAATAGTCAAGGTTGCGAATAACCCGTTGAGCAGGTAGATATATAATGTAAACACGCAGATGCAGCCCAAGGGCTATATGCCTGATTGTGCTGACTCCAGCCCACTCATAATGCTGCCTCGAAATTGGCAATGACAGTATTCAGCCGTACTTAATGTTCACATCCTCAAGTCTTGCTCATACAACTATTGTAACTCTGGCTTTATTCGTAAATTCAAAAAACAGTTTTATCTTCAAACACATTTGTGAACTGCACATTTTTATCTTGAGTGAAATGTTTGGAATTTCAATGTGAACGCTAAATATTCCAAAAAAATAATCTAAATGCAACTTTGCTTGTACATACAAAAAATATTGCCATTTATTTTCGGTTATAGAGGCCCATATTACACTTATATACAGAAAATAATAATACGGTACTAAGACGAACATTCAAGTCTAACATTAGTGAACACTTGCCACGGGAAATAAAAAGGATACTGAATAGTATATACTTTGTAGATATAGGGTTTTTAGGAGAGGGTTTGCGGTATGACTCTTCCTGTCCTATCACTTAAGCTTTCAACGTGTGTGCAAATATTGGATTTTAGTGCTTAGGGACGATTCAATCGTAATTTGCAGTTAAAGTGGCTATTCTAAAAATGTTCAAGCTCACAATTAGGTCATGCGCACGTGCTTTCCATTCATTCATTGACAGGACACAGAGCAGTGTGGACGTACTACTGTCACTGTGGAAATAATTCCAGGCCAAGGAGCCTGTAGATCAAATAGCCGCCGGTCGGTAGTGTCACAACGTTATTATCAACTCATTTCATAATGGCAGAGCCTTCATTAAGTGACAGTGGGATGGAATCATTTTGCGGGTCAAAATTTTGGGTGAGTTGAATAATTATCATATTTTTTTATTACAAATGTAAATTAACTGAATATTTTAAATTTTAATAAGATACTAGCACTCCATAAAGTCTTGCAGGCTCAAAGAAAATAATATCCTCAATTGTTTGTTTTTATAAATTATTACAGGATTTAAATACGACATGGTACACAGAGACACCTGACCTGACGCCTTGTTTTCAAAAGACCGTTCTTGTTGGGATTCCCTGCTGCTTCTTATGGATTTGTGCAGGATTTGAGATATGCCGAAGGAATGTAGTGCGGGACGCAATTCCTAATTCAGTGATAAATATTTCGTCAAGAATACTTACTACAGTTTTAATTATCCTTAGTTTAGTCCGTTTTGTGTGTTCATTTGTTAAGTTTAATCCAGAGATAGAAGTTTATCCTGTGGATCAGGTGTCACCTGCCTTAGAGGCAGTAACTTATGTAAGTTGACCTATATAGGGGCGAAGCGGTTCTACAAATCCCTTTTGCGATTGTCAGGGTAGCTGGTTGTCTGTCATCACGATTACTGCCGAACCAGTGGCACCAGACAGTTCAAATTGTTTGTACGTGTAGATTAGATAAAAAGTACGAACCCTATTGTTTTTGAAAAATATTGGGCTATTTGTTTGACCTCTGAAATTTAAATAAGCTCATGATAAACACATGCACATACATATATACGAAAACTGGGAAGTAATTTGCGCCACCTATAGTCGGATTTGTTGTTTATATGAAGTTGCCTTTTCCATGAACCGATAGATATCCCATGAAAGCAAACATGTGTGATTTAAGCGTATACAGGCTACTTACCTTTTAATGCGCTTTAGTTAACGCTCGCTTGTGTTTATGTATATAAATGTTTTAATGTATTACAGTTATACACCTCTTGCTGCCATCACATTGTAGTGATTCGCCCCTGGGCGGCTTTTAACGGTGTGATTGGGCTGATCACAAATGAATTTTTAGTCAATAAAAATTAAGATGATGTATGTAAGTACTTAAGTTTGAATCAGTATTGTGCGTTGTTATCATTTAATGGGTGGCTCTTATGTTTTGAAAATGTATCTATGAGTAGCAGTAAAGTGCCAAGTCGCCAAGGGACGAAGTGAAGCAAGTATTGTGTGTCAAAAATTGTAACAACTACCCCAATAGTTTAGTGTCTGGAACTTTGTAGCCCGGACAGCGCCTCCGTCGTGTTAGTATGTATGTAAATGTGGCCTATTTTAATTTCTTGAGGTCAAATGGATTATCCGTTTTTTTACAAAATCAATAGGGTTCTGACACATTAGACAACTAACACGTCATTGAATAACGTTTGAATTGTTGATTGTGTGGTGACATTTGTTTGGTACATCGTGATGACGGACAAGCCGACAACCAGACATAAATACAACGATATTAGTAGGCAACTTGGTTGCGCTTCACCCCTAACAATACATGGGAGTACCTAATACAAAATCGCTTATAATTAGATTTAAAATCAGATGAATGTGTATTGAACAGAGTTTAGCTGTGCTTCTACAAGTTTATAAGAAACAACGGGGAGTTGCCAATTCCGCAGTTTTGTTTACGTTCTGGTTCCTGTTGGTATTTTGCAAATTTTTCGAATTTCAGTCGGCTATACGACGTCTGCCATCGTATGAGGTGAGTCGGAGAACATTTCAAAGTGATTGACAGTATTCTGTCTCGGTATTGATTATCTAATTATTACGTGACATTTTCATTGTTTTTAAAAAAAAATTTAGCATGGTAAAGTAATTTTTCTTTGTGCAGGGCAATTACCAAGAAATATGCTCTTTTGTGGTGCTTATGATTTCATATCCACTAGTGGTTATTTCGTTTATCGTCAACTGTTTCTCCGACGCGGCTCCGCAGCAACCAACTTATACGTCCGGTGATGGCAATGGGCATGTAAGAAGTTAATTCAATAAATTATTAATTTGATGTACTTGTAGTACAGATTGCAGGTGGCGCTTTTTAAATTTCTTATCAAGTGATCTCGAATTCATTCTAAAAAGGTGTTACACAAACTGTCGCCTCAGTCCAGAGCATCTTCGCTATCAAAAATTCTCCTTCATTGGATCTGGCCAATCGTTTACTTAGGATATAAAAGACCTCTAGAGGCGTCTGACTTGTGGAATTTAAATCCAGACGAACAGGCTCATGAAACTGTGGAACTGTTCAATAAATACTGGAAACCCGAGTTTGAAAAATGTCAGCAGCGGAATAAGCTGTTACAGGCAAGCTCTGAAAGCGAGGTGGCAGGCGACGAAGAGGAAGAAGTTCTGATAGTACCAGATAAAAAGGCTTCTAAAGCCACGGCTAGCATTCTTCCCGCTCTTTGGAGAGCTTACTCGTCAGAATTCCTTTGGGGTTGCCTGTTACTACTAATGTCACGGTTTCTTTTATTCGCATCGCCCCAAATCTTAGAGTAAGTGCAGGTTTTTATTTGAAGGACACCACACAATCCTTACGAGAAAATGCCCTCTGTTCGATTTTAACAAAAAAATTACTGCAGGGTGCGCCTTGATGCGTAGATCATTTTTGATAATTGCCCCAATAAAATCTGACGACGGGATTCGGAGATATCCCGGGTCAAAGTTAGCAAAAAATGAGGGGGGGCTCATGGGGTACCAAAAAATTTAAACAGTGAAAATTAGCAATATAACTTCAAAAAAGGCAAGAACAAAAATTAAATAACGTGCAAAAAAAGTTTCAGCGAGATGTGACTTCAAAATCCCAAGATACTGACCTCAAGAGGTCAAAGAGCGTCGATACCGGTTTCATAATCTAAACGGTGATGAAACTGCCCCAGATTAGAACCAGGGCTTTGACTAGACACATGTAAAACGTGTGCCGAGTTTGGTTCCAGTTGTTCAAGGGATGACCCAGCTGTGACCTCCGAGGTCAATATCACACCCATAGGGATCATTCTTTTATTACGTGATCAAAAATTTGCCATATTTTTACCCCCCCTCCCCCCTTGTCCAGAACATCATCATGTTCATCATCGACTGTTTACACCCCCCAGTAAAAAGAATGAACCCTTACGCGAAAATTCCCTCTGTTCGATTTTAACAAAAAACTTCACAGCCAACTCATCTGGGCTTAAACCAAACGTTCTAAACTATTTTCGGGCAACTCGAATGATTTTTCGGCACCATATCCGGTAAAGGATTGTGCGGTGTCCTTTAAAATTACGGATATTGAGGAAACCTTAAATTGGGGTATTTTTTATTTGTACTTGCAGCTTGTTAATTAACCATGTAGGTTCAGACGAAGAAGCATGGAAAGGATATTTCTACTCTGCCCTTATGTTAATTGCTAACACAACTCAAGTATTTTTATATGAGCATCAATATTTAATAATGACACTAGTGGGTTTGCGGACTCGCAATGCACTTTCCAGTGCTGTTTACAGAAAATCTTTGGTGATTTCAAATGCCGCAAGGAAAGGCATGTCGTTTCAACGTTCCTACATAAAATTGATGTCCTTAGTACTGTTAGAATTTAATTGGAATCTTTACAATTGCAGAGGCCACCGCTGGTGAAATGGTTAATCTGATGAGTGTGGATTCTGAGCGGTTTCTAGATTTAACGGTGTACGTCTGCTCAATTTGGAGTGCTCCTCTTGAAATATCACTGGCTTTGTATTTCCTATGGAAATTACTTGGGCCAAGTGCCTTGGCCGGATTAGCTCTCATGATACTGCTGGTGCCAGTTACTGCATTGGTTGCCAATTTACGAGAGAAAATGCAAACCGAGCAAATGGAGGCTAAAGATGAGAGAGTGAATCTTATTAATGAAGTATTATCGGGAATTAAAGTAAGTACCGTAAATTACAAATCTTAAGGTGAGTTAACTCTCAACCAATAACTTGTCACGTTCTGCTAAACTTGTAGGTGTTGAAATTCTACGCTTGGGAACCTTCTTTTGAAGAAGAAATCAAAAAAATTCGACAAAAGGAAATAAACATCTTTAAGAAACAAGCATACGTTGACTGCTTTGGCGAATTCGTCTGGAACTGTGCGCCTTTCTTGGTATTAGCCCGCTTTGTTTTTATGCATCTTCCTTCCAAGTGATTATTTTTCTTGTTGGAAAATATATTCACTTTCAAAATCGGGTGAAGAGTTGTTATTTTGGTGTAGGTAATTAATTATTATTGTCACGTAAAAACTGCAGGTTGCGTTTGGAACTTTCGCAACTTATGTTTTGATCGACCCAAAAAATATTCTAGACGCTAGAAAAACGTTCGTTGCTCTTACCTTGTTCAATCTTCTTCGAATGCCAATGAATACATTACCTTGGGTGATAGCTCAAATTGTGCAGGTATTTATACACCATTTATAAACCGAACTTACAACAAATGCGAGTTTCAGCATTGTATACGTCATTTGTACCTGTGCGGAGTGTTAGTTTCATGCTACTGCCAGTTTAACCGGAGATATTGCAAAAATGCACGCTTCCCGGGATATTCGGAATATTTTCGGAGTTACACCATCGATTTCTACAGTATCTCGTGAAAGCTATTGTGCTCTGTAATTTTGAATGAATTTCAATATTTCGAAGAATAAGGCTTTTTTACAATTTGCAAATCACTTTTCGCATTTAATTCATGTCTTTGAATATAAATCTCACCCAGCCTTCGAAAAATTTCAAAATTGTGAACCTTATTTCTCGAAATTTCTAAATTCATTCAATCTATAAAGTAAAAAAGCTGTCTACACCAGAATTACGAGACATTGTCGAAATCGATGACGTATTCCGAATCTCCCGAAAGTTGGCCATTTTTGAAATATCTTCGAATACATGGGCAGCGTCATGAAACTAACATCACACACAGATGCATAATGACTTATACAATACTTACGCTCAGTATGGTCACATTTGTTGTAAGCGTGGTTTTATCCTTACAAGATGCTTGTGATCTTACTCATTTGGCATTGTAGTTTCCTCACCGATAGAGCAGCAATTAAAATATGTTTAATGACAACGTTTTTTTCAAACAGGCCAAAGTTAGTTTGGTTCGACTGAATAAGTTTCTGAACGCTGAGGAAATCGATAAGAGTGCAATAACTCATTTTTTTACGAATAACGGTATCAAGCAAATTCATCAACTACAAATTTTTGATTTACTTGATTATGTATTTTCTAATCTGGGAGCTATTTTTTATTTAGGTGCAGTTATAAGTATTGAAGATGGCGATTTTTGTTGGGAGGATAATCCGACTTTGAGAAACATCAATATCGAGATAAAACAAGGATCACTAGTGGCCGTTGTTGGCGTGGTGGGTTCAGGGAAATCCTCGTTATTGTCTGCAATCCTCGGGGAGTTACAAATGCAAAGTGGTACCATCAATACTTCGGTAAGAGAAATGAAAAAATGATGGTCACATGGGAGTAAAATGTTGTTAAATTAAGATGAAGCATAAATTTTTTTCTTCTATACTTTCCTAGGGTTCTATTGCATACGTTGCTCAACAGGCGTGGATTCAAAATGATACGCTAAAAAGAAATATTCTTTTCGGTCGAAATTTCAATCCAGCTGTATATAATGACGTTATACAGGCATGTGCATTGCAACCAGATTTGGAAATCTTGCCAGGTGGAGACAACACTGAAATAGGCGAAAAGGTAAAAGAAATAACCCACGTAATTTTCATCCGTCTTGAGCTCAGTATCACAATAGTTTCACTGCTTGAAGGAAAATTTGCATCTGAAATGCCCAATGTTGACTTTCAGGGGATCAATTTAAGTGGGGGTCAAAAGCAACGAGTGGCCCTTGCCAGAGCAGTTTATAATGACGCGGATTTGTATCTTCTGGATGATCCGTTAAGTGCCGTTGATTCCCACGTCGGAAAGCATTTATTTGAACAGGTGATTGGTCCCAAAGGAATTTTACGCAAGAAGACTCGTGTGTTAGTTACACATGGTTTGACTTACTTGCCCCAAGTTGACTGTATTTTGGTGATGAAAAATGGAGAAATCAGCGAAGTGGGCACATTCGTAGAATTGCTACAAAAAAAAGTAATATTTATTGAACTACTGTATCGTTTTTGTTATTAGTTCTTATTTTTGGTGGCTAACCATTGATTATTTTTTAAATTGTGCGTGAAGGGGGATTTTGCCGATTTTCTGACTGAACACCTGAACCCTGAAGATTTAGATGGGGAAGATAATGAACTGGTTTCACACATAGCGTCGGTGGAAGGATTGAAAGAAAGAGTGAACAGGCGTCGGTTAGTCTCACAAACTTCTGAAGGCTATGTAGCAGCGAATGACACAAAATCCGTCGACTCTAAATTCATGCACGGACTCGATGGAGAAATATCAGAAAATGAAGACACGGAATTATCTTCTAGGGATCGACTTATTGAGGATGAAAAAATGGAAGTTGGAGTTGTAAAATTCCCAGTTTATTTGTACTACTTGAGGCACGTAGGCTGGGATATTGCAGTCTTCACTTTTATGTTTCACTTTATCTTACATGGTTAGTGTGCATATTCATATATATTTAATAATGTATAATATTTTAAAATTGGGTGACGTACGTCCGTCATTCCTTTATTTCCGATCCAGGAAAAAACATTTGTTAGGTTACGGTCAGGCAGATTGATGGGGTTGAGGATTCAATATGGGCTACGGATAGGGGGAACGTTTTAGGATTTCGATACTGGGTGTTATATGGGTTTTTGACAAGGACAGTTTTATGGCTTGTGTTTGGCGGGAGGAGAAATATGGGTTACAAGTAGGGGACGCTTGATAGATTTGGGATAATGAGGTTATGTTCCCCTTATATCATTGCACTGCAACGACACAAATTAAAATCAAGGTAGTGGTTATTTTAGCCTGTGATTATTATGAGCGAAGCGGTATTATAACGTGTTGGATTCTGGAACCTTGGAATCTTGTACAGGATGAAGCTTTTGAACGGATCAAGTTAAAAATGTGAAACAAGTCATCTGATGAGCACTATAACATTTAAGCAATGCTCATTTAGGCTTTACATGTGCAACTTAAACTTAGATTTTCAAAATTTTCAAATTTTTGCATTTTTTCCAAAATTTCAAAATTTGAAAAATACTGTTGAATTACGTTGTACATATGCAGTTTGTGTTTACATTCATAATTTTGACGATTTTGAAACATGTAGGAAAGTGTACAAGCGTAAAAATTATCTCATGAGCAATATAACATTTAGGCAGTGTTCATTTAGATCCTAGATATTTTAATCCAGAATTTTGATAAAATTTTCGAAATTTCGAATTTTTCTCAAAATTTTGACGCCTATTGCTTCGCTCATTGAGCTGTCGGTCAACCCACTGCAATTTAGGATTTTTACTATTACGGCCGTTTATAAAACGGAATTTAATAATTTGAATAACATAGTTTGACCATAATGAAAGGATTTTGTGAAATTTCACCCTCCCTTCTAAACGCGCTTTATAGGTTTGCGATTGCCCATTACTCAAATGTTAACATGCTTACACCCAGTATGTGTGTATTTTGTATTGGCGAAGCTGATAGCTGTTTATGGTAGTTATTTATTATTCCTACGATTTCCAGGGTTAACCTTATTTTCAAATATTTGGCTGTCAATATGGTCCATGGAACCTCAAGACGACGGGAAGCAAGACATAGCTAAACGGAATTTATTCTTAGGTGTTTACGGGGGTCTTGGACTGAGTCAGTGTAAGTTCTCGTACCGTATTTCCGAATTGAGTAAAATACTAAATATTAAACATGATACTATTTCAATACAGCTGTTGCAGTATTTCTTGCTACAGCATCCACTATCCTGGGTGGTATAAGAGCTGCCAAATTACTGCATAATAACATGCTGGGACGCATTTTGAGAGCACCGATGTCGTTCTTTGATACTACTCCACTCGGTCGAATCGTTAATCGGTTTTCTAAAGATGTGGATGTAGCTGACGAAGATTTTCCTTGGAACTTGCGGTCGTTAATGGCTAGTGTGTTTGAGGTACTTATAATATCACTGTCTTACCAGTAGGCATGAGCGGAACGATATAACGATACGATATATCGGTCCATATCGTACATTTTTAAGCAACGATATGTCCCGATATTTCTCGCAATTTTAAAGCGATATATCGGTTAATTTTAATATCGTACACAGGAAGTTTAATTTTCAAAAATGCCACCCTGTGTCCATCTTACTAGTTTTTCAAGTAAAGGAATCAATCTATCAAGGAATGTGAAACGTTACAAATGTCATTGAAAACGTCTGTGCAAAACGGGTAAAACTCGAGCATTTTAAAAATACTTGTCCGAATTCGAAGTTAGAACTGTAGTAATAAAAAAACAAAATCCTTGTTTGTAGTAAACAAGCATTTTCAAACTTAGGTTGCTTGAGCTGGCCGATAGTGCTTGGACATATTCAATTCTGTGTCGGAAAATTGTGATTCAATTCAAGACGAAACTGAACCGATTGGTTCAGTTTGAATTGAACGGAATCATTTTACTTAAATTATTGAAGTTCAAACGATCCACCGTTTACAAGCTCTCCAATTCCTAATATGAAAAAATCTAGGGCATGTCATAAGTGAAGTATTACAGGTCTTACAGTTCAATCTTTCAAGGAATTTGATTTTACAGGCTGTTTTAGGGAGAATAAATTACAAATATTGAATATTCTGCAAAACTACATTAAATCTGATAGAGTTTCATCAAAATTAGTATATTGTTTTAAATTTAATCAAATACCGATATATCGTTCATGGATATCGGTATCGTGATTTTTCTTGTTAACGATACCGATATTAACGATATTTTAAAATTGAACGATACGCTCATGCCTACTTACCAGGTTTAAATGATCTTGTTAAATTGAACGAACGAACCCAAGCGGTAGTAATAAGTCATGTTAATTTAGGATTGTTAATTTCTTTTAGGTCTTTATATCCTTCGTAGCAATTCTCTATAGTACACCCTGGTTTTCCACCGTGATGTTTCCCATTTTACTGGTTTACGTTTTTATTCAAGTAAGAAAACGTAACGATTTCTTGTATAAGCTTACTAAACATTAAATGACCTGCTTGTGGTTTTGCAACAAAATTACTAATATTTGTTATTGTAGCGATTTTATGTGGCCTCATCGAGACAGTTGAAGAGACTGGAGTCAGTATCAAGGTCGCCAGTTTATTCTCACTTCAGTGAGACTCTCACAGGTGCCACCACAATAAGGGCTTACGGTGTCCAAAATAGCTTTATCACTGAGTCTGAACGAACAATCGATTCGAACTTGATGGCATTCTATCCATCCGTTATATCGAATAGGTATTTTAAATTATTTTTTGGCATAAATGTTTCAATTTATACCTAGCTTAGAGTGGCAATAATTACTCTTTATTGCAGGTTTCTGGACATTTGTTTGCAATCGTTGGGAAATTTTGTAACATTCTTGGCAGCCCTATTTGCTGTCATATCCCGCCCCAGTGCTGGCGTTGTTGGACTTTCTTTAACTTACGCTTTAAATATGTTCGATGCATTTAACTATGTAGTGGAGCAGATCTCTGCGGTGGAAACAGATGTTGTCGCGATTGAACGGATCAAGGAGTACGGAGAGGTTGTGCAGGTTGGTTGTAAAAAACTCGATTGTTTGAAGAATTTTATTATTGTAAATATTTAGAAGTAAAACTGTTCCAATAATCGGTACTTTATTACTTGCAAAATGTACTTGTTCAATGGATTTCGATAATTTCGTATATCTCAGATTTTTGTTTCATGTGTTAATAGGAAGCACCCTGGGATCTACTCGAGAAAAAACCTTCAAGTGATTGGCCTCAACATGGTGTAATAAAATTTAATAACTTTGAAACCAGGTATCGTGAAGGTCTGGATTTGGTTCTCAAAGGCGTAACTTGTCAAATCGAATCGGGAGAAAAGGTAAGATTGAATATTGAATCAATGTCATTGGATTATCTTGTCATATCATTTTTTTCTTACGTCATTTTGATTTTCTAATCAGGTAGGAATTGTTGGACGAACCGGTGCGGGTAAATCCTCAATGACGCTAGGGCTCTTTCGAATTATTGAAGCAGCTGGAGGTTCGATAGAAATTGACGGTGTGGATATTTCGAAGCCTGGACTTCATGATGTCCGTGGAAAGTTAACAATTATTCCTCAAGACCCAGTTCTGTTTGCTGGAACTCTGCGATTGAATTTGGACCCATTCGGAAAATATTCCGATTCAGAAGTCTGGAGTGCCTTAGAGTTTGCTCATTTAAAAGATGCGGTTAAGGATTTCACTGCAGGGCTTGAGCATGTAATATCTGAAGGTGGTGAAAATTTAAGGCAAGTCCCATTCATATAAATAAATATGTGCAACAAGGATGAATTTTTTCTTTTTCGATAATTTGCTAACAAGCTTCTGTTTATAGTGTTGGACAAAGACAACTGGTTTGTCTAGCGAGAGCACTGCTACGTAAAACTAAGATTTTGGTACTTGACGAGGCAACTGCAGCAGTTGATTTAGGTACAGACGATTTAATCCAGAAAACTATTCGACAGGAATTCCAAGACTGTACAGTTCTAACAATAGCACATCGACTAAATACCATCATGGATTATAACAGGTACCTCAAATTACTTGTGTACATACTTGCCATTTTTAATTAGAATGTTCCTACGAATTTGTATGTAAAGTTTTATGTTCCCTGATTTCTGGATGTTTTTATGGCCTTCAGAGTAATGGTGTTAGACAACGGAGAAATTCAGGAGTTCGATTCGCCCGCTGTACTTCTACAGGACTCAACATCGGTTTTCTACAACATGGCAAAAGATGCCGGATTAGTTTGAGAGTTTAGCAATAGTGGGAAATTATTTTTAGATGTTCGGGATATTTTGAAATACTTCATACTGTATTTGATATAGTATTTTAGAATGCATTCCGTATTTTCTCACCACCTGTTCGTGTTTTTTGTTTTGCATTTGGTGGCCAGTAAAAATGTTTGTGTATTTTGTATTTCGTATTTTAAAAAGTTGCCAAGTGATATTTTTTGTGGGTTTATTTACCTTGTCGTGTTATCTGGCCGGCCGTCTTTTTTTTTTATTCCATTGTATTTTGAAACTTTTTTAGTTGATGATTTTTCTTTTAATGTGTGCCATTGACGGGAGACCAATAGTATATATTGTTACGTCATTATTCGTGTGTCAACATTGTCGGAAATACGTATGAACCGACCTAAAGTAATGCTGAAGAAACGTAAAAGCTAATCTAATAATATTTGTAATGAGAATATGCAAGACGAGTGCCATGAGCTAATCCTTTAATATTGTACAATGCTATGATAATCCTGTAAGATTATATGTTTACTCTGTTTTATTATAATGATATTTAAACTGCAGTGAACATGTCGAAGAGAATCTAAACCCTGAGAATAACTCTTGGGTGAGAACAAGGTATTGTGAAAATGAGTAATTCTCATCTCTCACCCTCAAGTTTCTAATTTAATCCCGTACCATTCACAGCACAGCGAGTTCCCCAAATAGTCAATAAATTCCTAATCAGTCATCATTATTCTATAAAACATATTAAACCGAATCATAAAAACGATAATAAATTGGAGCAAAGATGGGCAAATGAAGCGCCTAAGAAAAGAGCCTGCCTATTTTTTTGCAAAAAATACCGCCACCCTAAATAGGCCAATAGGGCAGGGTTCTACAGTCTTGGTCTCAGATGAAAGACTGAGTGGGTAGATCATAGGACTGACTGAAGACTGCGACTGACTGGGACTGATACAGAGTCCTATTTTTAAGACTGAGACTGACTGAGACTGATGAATTTCATAGCCAAAACTGACTGGGACTGATATGAGCACTGCTAATGAGCTCAAGCTTGTGCAAGAGTGCAAGTACTGAACTGAGCTTTAAAAATCGCATGTACAAATCAAAGTGGTAGGGTATTTCCGATACGTTTCATTAAATTAATTTTTATCATTGGTCTCTTCTTTCCAGCTATACTATGGCTTCCATCTGTCGTTATTGTTTAACAAAGATATTGTGTTAGTTGGCCCGCACCCGCACCACATTGTACAAATCACTTGAGTAATTGAGTTCCCACGTTCTGGTGCATTATTCATAATAAATAATGATAAATTACAATTAGAGGGGCAACGTTAAAATTATAACTCTATAAGTGCAGTATCAGTGTATGTAATGAACTGATATGACTGACTTTTAATAAGGCCAAAATTTGATTACATATTCAAAAATGAAATATTAATTCAAACTTTTTCCGATATGTGAAACTGAATTATGTCCTTCTGATGTAATCATGCTTCGCAGACCATTCTGTTCCTCAAGTATTCAACTTACAATTAGTTGTCGTATATTGTAAATGTTTACTGGAAATCTGTTTGAATTTGCTACAAAGAGAGCCAAATTATTTTTTTGAAGGTTTATATTATAAGTAATTCTATCATTTCATTTTTCCAAATAACCACCATCACTTGTCCCTTTCATGACCTCTATATTGAATTCTTGTACCGAACGGTTATTTTTCCAAATTATTAAACCTACACCAATTTAACTGAAATGGATAGGTTGGAAAATTATAAACTAATTTCAATTAGTGGGGATTTTCTTTCTGGGTGTATAGGAACATAGTTGTCGAAATTGAAAGTTTTCAATGCGTTTTCAACGTTATGCGAGCTCTGGCAGTCTTAAATACATTAATATACATTTGTGGACTGACTGAGACTTTTGGCAAGGACTTTTAGCAGGACTGAGACTGATAGGGACTGATAGATCTGGGATACAAAACTGACTGGGACTGATTGGCAGAATGAGACGTGGGACTGATGGAGGACTCGGACTGATCAAACCAAAGACTGTAGAACCCTGCAATAGGGTGTTTCATCGAAAAGAAGAGCCTTAATGCTACGGGTCAAGTACTCTAACTGCCTGCCTATTAGCCTATATCTGTCCTAGTGTGCATTGCTCGCCTGCCTATATTTGTTGTATAGCTTTTGACAGCGCTTTGCCAGCCTATATAGGCGGTATAATAAATTGTGAGTTTTAGATAGTGCAAGCACTGCAAACAATGATGACCGAATGCAATGATCATATGCAATTCGAATATCATTGTGGGGGTAGGTAGGGGTTTGATTAATGCTTTAGTGAACTACATAGTATCCAGTGGGAATAAATATGGGGCGATTATGCATGTACTGTGGTATACGTATGTGTAGACTCTGGTATCAAGTAATTCCCGCCTCGTTGCAAGCAGTGATGGGTAACGTTATTGGTTAACGTTAACGAATAACGTTATTATCGATAAAATCCTAGTAACGGTTAATTAGAAATAACGTTTAACATATTCCCCTTGACTAACAAAAACTTAACGAAAACCGAAACCCCTGAACAGCAAATAACATAAACCGAATCACAATAACGTTATTATCCGTTATTGAAAATCTTTAATAAATGATCTAATTGTATTTCTGATCATGATACATAAGTATATATTTGCAAACATATAGAAACTGTTCCATATTTCCATGTTAGATTTAATTTTACTTTTTAAAAATTCCGGTCGATTAATTTGACATGACATTTTTAGTCACAAATTGTAAACAACAATAACTACTTCATTTTGATTTTGCAACAAGTTGCCATTTTACGTTTGGTTGAAAATAGATGTACACCATTTTTACTGGTTACCGACAATGTATTTATTCTGAAACTATTTGCATTAAGTCATTATTGTTTCCTGAAAACAAAAGTTACAAAGACTTTTCGGGAATTAATAAAAGCAATACTAGTGCTAAAGTATGTACGTATAACCATTAAGCATGATTACTAGTAACCCTCACCCCATGCCCACTCGGGATCGGAATGATAATTTGTGGGAGCTTAGGTACCTGGCCCAAGGTCCCAGCGAGACCAAAAGTTTGTGCGATCTCGCTCTGGTTTGCGCTGGAAATCGAGCAAAAGTTTTAAAATCTAACTCGTGATCATGTCCAACATGAATTTTATAATGTTAAATCCCATAAGAAATTTTCATTATCGAAAGTCCATGCTCTTCTAAAAGAATGACACCTTTATGGCATGCATTCATCATACGTGGTTCTAGCTACCTTCTTGACCTTAGATTGGTCAATAATAGCCACAATTAGGTTTTTAGCCTCTATTGGTCAATGTTGGTCACAATTATTTCTTTGGCTTCTTTGGTCACGAATTACATTTTAAAACTTCTGCGCGATTTCCCGCCAAACCAGGGCGAGATGGCACAAACGTTTGATTTCGCAGGGATCTTTGGCTAGGTACCTAAGCTCCAACAAAATTTTATTCCTATCCCGAGTGGGCATGGAGCGAAGGTTACTTGTTAGAGAAGTTTTATAGTACTTTAAATCCAGAAAAATACTTTTCACCAACCGTATTCACTGTTGTTAATACTAACCGTTATTAACCGATTAACGCTATTGAATCCAACTGCTAACCGTTTATAACCATAACCGAATTCCTAAAAAACCAATAACGAAAACGAAAACCGAATTTAGACTGTCATTAACTTCTGGGTACTTAACGTAAACCTAAATTTTCGGTTACCCATCACTGGTTGCAAGTAGGCATTGGCATATCGGTCATTCTTTAAATATCGTTAATATCGTTATCGTTCATCCTAAATATGACGATAACGATATCGAAGGACGATATAACGGTATTTTTTTCAATTTGAAACGCATCGGTTAATAATATAGAATGCAAAAATAATCGACCAACACTGGCGATGTATTGATGATTAATTAGATACTGACCTAATTACTACTTTCCTAACAAAAAGTGCCACAAAAATGCATTGAAGAAGGAATCATGATTTCCGGCATACAATGATAAATTTAAGCAGCATTAAACTTATTTTTCCCAAGTGCAACTTGAACACTTCCAAGTGCTATAGATAGCTTTCATATACATCTCACTCAAAAAAATATAGCTTCTGCAAATGCATAAGAAACAAATACAAATATTTTTCTCATGAGAAGGGAACTACACAAAAAACATCCGTAATTACTTCTTCTGACCCAGCGTAACATTAACTACAAAATTAACTACAAAATTAACTACAAAATTAACTACAAAATTAACTACAAAATTAACTACAAAATTAACTACAAAATTAACTACAAAATTAACTACAAAATTAACTACAAAATTAACTACAAAATTAACTACAAAATTAACTACAAAATTAACTACAAAATGAACTACAAAATGAACTACAAAATGAACTACAAAATTAACTACAAAATTAACTACAAAATTAACTACAAAATTAACTACAAAATTAACTACAAAATTAACTACAAAATTAACTACAAAATTAACTACAAAATTAACTACAAAATTAACTACAAAATTAACTACAAAATTAACTACAAAATTAACTACAAAATTAACTACAAAATTAACTACAAAATTAACTACAAAATTAACTACAAAATTAACTACAAAATTAACTACAAAATTAACTACAAAATTAACTACAAAATTAACTACAAAATGAACTACAAAATGAACTACAAAATTAACTACAAAATTAACTACAAAATTAACTACAAAATGAACTACAAAATGAACTACAAAATGAACTACAAAATGAACTACAAAATTAACTACAAAATTAACTACAAAATTAACTACAAAATTAACTACAAAATGAACTACAAAATGAACTACAAAATGAACTACAAAATTAACTACAAAATTAACTACAAAATTAACTACAAAATTAACTACAAAATTAACTACAAAATTAACTACAAAATTAACTAAAAAATTAACTACAAAATTAACTACAAAATTAACTACAAAATTAACTACAAAATTAACTACAAAATTAACTACAAAATTAACTACAAAATTAACTACAAAATTAACTACAAAATTAACTACAAAATTAACTACAAAATTAACTACAAAATTAACTACAAAATTAACTACAAAATTAACTACAAAATTAACTACAAAATTAACTACAAAATTAACTAGAAAATTAACTACAAAATTAACTACAAAATGAACTACAAAATTAACTACAAAATTAACTACAAAATGAACTACAAAATTAACTACAAAATGAACTACAAAATTAACTACAAAATGAACTACAAAATGAACTACAAAATGAACTACAAAATGAACTACAAAATGAACTACAAAATGAACTACAAAATGAACTACAAAATTAACTACAAAATCAACTACAAAATTAACTACAAAATTAACTACAAAATTAACTACAAAATTAACTACAAAATTAACTACAAAATTAACTACAAAATTAACTACAAAATTAACTACAAAATTAACTACAAAATTAACTACAAAATTAACTACAAAATTAACTACAAAATTAACTACAAAATTAACTACAAAATTAACTACAAAATTAACTACAAAATTAACTACAAAATTAACTACAAAATTAACTACAAAATTAACTACAAAATTAACTACAAAATTAACTACAAAATTAACTACAAAATTAACTACAAAATTAACTACAAAATTAACTACAAAATTAACTACAAAATTAACTACAAAATTAACTACAAAATTAACTACAAAATTAACTACAAAATTAACTACAAAATTAACTACAAAATTAACTACAAAATGAACTACAAAATTAACTACAAAATTAACTACAAAATTAACTACAAAATTAACTACAAAATTAACTACAAAATTAACTACAAAATTAACTAAAAAATTAACTAAAAAATTAACTACAGAATTAACTACAAAATTAACTACAAAATGAACTACAAAATTAACTACAAAATTAACTACAAAATTAACTACAAAATTAACTACAAAATTAACTACAAAATTAACTACAAAATTAACTACAAAATTAACTACAAGATTAACTACAAAATTAACTACAAGATTAACTACAAAATTAACTACAAAATTAACTACAAAATTAACTAAAAAATTAACTAAAAAATTAACTACAAAATTAACTACAAAATTAACTACAAAATTAACTACAAAATTAACTACAAAATTAACTACAAAATTAAATACAAAATTAAATACAAAATTAACTACAAAATTAACTACAAAATTAACTACAAAATTAACTACAAAATTAACTACAAAATTAACTAAAAAATTAACTACAGAATTAACTACAAAATTTACTACAAAATTTACTACAAAATGAACTAAAAAATGAACTACAAAATTAACTACAAAATTAACTACAAAATTAACTACAAAATTAACTACAAAATTAACTACAAAATTAACTACAAAATTAACTACAAAATTAACTACAAAATTAACTACAAAATTAACTACAAAATTAACTACAAAATTAACTACAAAATTAACTACAAAATTAACTACAAAATTAACTAAAAAATGAACTACAAAATGAACTACAAAATGAACTACAAAATTAACTACAAAATGAACTACAAAATGAACTACAAAATTAACTACAAAATTAACTACAAAATTAACTACAAAATTAACTACAAAATTAACTACAAAATTAACTACAAAATTAACTACAAAATTAACTACAAAATGAACTACAAAATGAACTACAAAATGAACTACAAAATTAACTACAAAATTAACTACAAAATTAACTACAAAATGAACTACAAAATGAACTACAAAATTAACTACAAAATTAACTACAAAATTAACTACAAAATTAACTACAAAATTAACTACAAAATTAACTACAAAATTAACTACAAAATTAACTACAAAATTAACTACAAAATTAACTACAAAATTAACTACAAAATTAACTACAAAATTAACTACAAAATTAACTACAAAATTAACTACAAAATTAACTACAAAATTAACTACAAAATTAACTACAAAATTAACTACAAAATTAACTACAAAATTAACTACAAAATTAACTACAAAATTAACTACAAAATTAACTACAAAATTAACTACAAAATTAACTACAAAATTAACTACAAAATTAACTACAAAATTAACTACAAAATTAACTACAAAATTAACTACAAAATTAACTACAAAATTAACTACAAAATTAACTACAAAATTAACTACAAAATTAACTACAAAATTAACTACAAAATTAACTACAAAATTAACTACAAAATTAACTACAAAATTAACTACAAAATTAACTACAAAATTAACTACAAAATTAACTACAAAATTAACTACAAAATTAACTACAAAATTAACTACAAAATTAACTAGAAAATTAACTACAAAATGAACTACAAAATTAACTACAAAATTAACTACAAAATGAACTACAAAATTAACTACAAAATGAACTACAAAATTAACTACAAAATGAACTACAAAATGAACTACAAAATGAACTACAAAATGAACTACAAAATGAACTACAAAATGAACTACAAAATGAACTACAAAATGAACTACAAAATGAACTACAAAATGAACTACAAAATGAACTACAAAATGAACTACAAAATTAACTACAAAATTAACTACAAAATTAACTACAAAATTAACTACAAAATTAACTACAAAATTAACTACAAAATTAACTACAAAATTAACTACAAAATTAACTACAAAATTAACTACAAAATTAACTACAAAATTAACTACAAAATTAACTACAAAATTAACTACAAAATTAACTACAAAATTAACTACAAAATTAACTACAAAATTAACTACAAAATTAACTACAAAATTAACTACAAAATTAACTACAAAATTAACTACAAAATTAACTACAAAATTAACTACAAAATTAACTACAAAATTAACTACAAAATTAACTACAAAATTAACTACAAAATTAACTACAAAATTAACTACAAAATTAACTACAAAATTAACTACAAAATTAACTACAAAATTAACTACAAAATGAACTACAAAATTAACTACAAAATTAACTACAAAATTAACTACAAAATTAACTAAAAAATTAACTAAAAAATTAACTACAGAATTAACTACAAAATTAACTACAAAATGAACTACAAAATTAACTACAAAATTAACTACAAAATTAACTACAAAATTAACTACAAAATTAACTACAAAATTAACTACAAAATTAACTACAAAATTAACTACAAGATTAACTACAAAATTAACTACAAGATTAACTACAAAATTAACTACAAAATTAACTACAAAATTAACTAAAAAATTAACTAAAAAATTAACTACAAAATTAACTACAAAATTAACTACAAAATTAACTACAAAATTAACTACAAAATTAAATACAAAATTAACTACAAAATTAACTACAAAATTAACTACAAAATTAACTACAAAATTAACTACAAAATTAACTACAAAATTAACTAAAAAATTAACTACAGAATTAACTACAAAATTTACTACAAAATTTACTACAAAATTAACTACAAAATTAACTACAAAATTAACTACAAGATTAACTACAAAATTAACTACAAAATTAACTACAAAATTAACTACAAAATTAACTACAAGATTAACTACAAAATTAACTACAAAATTAACTACAAAATTAACTACAAAATTAACTACAAAATTAACTACAAAATTAACTACAAAATTAACTACAAAATTAACTACAAAATTAACTACAAAATTAACTACAAAATTAACTACAAAATTAACTACAAAATTAACTACAAAATTAACTACAAAATTAACTACAAAATTAACTACAAAATTAACTACAAAATTAACTACAAAATTAACTACAAAATTAACTACAAAATTAACTACAAAATTAACTACAAAATTAACTACAAAATTAACTACAAAATTAACTACAAAATTAACTACAAAATTAACTACAAAATTAACTACAAAATTAACTACAAAATTAACTACAAAATTAACTACAAAATGAACTACAAAATGAACTACAAAATTAACTACAAAATTAACTACAAAATTAACTAAAAAATTAACTAAAAAATTAACTACAGAATTAACTACAAAATTAACTACAAAATGAACTACAAAATTAACTACAAAATTAACTACAAAATTAACTACAAAATTAACTACAAAATTAACTACAAAATTAACTACAAAATTAACTACAAAATTAACTACAAGATTAACTACAAAATTAACTACAAGATTAACTACAAAATTAACTACAAAATTAACTACAAAATTAACTAAAAAATTAACTACAAAATTAACTACAAAATTAACTACAAAATTAACTACAAAATTAACTACAAAATTAACTACAAAATTAACTACAAAATTAACTACAAAATTAAATACAAAATTAACTACAAAATTAACTACAAAATTAACTACAAAATTAACTACAAAATTAACTACAAAATTAACTACAAAATTAACTACAAAATTAACTAAAAAATTAACTACAGAATTAACTACAAAATTTACTACAAAATTTACTACAAAATGAACTAAAAAATGAACTAAAAAATGAACTACAAAATTAACTACAAAATTTACTACAAAATTTACTACAAAATGAACTAAAAAATGAACTAAAAAATGAACTACAAAATTAACTACAAAATTAACTACAAAATTAACTACAAAATTAACTACAAAATTAACTACAAAATTAACTACAAAATTAACTACAAAATTAACTACAAAATTAACTACAAAATTAACTACAAAATTAACTACAAAATTAACTACAAAATTAACTACAAAATTAACTACAAAATTAACTAAAAAATGAACTACAAAATGAACTACAAAATGAACTACAAAATTAACTACAAAATGAACTACAAAATTAACTACAAAATTAACTACAAAATTAACTACAAAATTAACTACAAAATTAACTACAAAATTAACTACAAAATTAACTACAAAATTAACTACAAAATGAACTACAAAATGAACTACAAAATGAACTACAAAATTAACTACAAAATTAACTACAAAATTAACTACAAAATGAACTACAAAATGAACTACAAAATTAACTACAAAATTAACTACAAAATTAACTACAAAATTAACTACAAAATTAACTACAAAATTAACTACAAAATTAACTACAAAATTAACTACAAAATTAACTACAAAATTAACTACAAAATTAACTACAAAATTAACTACAAAATTAACTACAAAATTAACTACAAAATTAACTACAAAATTAACTACAAAATTAACTACAAAATTAACTACAAAATTAACTACAAAATTAACTACAAAATTAACTACAAAATTAACTACAAAATTAACTACAAAATTAACTACAAAATTAACTACAAAATTAACTACAAATCTAACTACAAAATTAACTACAAAATTAACTACAAAATTAACTACAAAATTAACTACAAAATTAACTACAAAATTAACTACAAAATTAACTACAAAATTAACTACAAAATTAACTACAAAATTAACTACAAAATTAACTACAAAATTAACTACAAAATGAACTACAAAATGAACTACAAAATTAACTACAAAATTAACTACAAAATTAACTACAAAATTAACTACAAAATTAACTACAAAATTAACTACAAAATTAACTACAAAATTAACTACAAAATTAACTACAAAATTAACTACAAAATTAACTACAAAATTAACTACAAAATTAACTACAAAATTAACTACAAAATTAACTACAAAATTAACTACAAAATTAACTACAAAATGAACTACAAAATTAACTACAAAATTAACTACAAAATTAACTAAAAAATTAACTAAAAAATTAACTAAAAAATTAACTACAGAATTAACTACAAAATTAACTACAAAATGAACTACAAAATGAACTACAAAATTAACTACAAAATTAACTACAAAATTAACTACAAAATTAACTACAAAATTAACTACAAAATTAACTACAAGATTAACTACAAAATTAACTACAAGATTAACTACAAAATTAACTACAAAATTAACTACAAAATTAACTAAAAAATTAACTAAAAAATTAACTACAAAATTAACTACAAAATTAACTACAAAATTAACTACAAAATTAACTACAAAATTAACTACAAAATTAACTACAAAATTAAATACAAAATTAACTACAAAATTAACTACAAAATTAACTACAAAATTAACTACAAAATTAACTACAAAATTAACTACAAAATTAACTAAAAAATTAACTACAGAATTAACTACAAAATTTACTACAAAATTTACTACAAAATGAACTAAAAAATGAACTAAAAAATGAACTACAAAATTAACTACAAAATTAACTACAAAATTAACTACAAAATTAACTACAAAATTAACTACAAAATTAACTACAAAATTAACTACAAAATTAACTACAAAATTAACTACAAAATTAACTACAAAATTAACTACAAAATTAACTACAAAATTAACTACAAAATTAACTAAAAAATGAACTACAAAATGAACTACAAAATGAACTACAAAATTAACTACAAAATGAACTACAAAATTAACTACAAAATTAACTACAAAATTAACTACAAAATTAACTACAAAATTAACTACAAAATTAACTACAAAATTAACTACAAAATTAACTACAAAATTAACTACAAAATGAACTACAAAATGAACTACAAAATGAACTACAAAATTAACTACAAAATTAACTACAAAATTAACTACAAAATGAACTACAAAATTAACTACAAAATTAACTACAAAATTAACTACAAAATTAACTACAAAATTAACTACAAAATTAACTACAAAATGAACTACAAAATGAACTACAAAATTAACTACAAAATTAACTACAAAATTAACTACAAAATTAACTACAAAATTAACTACAAAATTAACTACAAAATTAACTACAAAATTAACTACAAAATTAACTACAAAATTAACTACAAAATTAACTACAAAATTAACTACAAAATTAACTACAAAATTAACTACAAAATTAACTACAAAATTAACTACAAAATTAACTACAAAATTAACTACAAAATTAACTACAAAATTAACTACAAAATTAACTACAAAATTAACTACAAAATTAACTACAAAATTAACTACAAAATTAACTACAAAATTAACTACAAAATTAACTACAAAATTAACTACAAAATGAACTACAAAATTAACTACAAAATTAACTACAAAATTAACTACAAAATTAACTACAAAATTAACTACAAAATTAACTACAAAATTAACTACAAAATTAACTACAAAATTAACTACAAAATTAACTACAAAATTAACTAGAAAATTAACTA
This sequence comes from Allacma fusca, assembly GCA_947179485.1. NCBI lineage: Eukaryota > Metazoa > Arthropoda > Collembola > Symphypleona > Sminthuridae > Allacma > Allacma fusca. Next base: position 48,047,189 of record OX359248.1, read on the forward strand.
CAAAATTAACTACAAAATGAACTACAAAATTAACTACAAAATTAACTACAAAATGAACTACAAAATTAACTACAAAATGAACTACAAAATTAACTACAAAATGAACTACAAAATGAACTACAAAATGAACTACAAAATGAACTACAAAATGAACTACAAAATGAACTACAAAATGAACTACAAAATGAACTACAAAATCAACTACAAAATTAACTACAAAATTAACTACAAAATTAACTACAAAATTAACTACAAAATTAACTACAAAATTAACTACAAAATTAACTACAAAATTAACTACAAAATTAACTACAAAATTAACTACAAAATTAACTACAAAATTAACTACAAAATTAACTACAAAATTAACTACAAAATTAACTACAAAATTAAATACAAAATTAACTACAAAATTAACTACAAAATTAACTACAAAATTAACTACAAAATTAACTACAAAATTAACTACAAAATTAACTACAAAATTAACTAAAAAATTAACTACAGAATTAACTACAAAATTTACTACAAAATTTACTACAAAATGAACTAAAAAATGAACTAAAAAATGAACTACAAAATTAACTACAAAATTAACTACAAAATTAACTACAAAATTAACTACAAAATTAACTACAAAATTAACTACAAAATTAACTACAAAATTAACTACAAAATTAACTACAAAATTAACTACAAAATTAACTACAAAATTAACTACAAAATTAACTACAAAATTAACTACAAAATTAACTAAAAAATGAACTACAAAATGAACTACAAAATGAACTACAAAATTAACTACAAAATGAACTACAAAATTAACTACAAAATTAACTACAAAATTAACTACAAAATTAACTACAAAATTAACTACAAAATTAACTACAAAATAAACTACAAAATTAACTACAAAATGAACTACAAAATGAACTACAAAATGAACTACAAAATTAACTACAAAATTAACTACAAAATTAACTACAAAATGAACTACAAAATGAACTACAAAATGAACTACAAAATTAACTACAAAATTAACTACAAAATTAACTACAAAATTAACTACAAAATGAACTACAAAATGAACTACAAAATTAACTACAAAATTAACTACAAAATTAACTACAAAATTAACTACAAAATTAACTACAAAATTAACTACAAAATTAACTACAAAATTAACTACAAAATTAACTACAAAATTAACTACAAAATTAACTACAAAATTAACTACAAAATTAACTACAAAATTAACTACAAAATTAACTACAAAATTAACTACAAAATTAACTACAAAATTAACTACAAAATTAACTACAAAATTAACTACAAAATTAACTACAAAATTAACTACAAAATTAACTACAAAATTAACTACAAAATTAACTACAAAATTAACTACAAAATTAACTACAAAATGAACTACAAAATTAACTACAAAATTAACTACAAAATTAACTACAAAATTAACTACAAAATTAACTACAAAATTAACTACAAAATTAACTACAAAATTAACTACAAAATTAACTACAAAATTAACTACAAAATTAACTAGAGAATTAACTACAAAATTAACTACAAAATGAACTACAAAATTAACTACAAAATTAACTACAAAATGAACTACAAAATTAACTACAAAATGAACTACAAAATTAACTACAAAATGAACTACAAAATGAACTACAAAATGAACTACAAAATGAACTACAAAATGAACTACAAAATGAACTACAAAATGAACTACAAAATGAACTACAAAATCAACTACAAAATTAACTACAAAATTAACTACAAAATTAACTACAAAATTAACTACAAAATTAACTACAAAATTAACTACAAAATTAACTACAAAATTAACTACAAAATTAACTACAAAATTAACTACAAAATTAACTACAAAATTAACTACAAAATTAACTACAAAATTAACTACAAAATTAACTACAAAATTAACTAAAAAATTAACTACAGAATTAACTACAAAATTTACTACAAAATTTACTACAAAATGAACTAAAAAATGAACTAAAAAATGAACTACAAAATGAACTACAAAATTAACTACAAAATTAACTACAAAATTAACTACAAAATTAACTACAAAATTAACTACAAAATTAACTACAAAATTAACTACAAAATTAACTACAAAATTAACTACAAAATTAACTACAAAATTAACTACAAAATTAACTAAAAAATGAACTACAAAATGAACTACAAAATGAACTACAAAATTAACTACAAAATGAACTACAAAATGAACTACAAAATTAACTACAAAATTAACTACAAAATTAACTACAAAATTAACTACAAAATTAACTACAAAATTAACTACAAAATTAACTACAAAATTAACTACAAAATTAACTACAAAATTAACTACAAAATTAACTACAAAATTAACTACAAAATGAACTACAAAATGAACTACAAAATGAACTACAAAATTAACTACAAAATTAACTACAAAATTAACTACAAAATGAACTACAAAATGAACTACAAAATTAACTACAAAATTAACTACAAAATTAACTACAAAATTAACTACAAAATTAACTACAAAATTAACTACAAAATTAACTACAAAATTAACTACAAAATTAACTACAAAATTAACTACAAAATTAACTACAAAATTAACTACAAAATTAACTACAAAATTAACTACAAAATTAACTACAAAATTAACTACAAAATTAACTACAAAATTAACTACAAAATTAACTACAAAATTAACTACAAAATTAACTACAAAATTAACTACAAAATTAACTACAAAATTAACTACAAAATTAACTACAAAATTAACTACAAAATTAACTACAAAATTAACTACAAATCTAACTACAAAATTAACTACAAAATTAACTACAAAATTAACTACAAAATTAACTACAAAATTAACTACAGAATTAACTACAAAATTTACTACAAAATTTACTACAAAATGAACTAAAAAATGAACTAAAAAATGAACTACAAAATTAACTACAAAATTAACTACAAAATTAACTACAAAATTAACTACAAAATTAACTACAAAATTAACTACAAAATTAACTACAAAATTAACTACAAAATTAACTACAAAATTAACTACAAAATTAACTACAAAATTAACTACAAAATTAACTACAAAATTAACTAAAAAATGAACTACAAAATGAACTACAAAATGAACTACAAAATTAACTACAAAATGAACTACAAAATTAACTACAAAATTAACTACAAAATTAACTACAAAATTAACTACAAAATTAACTACAAAATTAACTACAAAATTAACTACAAAATTAACTACAAAATGAACTACAAAATGAACTACAAAATGAACTACAAAATTAACTACAAAATTAACTACAAAATTAACTACAAAATGAACTACAAAATGAACTACAAAATGAACTACAAAATTAACTACAAAATTAACTACAAAATTAACTACAAAATTAACTACAAAATGAACTACAAAATGAACTACAAAATTAACTACAAAATTAACTACAAAATTAACTACAAAATTAACTACAAAATTAACTACAAAATTAACTACAAAATTAACTACAAAATTAACTACAAAATTAACTACAAAATTAACTACAAAATTAACTACAAAATTAACTACAAAATTAACTACAAAATTAACTACAAAATTAACTACAAAATTAACTACAAAATTAACTACAAAATTAACTACAAAATTAACTACAAAATTAACTACAAAATTAACTACAAAATTAACTACAAAATTAACTACAAAATTAACTACAAAATTAACTACAAAATTAACTACAAAATTAACTACAAAATTAACTACAAAATTAACTACAAAATTAACTACAAAATTAACTACAAAATTAACTACAAAATTAACTACAAAATTAACTACAAAATTAACTACAAAATTAACTACAAAATTAACTACAAAATTAACTAGAGAATTAACTACAAAATTAACTACAAAATGAACTACAAAATTAACTACAAAATTAACTACAAAATGAACTACAAAATTAACTACAAAATGAACTACAAAATTAACTACAAAATGAACTACAAAATGAACTACAAAATGAACTACAAAATGAACTACAAAATGAACTACAAAATGAACTACAAAATGAACTACAAAATGAACTACAAAATCAACTACAAAATTAACTACAAAATTAACTACAAAATTAACTACAAAATTAACTACAAAATTAACTACAAAATTAACTACAAAATTAACTACAAAATTAACTACAAAATTAACTACAAAATTAACTACAAAATTAACTACAAAATTAACTACAAAATTAACTACAAAATTAACTACAAAATTAACTACAAAATTAACTACAAAATTAACTACAAAATTAACTAAAAAATTAACTACAAAATTTACTACAAAATTTACTACAAAATGAACTAAAAAATGAACTAAAAAATGAACTACAAAATGAACTACAAAATTAACTACAAAATTAACTACAAAATTAACTACAAAATTAACTACAAAATTAACTACAAAATTAACTACAAAATTAACTACAAAATTAACTACAAAATTAACTACAAAATTAACTACAAAATTAACTAAAAAATGAACTACAAAATGAACTACAAAATGAACTACAAAATTAACTACAAAATGAACTACAAAATGAACTACAAAATTAACTACAAAATTAACTACAAAATTAACTACAAAATTAACTACAAAATTAACTACAAAATTAACTACAAAATTAACTACAAAATTAACTACAAAATTAACTACAAAATTAACTACAAAATTAACTACAAAATGAACTACAAAATGAACTACAAAATGAACTACAAAATTTACTACAAAATTAACTACAAAATTAACTACAAAATGAACTACAAAATGAACTACAAAATTAACTACAAAATTAACTACAAAATTAACTACAAAATTAACTACAAAATTAACTACAAAATTAACTACAAAATTAACTACAAAATTAACTACAAAATTAACTACAAAATTAACTACAAAATTAACTACAAAATTAACTACAAAATTAACTACAAAATTAACTACAAAATTAACTACAAAATTAACTACAAAATTAACTACAAAATTAACTACAAAATTAACTACAAAATTAACTACAAAATTAACTACAAAATTAACTACAAAATTAACTACAAAATTAACTACAAAATTAACTACAAAATTAACTACAAAATTAACTACAAATCTAACTACAAAATTAACTACAAAATTAACTACAAAATTAACTACAAAATTAACTACAAAATTAACTACAAAATTAACTACAAAATTAACTACAAAATTAACTACAAAATTAACTACAAAATTAACTACAAAATTAACTACAAAATTAACTACAAAATTAACTACAAAATTAACTACAAAATTAACTACAAAATTAACTACAAAATTAACTACAAAATTAACTACAAAATTAACTACAAAATTAACTACAAAATTAACTACAAAATTAACTACAAAATTAACTACAAAATTAACTACAAAATTAACTACAAAATTAACTACAAAATTAACTACAAAATTAACTACAAAATTAACTACAAAATTAACTACAAAATTAACTACAAAATTAACTACAAAATTAACTACAAAATTAACTACAAAATTAACTACAAAATTAACTACAAAATTAACTACAAAATTAACTACAAAATTAACTACAAAATTAACTACAAAATTAACTACAAAATTAACTACAAAATTAACTACAAAATTAACTACAAAATTAACTACAAAATGAACTACAAAATGAACTACAAAATTAACTACAAAATTAACTACAAAATTAACTACAAAATTAACTAAAAAATTAACTAAAAAATTAACTACAGAATTAACTACAAAATTAACTACAAAATGAACTACAAAATTAACTACAAAATTAACTACAAAATTAACTACAAAATTAACTACAAAATTAACTACAAAATTAACTACAAGATTAACTACAAAATTAACTACAAAATTAACTACAAAATTAACTACAAAATTAACTACAAAATTAACTACAAAATTAACTACAAAATTAACTACAAAATTAACTACAAAATTAACTACAAAATTAACTACAAAATTAACTACAAGATTAACTACAAAATTAACTACAAGATTAACTACAAAATTAACTACAAGATTAACTACAAAATTAACTACAAGATTAACTACAAAATTAACTACAAAATTAACTACAAAATTAACTACAAAATTAACTAAAAAATTAACTAAAAAATTAACTACAAAATTAACTACAAAATTAACTACAAAATTAACTACAAAATTAACTACAAAATTAACTACAAAATTAAATACAAAATTAACTACAAAATTAACTACAAAATTAACTACAAAATTAACTACAAAATTAACTACAAAATTAACTACAAAATTAACTACAAAATTAACTACAAAATTAACTACAAAATTAACTACAAAATTAACTACAAAATTAACTACAAAATGAACTACAAAATTAACTACAAAATTAACTACAAAATTAACTACAAAATTAACTAAAAAATTAACTAAAAAATTAACTACAGAATTAACTACAAAATTAACTACAAAATGAACTACAAAATTAACTACAAAATTAACTACAAAATTAACTACAAAATTAACTACAAAATTAACTACAAAATTAACTACAAAATTAACTACAAAATTAACTACAAGATTAACTACAAGATTAACTACAAAATTAACTACAAGATTAACTACAAAATTAACTACAAAATTAACTACAAAATTAACTAAAAAATTAACTAAAAAATTAACTACAAAATTAACTACAAAATTAACTACAAAATTAACTACAAAATTAACTACAAAATTAACTACAAAATTAAATACAAAATTAACTACAAAATTAACTACAAAATTAACTACAAAATTAACTACAAAATTAACTACAAAATTAACTACAAAATTAACTAAAAAATTAACTACAGAATTAACTACAAAATTTACTACAAAATTTACTACAAAATGAACTAAAAAATGAACTAAAAAATGAACTACAAAATTAACTACAAAATTAACTACAAAATTAACTACAAAATTAACTACAAAATTAACTACAAAATTAACTACAAAATTAACTACAAAATTAACTACAAAATTAACTACAAAATTAACTACAAAATTAACTACAAAATTAACTACAAAATTAACTACAAAATTAACTACAAAATTAACTACAAAATTAACTACAAAATGAACTACAAAATTAACTACAAAATTAACTACAAAATTAACTACAAAATTAACTAAAAAATTAACTAAAAAATTAACTACAGAATTAACTACAAAATTAACTACAAAATGAACTACAAAATTAACTACAAAATTAACTACAAAATTAACTACAAAATTAACTACAAAATTAACTACAAAATTAACTACAAAATTAACTACAAAATTAACTACAAGATTAACTACAAAATTAACTACAAGATTAACTACAAAATTAACTACAAAATTAACTACAAAATTAACTAAAAAATTAACTAAAAAATTAACTACAAAATTAACTACAAAATTAACTACAAAATTAACTACAAAATTAACTACAAAATTAACTACAAAATTAACTACAAAATTAAATACAAAATTAACTACAAAATTAACTACAAAATTAACTACAAAATTAACTACAAAATTAACTACAAAATTAACTACAAAATTAACTACAAAATTAACTACAAAATTAACTACAAAATTAACTACAAAATTAACTACAAAATTAACTACAAAATTAACTACAAAATTAACTAGAAAATTAACTACAAAATTAACTACAAAATTAACTACAAAATTAACTACAAAATTAACTACAAAATGAACTACAAAATTAACTACAAAATCAACTACAAAATTAACTACAAAATTAACTACAAAATTAACTACAAAATTAACTACAAAATTAACTACAAAATTAACTACAAAATTAACTACAAAATTAACTACAAAATTAACTACAAAATTAACTACAAAATTAACTACAAAATTAACTACAAAATTAACTACAAAATTAACTACAAAATTAACTACAAAATTAACTACAAAATTAACTACAAAATTAACTACAAAATTAACTACAAAATTAACTACAAAATTAACTACAAAATTAACTACAAAATTAACTACAAAATTAACTACAAAATTAACTACAAAATTAACTACAAAATTAACTACAAAATTAACTACAAAATTAACTACAAAATTAACTACAAAATTAACTACAAAATGAACTACAAAATTAACTACAAAATTAACTACAAAATTAACTACAAAATTAACTAAAAAATTAACTAAAAAATTAACTACAGAATTAACTACAAAATTAACTACAAAATGAACTACAAAATTAACTACAAAATTAACTACAAAATTAACTACAAAATTAACTACAAAATTAACTACAAAATTAACTACAAAATTAACTACAAAATTAACTACAAGATTAACTACAAAATTAACTACAAGATTAACTACAAAATTAACTACAAAATTAACTACAAAATTAACTAAAAAATTAACTAAAAAATTAACTACAAAATTAACTACAAAATTAACTACAAAATTAACTACAAAATTAACTACAAAATTAACTACAAAATTAACTACAAAATTAAATACAAAATTAACTACAAAATTAACTACAAAATTAACTACAAAATTAACTACAAAATTAACTACAAAATTAACTACAAAATTAACTAAAAAATTAACTACAGAATTAACTACAAAATTTACTACAAAATTTACTACAAAATGAACTAAAAAATGAACTAAAAAATGAACTACAAAATTAACTACAAAATTAACTACAAAATTAACTACAAAATTAACTACAAAATTAACTACAAAATTAACTACAAAATTAACTACAAAATTAACTACAAAATTAACTACAAAATTAACTACAAAATTAACTACAAAATTAACTACAAAATTAACTACAAAATTAACTAAAAAATGAACTACAAAATGAACTACAAAATGAACTACAAAATTAACTACAAAATGAACTACAAAATGAACTACAAAATTAACTACAAAATTAACTACAAAATTAACTACAAAATTAACTACAAAATTAACTACAAAATTAACTACAAAATTAACTACAAAATTAACTACAAAATGAACTACAAAATTAACTACAAAATTAACTACAAAATTAACTACAAAATGAACTACAAAATGAACTACAAAATGAACTACAAAATGAACTACAAAATTAACTACAAAATTAACTACAAAATTAACTACAAAATGAACTACAAAATGAACTACAAAATTAACTACAAAATTAACTACAAAATTAACTACAAAATTAACTACAAAATGAACTACAAAATGAACTACAAAATTAACTACAAAATTAACTACAAAATTAACTACAAAATTAACTACAAAATTAACTACAAAATTAACTACAAAATTAACTACAAAATTAACTACAAAATTAACTACAAAATTAACTACAAAATTAACTACAAAATTAACTACAAAATTAACTACAAAATTAACTACAAAATTAACTACAAAATTAACTACAAAATTAACTACAAAATTAACTACAAAATTAACTACAAAATTAACTACAAAATTAACTACAAAATTAACTACAAAATTAACTACAAAATTAACTACAAAATTAACTACAAAATTAACTACAAAATTAACTACAAAATTAACTACAAAATTAACTACAAAATTAACTACAAAATTAACTACAAAATTAACTACAAAATTAACTACAAAATTAACTACAAAATTAACTACAAAATTAACTACAAAATTAACTAGAAAATTAACTACAAAATTAACTACAAAATGAACTACAAAATTAACTACAAAATTAACTACAAAATGAACTACAAAATTAACTACAAAATGAACTACAAAATTAACTACAAAATGAACTACAAAATGAACTACAAAATGAACTACAAAATGAACTACAAAATGAACTACAAAATGAACTACAAAATGAACTACAAAATGAACTACAAAATCAACTACAAAATTAACTACAAAATTAACTACAAAATTAACTACAAAATTAACTACAAAATTAACTACAAAATTAACTACAAAATTAACTACAAAATTAACTACAAAATTAACTACAAAATTAACTACAAAATTAACTACAAAATTAACTACAAAATTAACTACAAAATTAACTACAAAATTAACTACAAAATTAACTACAAAATTAACTACAAAATTAACTACAAAATTAACTACAAAATTAACTACAAAATTAACTACAAAATTAACTACAAAATTAACTACAAAATTAACTACAAAATTAACTACAAAATTAACTACAAAATTAACTACAAAATTAACTACAAAATTAACTACAAAATTAACTACAAAATTAACTACAAAATTAACTACAAAATTAACTACAAAATTAACTACAAAATTAACTACAAAATTAACTACAAAATTAACTACAAAATTAACTACAAAATTAACTAAAAAATTAACTACAGAATTAACTACAAAATTAACTACAAAATGAACTACAAAATTAACTACAAAATTAACTACAAAATTAACTACAAAATTAACTACAAAATTAACTACAAAATTAACTACAAAATTAACTACAAAATTAACTACAAAATTAACTACAAGATTAACTACAAAATTAACTACAAGATTAACTACAAAATTAACTACAAAATTAACTACAAAATTAACTAAAAAATTAACTAAAAAATTAACTACAAAATTAACTACAAAATTAACTACAAAATTAACTACAAAATTAACTACAAAATTAACTACAAAATTAACTACAAAATTAAATACAAAATTAACTACAAAATTAACTACAAAATTAACTACAAAATTAACTACAAAATTAACTACAAAATTAACTACAAAATTAACTACAAAATTAACTACAAAATTAACTACAAAATTAACTACAAAATGAACTACAAAATTAACTACAAAATTAACTACAAAATTAACTACAAAATTAACTAAAAAATTAACTAAAAAATTAACTACAGAATTAACTACAAAATTAACTACAAAATGAACTACAAAATTAACTACAAAATTAACTACAAAATTAACTACAAAATTAACTACAAAATTAACTACAAAATTAACTACAAAATTAACTACAAAATTAACTACAAGATTAACTACAAAATTAACTACAAGATTAACTACAAAATTAACTACAAAATTAACTAAAAAATTAACTAAAAAATTAACTAAAAAATTAACTACAAAATTAACTACAAAATTAACTACAAAATTAACTACAAAATTAACTACAAAATTAACTACAAAATTAACTACAAAATTAACTACAAAATTAACTACAAAATTAACTACAAAATTAACTACAAAATTAACTACAAAATTAACTACAAAATTAACTACAAAATTAACTACAAAATTAACTACAAAATTAACTACAAAATTAACTACAAAATAGCCTACAAAATTAACTACAAAATGAACTACAAAATTAACTACAAAATTAACTACAAAATTAACTACAAAATTAACTACAAAATTAACTACAAAATTAACTACAAAATTAACTACAAAATTAACTACAAAATTAACTACAAAATTAACTACAAAATTAACTACAAAATTAACTACAAAATGAACTACAAAATTAACTACAAAATTAACTACAAAATTAACTACAAAATGAACTACAAAATTAACTACAAAATTAACTACAAAATTAACTACAAAATTAACTACAAAATTAACTACAAAATTAACTACAAAATTAACTACAAAATTAACTACAAAATTAACTACAAAATTAACTACAAAATGAACTACAAAATGAACTACAAAATGAACTACAAAATGAACTACAAAATGAACTACAAAATCAACTACAAAATTAACTACAAAATTAACTACAAAATTAACTACAAAATTAACTACAAAATTAACTACAAAATTAACTACAAAATTAACTACAAAATTAACTACAAAATTAACTACAAAATTAACTACAAAATTAACTACAAAATTAACTACAAAATTAACTACAAAATTAACTACAAAATTAACTACAAAATTAACTACAAAATTAACTACAAAATTAACTACAAAATTAACTACAAAATTAACTACAAAATTAACTACAAAATTAACTACAAAATTAACTACAAAATTAACTACAAAATTAACTACAAAATTAACTACAAAATTAACTACAAAATTAACTACAAAATTAACTACAAAATTAACTACAAAATTAACTACAAAATTAACTACAAAATTAACTACAAAATTAACTACAAAATTAACTACAAAATTAACTACAAAATTAACTACAAAATTAACTACAAAATTAACTACAAAATTAACTACAAAATTAACTACAAAATTAACTACAAAATTAACTACAAAATTAACTACAAAATTAACTACAAAATTAACTACAAAATTAACTACAAAATTAACTACAAAATTAACTACAAATCTAACTACAAAATTAACTACAAAATTAACTACAAAATTAACTACAAAATTAACTACAAAATTAACTACAAAATTAACTACAAAATGAACTACAAAATGAACTACAAAATTAACTACAAAATTAACTACAAAATTAACTACAAAATTAACTACAAAATTAACTACAAAATGAACTACAAAATTAACTACAAAATTAACTACAAAATTAACTACAAAATTAACTACAAAATTAACTAAAAAATGAACTACAAAATGAACTACAAAATGAACTACAAAATTAACTACAAAATGAACTACAAAATGAACTACAAAATGAACTACAAAATTAACTACAAAATTAACTACAAAATTAACTACAAAATTAACTACAAAATTAACTACAAAATTAACTACAAAATTAACTACAAAATTAACTACAAAATTAACTACAAAATTAACTACAAAATTAACTACAAAATTAACTACAAAATTAACTACAAAATTAACTACAAAATTAACTACAAAATTAACTACAAAATTAACTACAAAATTAACTACAAAATTAACTACAAAATTAACTACAAAATTAACTACAAAATTAACTACAAAATTAACTACAAAATTAACTACAAAATTAACTACAAAATTAACTACAAAATTAACTACAAAATTAACTACAAAATTAACTACAAAATTAACTACAAAATTAACTACAAAATTAACTACAAAATTAACTACAAAATTAACTACAAAATTAACTACAAAATTAACTACAAAATTAACTACAAAATTAACTACAAAATTAACTACAAAATGAACTACAAAATGAACTACAAAATGAACTACAAAATGAACTACAAAATGAACTACAAAATTAACTACAAAATTAACTACAAAATTAACTACAAAATGAACTACAAAATGAACTACAAAATGAACTACAAAATTAACTACAAAATTAACTACAAAATTAACTACAAAATTAACTACAAAATTGACTACAAAATTAACTACAAGATTAACTACAAAATTGAATACAAAATTAACTACAAAATTAACTACAAGATTAACTACAAAATTAACTACAAAATTAACTACAAAATTAACTACAAAATTAACTACAAAATTAACTACAAAATTAACTACAAAATTAACTACAAAATTAACTACAAATTTAACTACAAAATTAACTACAAAATTAATTACAAAATTAACTACAAGATTAACTACAAAATTGAATACAAAATTAACTACAAAATTAACTACAAAATTAACTACAAAATTGAATACAAAATTAACTACAGAATTAACTACAAAATTAACTACAAAATGAACTACAAAATTAACTACAAAATTAACTACAAAATTAACTACAAAATTAACTACAAAATTAACTACAAAATTAACTACAAAATTAACTACAAGATTAACTACAAAATTAACTACAAGATTAACTACAAAATTAACTACAAAATTAACTACAAAATTAACTAAAAAATTAACTAAAAAATTAACTACAAAATTAACTACAAGATTAACTACAAAATTAACTACAAAATTAACTAAAAAATTAACTACAAAATTAACTACAAAATTAACTACAAAATTAACTACAAAATTAACTACAAAATTAACTACAAAATTAACTACAAAATTAACTACAAAATTAACTACAAAATTAACTACAAAATAGCCTACAAAATTAACTACAAAATGAACTACAAAATTAACTACAAAATTAACTACAAAATTAACTACAAAATTAACTACAAAATTAACTACAAAATTAACTACAAAATTAACTACAAAATTAACTACAAAATTAACTACAAAATTAACTACAAAATTAACTACAAAATTAACTACAAAATGAACTACAAAATTAACTACAAAATTAACTACAAAATTAACTACAAAATGAACTACAAAATTAACTACAAAATGAACTACAAAATGAACTACAAAATTAACTACAAAATGAACTACAAAATTAACTACAAAATTAACTACAAAATTAACTACAAAATTAACTACAAAATTAACTACAAAATTAACTACAAAATTAACTACAAAATTAACTACAAAATTAACTACAAAATTAACTACAAAATTAACTACAAAATTAACTACAAAATTAACTACAAAATTAACTACAAAATTAACTACAAAATTAACTACAAAATTAACTACAAAATTAACTACAAAATTAACTACAAAATTAACTACAAAATTAACTACAAAATTAACTACAAAATTAACTACAAAATTAACTACAAAATTAACTACAAAATTAACTACAAAATTAACTACAAAATTAACTACAAAATTAACTACAAAATTAACTACAAAATTAACTACAAAATTAACTACAAAATTAACTACAAAATTAACTACAAAATTAACTACAAAATTAACTACAAAATTAACTACAAAATTAACTACAAAATTAACTACAAAATTAACTACAAAATTAACTACAAAATTAACTACAAAATTAACTACAAAATTAACTACAAAATTAACTACAAAATTAACTACAAAATTAACTACAAAATTAACTACAAAATTAACTACAAA
The DNA here is from genome assembly GCA_947179485.1 of Allacma fusca. Classification (NCBI taxonomy): domain Eukaryota; kingdom Metazoa; phylum Arthropoda; class Collembola; order Symphypleona; family Sminthuridae; genus Allacma; species Allacma fusca. The sequence goes on from OX359248.1 coordinate 48,062,289, forward strand.
ATTAACTACAAAATTAACTACAAAATAGCCTACAAAATTAACTACAAAATGAACTACAAAATTAACTACAAAATTAACTACAAAATTAACTACAAAATTAACTACAAAATTAACTACAAAATTAACTACAAAATTAACTACAAAATTAACTACAAAATTAACTACAAAATTAACTACAAAATTAACTACAAAATTAACTACAAAATTAACTACAAAATTAACTACAAAATTAACTACAAAATTAACTACAAAATTAACTACAAAATTAACTACAAAATTAACTACAAAATTAACTACAAAATTAACTACAAAATTAACTACAAAATTAACTACAAAATTAACTACAAAATTAACTACAAAATTAACTACAAAATTAACTACAAAATTAACTAAAAAATTAACTACAAAAATAACTACAAAATTAACTACAACATTAACTACAAAATTAACTACAACATTAACTACAAAATTAACTACAAAATTAACTACAACATTAACTACAAAATTAACTACAAAATTAACTACAAAATTAACTACAAAATTAACTACAAAATTAACTACAAAATTAACTACAAAATTAACTACAAAATTAACTACAAAATTAACTACAAAATTAACTACAAAATTAACTACAAAATTAACTACAAAATTAACTACAAAATTAACTACAAAATTAACTACAAAATTAACTACAAAATTAACTACAAAATTAACTACAAAATTAACTACAAAATTAACTACAAAATTAACTACAAAATTAACTACAAAATTAACTACAAAATTAACTACAAAATTAACTACAAGATTAACTACAAAATTAACTACAAAATTAACTACAAAATGAACTACAAAATTAACTACAAAATTAACTACAAAATTAACTACAAAATTAACTACAAAATTAACTACAAAATTAACTACAAAATTAACTACAAAATTAACTACAAAATTAACTACAAAATTAACTACAAAATTAACTACAAAATTAACTACAAAATTAACTACAAAATTAACTACAAAATTAACTACAAAATTAACTACAAAATTAACTAAAAAATTAACTACAAAAATAACTACAAAATTAACTACAAGATTAACTACAAAATTAACTACAACATTAACTACAAAATTAACTACAAAATTAACTACAACATTAACTACAAAATTAACTACAAAATTAACTACAAAATTAACTACAAAATTAACTACAAAATTAACTACAAAATTAACTACAAAATTAACTACAAAATTAACTACAAAATTAACTACAAAATTAACTACAAAATTAACTACAAAATTAACTACAAAATTAACTACAAAATTAACTACAAAATTAACTACAAAATTAACTACAAAATTAACTACAAAATTAACTACAAAATTAACTACAAAATTAACTACAAAATTAACTACAAAATTAACTACAAAATTAACTACAAAATTAACTACAAAATTAACTACAAAATTAACTACAAAATTAACTACAAAATTAACTACAAAATTAACTACAAAATTAACTACAAAATTAACTACAAAATTAACTACAAAATTAACTACAAAATTAACTACAAAATTAACTACAAAATTAACTACAAAATTAACTACAAAATTAACTACAAAATTAACTACAAAATTAACTACAAAATTAACTACAAAATTAACTACAAAATTAACTACAAAATTAACTACAAAATTAACTACAAAATTAACTACAAAATTAACTACAAAATTAACTACAAAATTAACTACAAAATTAACTACAAAATTAACTACAAAATGAACTACAAAATGAACTACAAAATTAACTACAAAATTAACTACAAAATTAACTACAAAATTAACTACAAAATTAACTACAAAATTAACTACAAAATTAACTACAAAATTAACTACAAAATTAACTACAAAATTAACTACAAAATTAACTACAAAATTAACTACAAAATTAACTACAAAATTAACTACAAAATTAACTACAAAATTAACTACAAAATTAACTACAAAATTAACTACAAAATTAACTACAAAATGAACTACAAAATGAACTACAAAATTAACTACAAAATTAACTACAAAATTAACTACAAAATTAACTACAAAATTAACTACAAGATTAACTACAAAATTAACTACAAAATTAACTACAAAATTAACTACAAAATTAACTACAAAATTAACTACAAAATTAACTACAAAATTAACTACAAAATTAACTACAAAATTAACTACAAAATTAACTACAAAATTAACTACAAAATTAACTACAAAATTAACTACAAAATTAACTACAAAATTAACTACAAAATTAACTACAAAATTAACTACAAAATGAACTACAAAATTAACTACAAAATTAACTACAAAATTAACTACAAAATTAACTACAAAATTAACTACAAAATGAACTACAAAATGAACTACAAAATTAACTACAAAATTAACTACAAAATTAACTACAAAATTAACTACAAAATTAACTACAAAATTAACTACAAAATTAACTACAAAATTAACTACAAAATTAACTACAAAATTAACTACAAAATTAACTACAAAATTAACTACAAAATTAACTACAAAATTAACTACAAAATTAACTACAAAATTAACTACAAAATTAACTACAAAATTAACTACAAAATTAACTACAAAATTAACTACAAAATTAACTACAAAATTAACTACAAAATTAACTACAAAATTAACTACAAAATTAACTACAAAATTAACTACAAAATTAACTACAAAATTAACTACAAAATTAACTACAAAATTAACTACAAAATTAACTACAAAATTAACTACAAAATTAACTACAAAATTAACTACAAAATTAACTACAAAATTAACTACAAAATTAACTACAAAATTAACTACAAAATTAACTACAAAATTAACTACAAAATTAACTACAAAATTAACTACAAAAATAACTACAAAATTAACTACAAAATTAACTACAAAATTAACTACAAAATTAACTACAAAATTAACTACAAAATTAACTACAAAATTAACTACAAAATTAACTACAAAATTAACTACAAAATTAACTACAAAATTAACTACAAAATTAACTACAAAATTAACTACAAAATTAACTACAAAATTAACTACAAAATTAACTACAAAATTAACTACAAAATTAACTACAAAATTAACTACAAAATTAACTACAAAATTAACTACAAAATTAACTACAAAATTAACTACAAAATTAACTACAAAATTAACTACAAAATTAACTACAAAATTAACTACAAAATTAACTACAAAATTAACTACAAAATTAACTACAAAATTAACTACAAAATTAACTACAAAATTAACTACAAAATTAACTACAAAATTAACTACAAAATTAACTACAAAATTAACTACAAAATTAACTACAAAATTAACTACAAAATTAACTACAAAATTAACTACAAAATTAACTACAAAATTAACTACAAAATTAACTAAAAAATTAACTACAAAAATAACTACAAAATTAACTACAAAATTAACTACAAAATTAACTACAAAATTAACTACAAAATTAACTACAAAATTAACTACAAAATTAACTACAAAAATAACTACAAGATTAACTACAAAATTAACTACAAAATTAACTACAAAATTAACTACAAAATTAACTACAAAATTAACTACAAAATTAACTACAAAATTAACTACAAAATTAACTACAAAATTAACTACAAAATTAACTACAAAATTAACTACAAAATTAACTACAAAATTAACTACAAAATTAACTACAAAATTAACTACAAAATTAACTACAAAATTAACTACAAAATTAACTACAAAATTAACTACAAAATTAACTACAAAATTAACTACAAAATTAACTACAAAATTAACTACAAAATTAACTACAAAATTAACTACAAAATTAACTACAAAATTAACTACAAAATTAACTACAAAATTAACTACAAGATTAACTACAAAATTAACTACAAAATTAACTACAAGATTAACTACAAAATTAACTACAAAATTAACTACAAAATTAACTACAAAATTAACTACAAAATTAACTACAAAATTAACTACAAAATTAACTACAAAATTAACTACAAAATTAACTACAAAATTAACTACAAAATTAACTACAAGATTAACTACAAGATTAACTACAAAATTAACTACAAAATTAACTACAAAATTAACTACAAAATTAACTACAAAATTAACTACAAAATTAACTACAAAATTAACTACAAAATTAACTACAAAATTAACTACAAAATTAACTACAAAATTAACTACAAAATTAACTACAAAATTAACTACAAAATTAACTACAAAATTAACTACAAAATTAACTACAAAATTAACTACAAAATTAACTACAAAATTAACTACAAAATTAACTACAAAATTAACTACAAAATTAACTACAAAATTAACTACAAAATTAACTACAAAATTAACTACAAAATTAACTACAAAATTAACTACAAAATTAACTACAAAATTAACTACAAAATTAACTACAAAATTAACTACAAAATTAACTACAAAATTAACTACAAAATTAACTACAAAATTAACTACAAAATTAACTACAAAATTAACTACAAAATTAACTACAAAATTAACTACAAAATTAACTACAAAATTAACTACAAAATTAACTACAAAATTAACTACAAAATTAACTACAAAATTAACTACAAAATTAACTACAAAATTAACTACAAAATTAACTACAAAATTAACTACAAAATTAACTACAAAATTAACTACAAAATTAACTACAAAATTAACTACAAAATTAACTACAAAATTAACTAAAAAATTAACTACAAAAATAACTACAAAATTAACTACAAGATTAACTACAAAATTAACTACAAAATTAACTACAAAATTAACTACAACATTAACTACAAAATTAACTACAAAATTAACTACAAAATTAACTACAAAATTAACTACAAAATTAACTACAAAATTAACTACAAAATTAACTACAAAATTAACTAAAAAATTAACTACAAAAATAACTACAAAATTAACTACAAAATTAACTACAAAATTAACTACAAAATTAACTACAACATTAACTACAAAATTAACTACAAAATTAACTACAAAATTAACTACAAAATTAACTACAAAATTAACTACAAAATTAACTACAAAATTAACTACAAAATTAACTACAAAATTAACTACAAAATTAACTACAAAATTAACTACAAGATTAACTACAAAATTAACTACAAAATTAACTACAAAATTAACTACAAAATTAACTACAAGATTAACTACAAAATTAACTACAAAATTAACTACAAAATTAACTACAAAATTAACTACAAAATTAACTACAAAATTAACTACAAAATTAACTACAAAATTAACTACAAGATTAACTACAAAATTAACTACAAAATTAACTACAAAATTAACTACAAAATTAACTACAAAATTAACTACAAAATTAACTACAAAATTAACTACAAAATTAACTACAAAATTAACTACAAAATTAACTACAAAATTAACTACAAAATTAACTACAAAATTAACTACAAGATTAACTACAAAATTAACTACAAGATTAACTACAAAATTAACTACAAAATTAACTACAAAATTAACTACAAAATTAACTACAAAATTAACTACAAAATTAACTACAAAATTAACTACAAAATTAACTACAAAATTAACTACAAAATTAACTACAAAATTAACTACAAAATTAACTACAAAATTAACTACAAAATTAACTACAAAATTAACTACAAAATTAACTACAAAATTAACTACAAATTTAACTACAAAATTAACTACAAAATTAACTACAAAATTAACTACAAAATTAACTACAAGATTAACTACAAAATTGAATACAAAATTAACTACAAAATTAACTACAAGATTAACTACAAAATTAACTACAAAATTAACTACAAAATTAACTACAAAATTAACTACAAAATTAACTACAAAATTAACTACAAAATTAACTACAAAATTGACTACAAAATTAACTACAAGATTAACTACAAAATTGAATACAAAATTAACTACAAAATTAACTACAAGATTAACTACAAAATTAACTACAAAATTAACTACAAAATTAACTACAAAATTAACTACAAAATTAACTACAAAATTAACTACAAAATTAACTACAAAATTAACTACAAATTTAAGTACTCTGCGTTGATACCACTGCTTAACATCGTCGTGTCGTGGATTAACTACAAAATTGAATACAAAATTAACTACAAAATTAACTACAAAATTAACTACAAAATTGAATACAAAATTAACTACAAAATTAACTACAAAATTAACTACAAAATTAACTACAAAATTAACTACAAAATTAACTACAAAATTAACTACAAAATTAACTACAAAATTAACTACAAAATTAACTACAAAATTAACTACAAAATTAACTACAAAATTAACTACAAAATTAACTACAAAATTAACTACAAAATTAACTACAAAATTAACTACAAAATTAACTACAAAATTAACTACAAAATTAACTACAAAATTAACTACAAAATTAACTACAAAATTAACTACAAAATTAACTACAAAATTAACTACAAAATTAACTACAAAATTAACTACAAAATTAACTACAAAATTAACTACAAAATTAACTACAAAATTAACTACAAAATTAACTACAAAATTAACTACAAAATTAACTACAAAATTAACTACAAAATTAACTACAAAATTAACTACAAAATTAACTACAAAATTAACTACAAAATTAACTACAAAATTAACTACAAAATAACTACAAAATTAACTACAAAATTAACTACAAAATAACTACAAAATTAACTACAAAATTAACTACAAAATTAACTACAAAATTAACTACAAAATTAACTACAAAATTAACTACAAAATTAACTACAAAATTAACTACAAAATTAACTACAAAATTGAATACAAAATTGAATACAAAATTAACTACAAAATTAACTACAAGATTAACTACAAAATTGAATACAAAATTAACTACAAAATTAACTACAAGATTAACTACAAAATTGAATACAAAATTAACTACAAAATTAACTACAAAATTAACTACAAAATTAACTACAAAATTAACTACAAAATTAACTACAAAATTAACTACAAAATTAACTACAAAATTAACTACAAAATTAACTACAAAATTAACTACAAAATTAACTACAAAATTAACTACAAAATTAACTACAAAATTAACTACAAAATTAACTACAAAATTAACTAAAAAATTAACTACAAAAATAACTACAAAATTAACTACAAAATTAACTACAAAATTAACTACAAAAATAACTACAAGATTAACTACAAAATTAACTACAAAATTAACTACAAAATTAACTACAAAATTAACTACAAAATTAACTACAAAATTAACTACAAAATTAACTACAAAATTAACTACAAAATTAACTACAAAATTAACTACAAAATTAACTACAAAATTAACTACAAAATTAACTACAAAATTAACTACAAAATTAACTACAAAATTAACTACAAAATTAACTACAAAATTAACTACAAAATTAACTACAAAATTAACTACAAAATTAACTACAAAATTAACTACAAAATTAACTACAAAATTAACTACAAAATTAACTACAAAATTAACTACAAAATTAACTACAAAATTAACTACAAAATTAACTACAAAATTAACTACAAAATTAACTACAAAATTAACTACAAAATTAACTACAAAATTAACTACAAAATTAACTACAAAATTAACTACAAAATTAACTACAAAATTAACTACAAAATTAACTACAAAATTAACTACAAAATTAACTACAAAATTAACTACAAAATTAACTACAAGATTAACTACAAAATTAACTACAAAATTAACTACAAAATTAACTACAAAATTAACTACAAAATTAACTACAAAATTAACTACAAAATTAACTACAAAATTAACTACAAAATTAACTACAAGATTAACTACAAAATTAACTACAAAATTAACTACAAAATTAACTACAAAATTAACTACAAAATTAACTACAAGATTAACTACAAAATTGAATACAAAATTAACTACAAAATTAACTACAAAATTAACTACAAAATTAACTACAAAATTAACTACAAAATTAACTACAAAATTAACTACAAAATTAACTACAAAATTAACTACAAAATTAACTACAAAATTAACTACAAAATTAACTACAAAATTAACTACAAAATTAACTACAAAATTAACTACAAAATTAACTACAAAATTAACTACAAAATTAACTACAAAATTAACTACAAAATTAACTACAAAATTAACTACAAAATTAACTACAAAATTAACTACAAAATTAACTACAAAATTAACTACAAAATTAACTACAAAATTAACTACAAAATTAATTACAAAATTAACTACAAAATTAACTACAAAATTAACTACAAAATTAACTACAAAATTAACTACAAAATTAACTACAAAATTAACTACAAGATTAACTACAAAATTAACTACAAAATTAACTACAAAATTACCTACAAGATTAACTACAAAATTAACTACAAAATTACCTACAAGATTAACTACAAAATTAACTACAAAATTAACTACAAGATTAACTACAAAATTAAATACAAAATTACTAAAAAATTAACTACAAGATTAACTACAAAATTGAATACAAAATTAACTACAAAATTAACTACAAAATTAACTACAAAATTTACTAAAAAATTAACTACAAAATTAACTACAAAATTAACTACAAAATTAACTACAAAATTAACTACAAAATTTACTAAAAAATTAACTACAAAATTAACTACAAAATTAACTACAAAATTAACTTCAAAATTAACTACAAAATTAACTACAAAATTAACTACAAAATTAACTACAAAATGAACTACAAAATTAACTACAAAATTAACTACAAAATTAACTACAAAATTAACTACAAAATTAACTACAAATTTAACTACAAAATTAACTACAAAATTAACTACAAAATTAACTACAAAATTAACTACAAAATTAACTACAAAATTAACTACAAAATTAACTACAAAATTAACTACAAAATTAACTACAAAATTAACTACAAAATTAACTACAAAATTAACTACAAAATTAGCTACAAAATTAACTACAAAATTAACTACAAAATTAACTACAAAATTAACTACAAAATTAACTACAAAATTAACTACAAAATTAACTACAAAATTAACTACAAAATTAACTACAAAATTAACTACAAAATTAACTACAAGATTAACTACAAAATTAACTACAAAATTAACTACAAAATTAACTACAAGATTAACTACAAAATTGAATACAAAATTAACTACAAGATTAACTACAAAATTAACTACAAAATTAACTACAAAATTAACTACAAGATTAACTACAAAATTGAATACAAAATTAACTACAAGATTAACTACAAAATTAACTACAAAATTGAATACAAAATTAACTACAAGATTAACTACAAAATTAACTACAAAATTAACTACAAAATTAACTACAAAATTGAATACAAAATTAACTACAAGATTAACTACAAAATTAACTACAAAATTAACTACAAAATTAACTACAAAATTAACTACAAAATTAACTACAAAATTAACTACAAAATTAACTACAAAATTAACTACAAAATTAACTACAAAATTAACTACAAAATTAACTACAAAATTAACTACAAAATTAACTACAAAATTAACTACAAAATTAACTACAAAATTAACTACAAAATTAACTACAAAATTAACTACAAGATTAACTACAAAATTAACTACAAGATTAACTACAAGATTAACTACAAAATTAACTACAAAATTAACTACAAAATTAACTACAAAATTAACTACAAAATTAACTACAAAATTAACTACAAAATTAACTACAAAATTAACTACAAAATTAACTACAAAATTAACTACAAAATTAACTACAAAATTAACTACAAAATTAACTACAAAATTAACTACAAAATTAACTACAAAATTAACTACAAAATTAACTACAAAATTAACTACAAAATTAACTACAAAATTAACTACAAAATTAACTACAAAATTAACTACAAAATTAACTACAAAATTAACTACAAAATTAACTACAAAATTAACTACAAAATTAACTACAAAATTAACTACAAAATTAACTACAAAATTAACTACAAAATTAACTACAAAATTAACTACAAAATTAACTACAAAATTAACTACAAAATTAACTACAAAATTAACTACAAAATTAACTACAAAATTAACTACAAAATTAACTACAAAATTAACTACAAAATTAACTACAAAATTAACTACAAAATTAACTACAAAATTAACTACAAAATTAACTACAAAATTAACTACAAAATTAACTACAAAATTAACTACAAAATTAACTACAAATTTAACTACAAAATTAACTACAAAATTAACTACAAAATTAACTACAAAATTAACTACAAAATTAACTACAAAATTAACTACAAAATTAACTACAAAATTAACTACAAAATTAACTACAAAATTAACTACAAAATTAACTACAAAATTAACTACAAAATTAACTACAAAATTAACTACAAAATTAACTACAAAATTAACTACAAAATTAACTACAAAATTAACTACAAAATTAACTACAAAATTAACTACAAAATTAACTACAAAATTAACTACAAAATTAACTACAAAATTAACTACAAAATTAACTACAAAATTAACTACAAAATTAACTACAAAATTAACTACAAAATTAACTACAAAATTAACTACAAAATTAACTACAAAATTAACTACAAAATTAACTACAAAATTAACTACAAAATTAACTACAAAATTAACTACAAAATTAACTACAAAATTACCTACAAAATTAACTACAAAATTAACTACAAAATTAACTACAAAATTAACTACAAAATTAACTACAAAATTAACTACAAAATTAACTACAAAATTAACTACAAAATTAACTACAAAATTAACTACAAAATTAACTACAAAATTAACTACAAAATTAACTATAAAATTAACTACAAAATTAACTACAAAATTAACTACAAAATTAACTACAAAATTAACTACAAAATTAACTACAAAATTAACTACAAAATTAACTACAAAATTAACTACAAAATTAACTACAAAATTAACTACAAAATTAACTACAAAATTAACTACAAAATTAACTACAAAATTAACTACAAAATTAACTACAAAATTAACTACAAAATTAACTACAAAATTAACTACAAAATTAACTACAAAATTAACTACAAAATTAACTACAAAATTAACTACAAAATTAACTACAAAATTAACTACAAAATTAACTACAAAATTAACTACAAAATTAACTACAAAATTAACTACAAAATTAACTACAAAATTAACTACAAAATTAACTACAAAATTAACTACAAAATTAACTACAAAATTAACTACAAAATTAACTACAAAATTAACTACAAAATTAACTACAAAATTAACTACAAAATTAACTACAAAATTAACTACAAAATTAACTACAAAATTACCTACAAAATTAACTACAAAATTAACTACAAAATTAACTACAAAATTAACTACAAAATTAACTACAAAATTAACTACAAAATTAACTACAAAATTAACTACAAAATTAACTACAAAATTAACTACAAAATTAACTACAAAATTAACTACAAAATTAACTACAAAATTAACTACAAAATTAACTACAAAATTAACTACAAAATTAACTACAAAATTAACTGTATTAATTTTTTATTTTGGGTTTCGGGTTGGTCCGAAATTATAAATTTACTGAATATTCGACTAGAGTTGAATTTAGAACAGATAAGTTGCGTGCATAATTGACGTTGCTCATAATTAATTCATTTCTTTCGTGTATTTGCATGCTTTTGTCGTTAACTGTATTTTATACGTACACATGCTTTATAATTTAGAAACGTTCATTTAAGCATGATAGTTTGTCTTCAAAAATTTTCAGAGCCAATAAGTTTTTTTCCGATGAATGTGGTGATTTGTAATGGATAGTATTTCAATATAATAGAATATGGAAATAGATGATTCACAGCAGATTTAGTTTTTACTGAAAATGCTGTTTTTTCATCGAGTTTTTAAACAATTTGAAGTTGAAACAAAAGTGCATAAAACGGGCTTGGTTGAACATCGAATATTAAACCCGTTGGCTGGCCAGGTCAGGCTAACAGAGTATTTGTTCGGGTTTCTTCTGGGTTCGGGACTAAAGTCAAGTCCGAATCCCACCTTTAGGTATAAGCACCACTATCTACTGAGCTGTCCAAGATACATTGTATTTTAAATACATGTATTTTAAATACATATTTCAAATACGTATTTCAAATACATTTTTGTATTTTTTATTTTAGTGGCTAGATTTGTATTTTGGAGTTTGTATTTTAGTGCCTAGATATGTATTTTGTATTTTGTAGTTTGTATTTTGTCTTACGACGCAATGTATTTTGTAGTTTGTATTTTTTGTTACTTAAGTAAAGTAAGCAATGTAGTTTGTATTTTGTGTTACTTAAGTAAAGTAAGCAATGTATTTTGTAGTTTGTATTTTGTGTTACTTAAGTAAAGTAAGCAATGTATTTTGTAGTTTGTATTTTGTGTTACTTAAGTAAAGTAAGCAATGTATTTTGTAGTTTGTATTTTGTTCGCTATATAAGCTACTTGTGTTTTTTGTTGGCGCACTTTCTTTGGGTTTGAAATTTCCGTTTATGCCAAAAACCAATCACATCAATGAAGTTAAACGAAATTCAATCGTTTTTACATCCCATAAAGCTAAATTCAAGATTTTGCATTTTCTAAGTTTCAAGTATGTATTTAGTATTTTGTAGTTTGTATTTTCGTCGCTTGAAGAATGTATTTTGTATTTTGTAGTTTGTATTTTCGACGCCTGAGGAATGTATTTTGTAATTTGTATTTTCGACGCCTGAAGAATGTATTTAGTATTTTGTGATTTGTATTTATGGAGCATGTATTTTGGACAGCTCTGTTAATCCCTTGCAATTAATTAAAATTGCCTGGTGTCATTGGTTCGGCAGTTATCGTGACGATAGACAAGCAGACATCCCGACTTCGCAATAGGGATTTTCAACTTCGCTTCGCCCCTTATAATCGGGAATATGACGAATTTACTTGAGAGTAAGAGTGGCAGTTTATTTTGCAGACTAAAATTTATGTCTATGCAATTTTATCAGCATACATAGATAATAAATTGTAGATTGTGTATAATGTGTATGCAAAACCCAAAATGACATACACTATCAGGTGTCTCGTTCCAGCGTCCAAACGGCTAAAATGGCATGACATTTACTTGAAAACTTTGTATGTTTTATTCTCTTATTAAGTACTTATATTACCAGTGTTATAAGTTCGAGCCTTTTGCCTGTACAGTTCTTGATGGATCCTTACAATTCAGCTACATATATAAGCCTCACTCACTCAGTGTGAAAAGGAATAAAAAAGTAGGGCCACATATTGTATGTGAGGATCCCAATTGGGAGGGAGAAGCGCTATTGTAGCTTAAACTTATAGCTTATAAGCATTGGTAAAAGTGAATAGTCAAGGTCAAAGAACCACTCTGAGTATGTACAAACAGGCCAGTGCTGACATATTGATAATTTTTGCAGTTCATATATGCAGAGACTCCAGCTAAACGGATGATAATTCAACCTCCAAAAAGTGAGTGTTTAGAAGCATTTAATTTTACCACTCTTGACAGGCACTCATTAAAAAGTCTTAAAAATTATTAAATCTCGATCCATTCAATAAGATTATACAGGGTTGGGACTGATCCGATCCAAATATTTATTCTGGTCCAATTTAGTTCTAAGTTCGAATTTGAATTAGCCCAAGTTTTGTGTTGAACCAATGAATCTGTTCTAAAGTTTTGAATCATATGAGAACCGTTTCTGTATGAGAACCAGACAGGACATTCAGTTGGACCAAGCATACATATGTAGATATATGGACACTCCCGTTAAAGCTAATCCCTATTTTGACCGATCTTGCCCATAGCGTAATGACATCCGGTTTCTTCATGAAAATCCCATAACATTTCACATAACGGAGCGTCAATACATATTCGTACAATAATTTATGGTGAAATAAGCAATTATTATTAATTTTAATATCCTTAAAAACATTGACTTTACTTCATGTCTGTTAACCAGAACTTGTTCTAGGACATTGGAACAAATATTTAGAAGTTTGGAAAAGTATTTGCTCCTACTACAGGAATCTAAGTTTGTATTTGTCACTCACGTATGAAACCTAGATTGGGGACATTGTTTCGTATCACTCAGATTGAAAGAATTTCTGGAAACAAATAAATAGTACTAACCATGGTAAATAGAATATATATGGTAGTGACAATCCCCATAAGAGCAAACCGCGCGAAACAAAATCGAACGCGTGACGTCACCGTGGAAGTTTCTTTAGACGAGTTCCCTGTATTCTTATTGTTAGATGTGTTTAGAGGCCTTTTATTTGAGTTTAATTATAGTTCTAATTCGAAGTAATTTAAAAAATATATATTAATTTGTTCGCTGAAAAACAGGGCATTTAATATGTCATACGCGTGTGCTGCAGCAACATGTCCCAGAACAAAAACAACAAAAGTAGTGAGAGGGACGTCTTTGACACTCCACACGTTTCCCAAACATGATAAAATACTGTCAAAAGTTTTGGGGAAGAAGCGCAAAAGAAAACATAAATTCAAGGTTTTTTCCAAACACCAGTACTGCTGATTACGAAAAATATTTAAAAAGTGAATTGATGGGACTACCGTCAAACAAATTACTGAAAAAAGATTCCGTGCTAGAAGTGTTTTCTAATCCTAAGACAGCTTAGCAGACTCCATTAAAAAGCCTTAGACAGTATAGACATTTGTATATAATGACAGGAAGGATTTATTTAAAATCAACTAGCCAAGGAGAAAATAAGCAATTAGTAAGTAATATTTTACGCTATAATCCGTTTCCAAAGGCACTATTAGATTTACAGATCATTGACGAACATTTGGAAGAAAGCCACAAGTTTGGGATATATGTATTAATTTTGCAATAATTGCTCATTTATATTTGTTTTGCATTATCTAGTTGCTTTTCTGTGGGTTTCTTCCAAATTTAAAGCAACTAGATTACACAAAAAATATAAACTATGGTCTAAACACAACGGTCATTCAAAATTAGTTTATTGCAACCCGGATCTATTGCCACAGAACCTTCGTCCACGAATCAAAATGACACCGAAAAGCAGTCTCTATTCTATTTTTGGGCTACATTTCGTTTAAATCAAATAAAAAGGTGGGTGAAAATAAATTTGACATTGCTGGTTGTTTAGGATCAATAAGATAAACTTCAAAATCAATATTGTCTCATAGAGGGTTTTGTAATTTGAGCAACTTGCGAAAAGCTGCTCCGTATTTGATTATTCAAAAGTTATACTACTGAAATAATATTTACAAATTTTGAAAGGAAAATAAAACTAATAATTGTCGATTTCTTTTAACTTTAATTAATTACTTTAAGTACTAATTAGCGTCGCAAACAATGGGAAGAAAGACACTTGTTTACAAGTGTAGGGTATGGATGAAAAATTAATCATCTTCCCCCGTGACGTCACCATAAGTGAAACTCCGCCCTCTTTTCTACTGTGTAGGGATTGTCACCCCGTTGGTACTAACGGAAAATAGATATGTTTACAATCCAAATATTTTCTGCTCCAAGTTTTACTCCTTTTGATAGACTTGTCTATGTGCCCAGATCTCAAAAATCTCTCAGCCACAGGTCTTTGGTCCTGCTCTTGGACCAGGCCTGACCAATACTTGAACTCCACTGATATAGCATCACCCTTTAAAGCATCAGTCTTTAAATGACTGTTTTTATACCAGGAAAAATTAAAATAGTGGAAAATGGGTATGAGTCAAACTTTTTAGACACCTATAGAGAACATGCTTGTACCTTATTAAGTCAAGCGAACACTTCAGTTTATCATTTAATTACCACAGGCATAAGTATTCAATGTAATTTCTGATTTATTTTTTGCGTAAGAGCTACAATCGTCTCATCAAATATTTCCTTTTTTGTGAATCCTATTTTCTGATACATGTTTTGACTTTAGTTGTACAGTATGGAATGCATAATGCATTAGGGTACAGTTTTTGTTAATGTTATGTGTTATGTTAAAGTTCACCTGGGGATGCTATTTATTGTTAATTGTTTAGCTTTTGTTAATTATACCCATTTATTAATTTATACACATCCATTGATCAATAGTAATTGAACAATGCTATTAGATATGTCTCGATATTCTTTACTGGTGATCGGCTTCATCTCATGGGTTTAGACTTTTAATGACAAGCTCAAACTTCCAATTAGTTTCTAAATGTCTGAGGTAAATTGAATTGCTGCTGAAGAAAAATGCTGTCACTCAGAGTCACGGACCTGAGATCCCACGCAAATAAATTTTACGGAGATAAATAATCGAGCCTCGCGCAGGCTTCCTTTTTCATGGGAATTACGTTAGAATTACATAGACAGAGTATTCAGTCATATTCTAGCCCGCACTTGATGATTTCAGTTCTGATAAACTTTGTCACAAAGGTCTAGCAAAAGGGTTGGAGGAGGTATTACTCCCCTGGCTCATGTCTTTGACTTTCAACAGGCAAAAAATGTTATGACTCAACATTCAACCATTGAGTAGTAATTTGAGGTCGAAGTGCTAATAGTAAAAAAGTGTCGTGGATTTGTTGTTGCTCTTGTTTGTCATTCATTCGTTTACTGAACAAATATCAGTGGAGTCTCTCTGGCTCCATAGAAGTAATAATCCAAGGCTGCGAAGCTTATAGGCAGAAATAGCCGGTGGCCGATAGTGTCACAATATTATTGCGGACTGGTTTAACAATGGAAGAACCTGTAAGTGACAGTGGGATGGAATCATTTTGCGGGTCAAAATTATGGGTGAGTTGAATAATTATTATATTTTTGATTATGCGTGTGAATTAATTGAGTATTTTGAACTTTATAATACAATAATATTGCATAAAGTTGTGCAGGCTCAAAGGATGTTATAAATTCAGTTGTTTGCTTTTATTCATTATTATAGGATTTAAATACGACATGGTACACAGAGACACCCGACCTGACGCCTTGTTTTCAAAAGACCGTTCTTGTTGGGATCCCCTGCAGCTTCTTATGGTTTTGTGCAGGATTAGACATATGCCGAAGGAATGTAGTGCGGGAAGCAATTCCTAATTCAGTGATAAATATTTCTACAAGAATTCTTACTACAGTTTTAGTTATCCTTAGCTTAGTCCGTTTTGTGTGTTCATTTGTCAAGTTTAATCCAGAGATAGAAGTTTATCCTGTGGATCAAGTGTCACCTGCTTTGGAGACAGTAACTTACGTAAGTTGACACTTTGTAGTTAACAATTAACCTCATGTATTTAAATGTGAATTAGTGTTGCAGTGTGTTGTCTTTAATTAGTAGTTGTTGACAATGCACATTTTCCAGCAAAATCATTTTCCTCCCAAACCATATAAGGTCAAATAAGTTAAAAATATTCCTTTTCGTAATTATTGGGCTGACCCGTTTTTGAAGATTTTTCAACATTTGTTTTATCCCGCTATACCAAATAGTCTCCATGCAGTTGTGAAGGAAAAGCGACAAGGGAGGATCTTGCATAATGGACAATTTTAAATAAATATGCTAATAATTTGCTAAAATGTTTAATGAAATTTGATGGTTATTTAGAGCAAATGCAAGCGCATTCGAAGAAGTGATTCATATTACCTTAATTGTCCTGCGTTGAATGGCCAGGATTTAATGATTTGTCCCCTTTAGCCCGTATAAGGGAGTGATTCATAAAATATTTGACTGCCCCAGTTTGTAGCAAATATCTCTCCCTTATAGGTGGGCTAAAGGTGGGGGGGAGCGCAGAACTAACTGCGATCACCCTATACTTCCGGCAAAGGAGGAAACAGCGTAATGCTAGGTTTAACATCGTGGTAAATCAGCGTCATGATGAACTATATATTTCCGAACTTTACACAAATGAGATCAAATACGCTTCTTCTCCAACTATTTTTCTTGCTGTTTGACTTCCAACATTACCCTTTGAACAGGAATTACACAACTGTCACAAAATTAAAATTACATTTAATGTCACAGTACTAATTAAAACTTTTTATTTTTATTATAAAACGGAGTTACCATTTTCAGAATGAACCTCTGTTCTTCACTCTTTTGTCCACTACATACAGTATTTAATGCAGGGGCATTGTGCAATTAGGAAAAGCACATATTTTACCCTACTTCTATTTCACCCGTTACAAAATATTCTTGCTTTATTACACTTCCCTGACCCCTGTGTCGAGAGTTTTTGGGCTAGCAGGAGGGAACAATTCTTTTATAAAATCAGGAGAAAAAATCCCTAACTGCAGTCGAAGAATCGATAGCAATTGAAGCGAAGCGCTCGTGTCAAGCTAATGTAAGATTAGTTGAAAGTCAATGTAATGGTTGGCTAATTGTGTCCTGGGACCTGTGTACGGCATGCATTTTGAAGTAGATGTATACAACAAAGCTCATTATTTCAATACGTCAATACATGAGGCGGGTGGATTACCAGGAAAAGGGGATAATTACAAATGAAACAAAAAGTTGTGAAAATTATTTTTCACGGCCGCAGTGAAAACCGAATTCATTTCCGTGGTTAAATCAGATTTTTACTCAAGTTTGATTTTTTTCTCGAAATTTCAGAAAATTTTGGAAATTGGAAAATTGACGCCGGTGACAATAGTCCTAAACCTAGAAATTTCGAAAAAACTGTCCAATAAAAACCAGTTTTAACCAAAACGTACCACCGGCTTGGCTAATATTACGCATGCATGCACAAAGGGTTGCCAAGTGGTCAGAAATGGCCTGGTTATTATTGGTTAAAATCCGGTTCTAACCGGCCCGGACCTGTTGTATAGGTTGGCATAAAATGGCCATAATTAATACTATCCAAATAAGTCCACTGTCCAATAAAAACCGGTTGTTACCATTTTTGCCACTGGCTTGGCCTTTATTGATAAAAGCCGGTTTTTTTGCCAACCCTGCATATCATACTAACTGGGATTGGGTTTTAAACTTCACTTCAACATTTCAGCATGAGTGTATGCAAACCAGTTCAAATATTTCAGTTTCTGAGAACTTCGGAAAAATTTCGCTCATAAAATGCGCTACTACCACAAGCTGCGAAATTAATTTTCATTTATACTAAAGTGAAACGCATACGTCGCCCATCGCTTCGCTCATCGAGCTGTCGGTCAACCGATTGCAATTTACGATTTTTATTCACTCATTTAGTCATGATTTTTTAAAATTGAAGCTCAAGTATACTATTGAAAATGTTCGTAACACCTTACTAGTGGTCCCAATCTTTCAATTCAATTTAAAAAATTCGTTTTGATTCAATTCAAATTATGAATTGAATGAAATTCAATGATTCGATTCAATTCACGATTCACAGGATTCACTTTGATTCATTTCTGCGTGCTGAATTGAATCGAATTATGATTCAAATCATTCAGACAGTAAAAGGTGGTAACATAAACATTTTATTTAAGGATTTTATAATGACTACATAAAACCGCGAAAGATTATAATTCAAAAAATTTCACTATCACTAAAATTGTCAATACAGTATACTCTCGCTATAAGGAATATCCTTATAAGGGATTATTTGATATAAGGGATTGAGATTTCCAGTCCCGATTCCCATTTACACAACGTATAACAATATGGTCAGAAGGGACAAATTTTGCAAATTGAGCATCGATTATAGCGAGAGTTGACTGTAACTTTAGCAAATTCGAGTTGCATATCCTGTTAATTAATTGTCACATTATGATCTAAATTGGACGGTTAGTAAATGCTGTAATAATAAATTATAATAATTGATGTATTTCATGTATAAAAATTATTATTTACAAAGTAATTGATAAGTCGGTTTCCCAACAAAAATCAAAAATGTCTCTCAGAAACACGTACGAAATTTTTAATGTGATGCGTTACTTGCTGCATTTTTAGCGGGATATGTAAACAAATTCGTTGCAAGTGAATCATTTGAACATACCTGGGCGCACTCGCACTCATTGAGTGCATGCCTCGCACTCAGCCTCGCACTCAACGCCCTCAAATTGAGTGCGAGTTCGAGTTCCGATTTGAAATTTCTGCGCTCACAGTAATGAGGTAGAGTGATCATTCAAATTATGTGCACTCAAGAGGCAGAGGCTGAGTGCAGTGTTTTGCACTCACAACTAGGGTATACGAAATAGAAAATACACTAGAAAGTATAGTACTTACAAAATGTCAAATGCAAAATACCTTAAAAAAATTTACGGCTTGAAAAATACTAAACACAAAATACGGAATGCATTTCAAGTACTATTTCAAATACAACATCTCAAAATATTCCGCATCCCTGGACTTTAGTTAATTTTTTCAGAGGTATCAGCGTCCCGACTTCTAAATTGTAATTTGAGGAAAAAATTGAGCCCCATCAAATACAGCTGCTTTGACTAATTTGTCAAGGAATCATTTGAGAAATATTAAAAAATTTCCACAAAATGAAGTATAAATACATATTTAGTATTATCTTGTATTAGCTAAAACGGGGGAACATGATGAAACACCAAGTTCATTGAGAGGGGTGAGATCTATCACAAGTAACCACAAAACTAATTGTGAGACGTTGTTTTCGAAAAAAACGGTGTTGGTAAAGGAGATCCGGGTATTCAATCCAGCCATTAATTATAACACCCACTCGATGGTGCGAGAGGGCTATGAGGGCACTCAAGCTATGAGTGCGAGTGCAAAAATTTTGGGAGAGTACTTTGAGGCAGGAGTTTGAGTGCAGCGGGGCACAACTCATGAGTGCGAGCGCGAGGGGAGTTTAAAGATCCACCATTGTAATTGAGTGCGAGTGCAAACGAAACGCCCAGGTATGCATTTGAATCGTGATTCAAGGCATTTCGCGTGATTTCATTCATGAAGTGAATTGAATGAAATGATTCAATTCATGCTTTGAATTGAATCGAAAAATGATGAATCAGAATTGAATTGAATCGAAAAATGATGAATCAGAATTGAATTGAATCGAATCGAATCGAGTTTTTTTGATTCAGAATTGAAAGATCGGGACCACTACACCTTACTTTGGTAAAACGCTACTGTGTAAGTTAATGATTCTCAGACTGGCTACAGTTGGTCATATTTAAACTCAAGAACTGGTCAGATCTGGTGTCTTGTCTTGACCTCCAAATATTATAGTAAGAACAAGTAAAACAAGATTAGTCTGGGATTTATTTTTGAATCCAATGAAATCCTACCACACAGTAGAGCATCACTCCGTGGGATATTTTAGGTCCGTACCCGCCCGCGGCCCGTAAATGTTTACCCGTGCCCGCCCGGCCCGAAATTAAAGTTCAACAATAAAGCCCGGCCCGGCCCGTAAAATTTAAAAAAGCCCGTAGCCCGCCCGCTAATACCAGTGCAGCTTGTAAATCCATAGCTATAGACCCAGAACAATTTGTTAATTCAATTTTTCATTTTCGCCTTTTTTTAAATGAAATTGGTAAGAGCTGGTGTTGCTTCCACTGCAGAATTCTTACAATTATGTTTGGCCAGAGTTGACGTACCTCCTTAGCGCGATTGCCTGCTAAAATGTCCCTGCACTCATTGCATTCACATAATTTATGGAAACCTATATTCAACTAGTACGTGTTTAAATGATTTCCAAACTTGCAATCTTCCGACTGTTTCCTGTAATTTAATTCGTTGACATTGGATGTCAAGTCTTAAAGATAAAAAATACAAACGTTCCATGTATTCAAGCAAATGTACTTTTACAACCCTTGATCCAGCGTGCACCACACATGAATTTTTCCACGGGCTTTTACGGGCTTTCACGGTCTTTTTCAACCGCATTGAAAAGACCGTACCCGCCCGTAGCCCGTCAAGTGTAATAAATTTTACCCGTACCCGCCCAAAGCCCGGGCGGGCCGGGCTTTTTACGGGCTTACCCGCAAATTTCAACCACCCGAGATGCTCTACCACACAGCATAAACTGTGTACATCCTTCTTCTGCTTCAATGGCGACCATTCTGTCCAATACAGGCAGTTTGCTTGCACTTGAAGCAAGCACAAAAAACTTCATCGCGATAGAAATCATGATCTAGATTTTTATAATAGGGGGAAAATTTGTTGATTATGTTATTGTTAAGGGGTTGTTTCCATGATTTTTTGTTTTTGCGTAGTATGTGTATGTACATGTGTATACATAATTATTTTGGAACCAGAGTTTAGCATTACTGCTGGAAGTTTATAAAAAACAACGGGGAGTTGCCAATTCTGCAGTATTATTTACGTTTTGGTTCCTGGCGCTCTTTTGCAAAGTGTTCGAATTTCAGTCAGCAATACGACGGTTACCATTGGACGATGTAAGTGTGAGAACATTTCGAAACGACAATATTTATTTTCGGTATCGACCCATTATTTGAAAGGCTTTTCGTTGTTTTATTTCAGCGTTATAAAATTGTTTTTCTTTGTACAGGGCAATTATCAAGAAATATGCTCTTTTGTGGTACTTATGATTTCATATCCGTTAGTGGTTATTTCGTTTATCTTCAAATGTTTCTCCGATGCAGCTCCGCAACAACCAAATAATGGAGATGGCAATGAGGATGTAAGAAGTTAATTCAATAAATTACTACTTTTGATGAACGCGTAGGGCTGAGTTCTACTTTCCCGGCCACAAACGTGCCTTCCACCTTCCACTCATCCATATATTAACTCTAAAATTCATACTTACACCAGATGCCATTGATTATTATAATGCAGTAATAATTGCGGAAACATTTTACTGTTACAAAATCATTGTGTACAATGATGGTCAGATATCGATGGCATTGTGTAGCATTATGTCAAAGGACTTGGGTAAAAATCAACCACTGGAAAACCCCGTGGTTCAAAAAAGCTCATTTGTCATACCTATCGGTGAATTGATTTTTAACAAGAGATCCAAAAAGTTTTTTCCGTAACAACTAAAGATAAATTGTAAGACGCACAATTAGCGCTGCTCCTTACTTTTCCCAATACATTAAAACGTTGATTTACAGTTTGAATAATCGTATACAGTGGGCAACGCATTAACTATCTGCAGTTCGCAATTTGTATTTCACCCGGCAGACCACAGATTGCTCTGTTAATTAACATGGGGAACCAGGTCGAAGAACCTTCTACTGGTAAAATTTATGTGAAACATCAGATGGAAGGTGCACAATCTGTAAAATTTTGGTGGAAGGTGGAAATCCTGGTGGAAGGTAAGCTTGTGGCCGGGAAGGTCCAACTTGTAGTACAGATTGCAGGTGGCGTTTTTTGAGTTTCTTCAAGTGATTCATCCTAAAACAGGCTTTACACAAACAGTCGCCACAATCCAGCGCATCTTCGCTATCGAAAATATTCCTTCATTGGATCTGGCCAATCATTTACTTAGGATATAAAAGGCCTCTAGAGACGTCTGACTTGTGGGCTTTAAATCGAGAGGACCAGGCTCATGAAACTGTGGAACTATTCAGCAAATACTGGATACCGGAGTTCGAAAAATGTCAACAGCGGAATAAGCTGATACAGGAAAGCTCGGATAGCGAGGTGGCAGGCGACGAAGAAATTTTGATAGCACCAGATAAAAAGGCTTCTAAAGCCACGGCTAGCATTCTTCCCGCTCTTTGGAGAGCTAACTCGCCAGAATTCCTTTGGAGTTGCTTTTTGCTTCTAATAGCACGGCTTCTTTCATTTACAACGCCCCAAATCTTAAAGTGAGTGTAGATTCTCATTTGAGTTCAAAATCTTGTAAATCGATGAAGCATTAAAAAATTAATTATTTTTGTTTTGTGGTTGTACTTGCAGCTTGTTAATTAACCACGTAAACTCGGATGAAGAACCATGGAAAGGATATTTCTACGCTGTCCTCATGCTGATTGTTAACACAGCTGTAATATTTTTGTCCGAACATCAATTTTTAATAAAAACACTAGTGGGATTGCGGACTCGCAATGCACTTTGCAGTGCTGTTTACAGAAAATCTTTGGTGATTTCCAGTGCCGCAAGGAAAGGCATGTCGTCTCAATGTTCCTACTCAAAATTAATGTATGAGGTCATTAGTACTATTGAATTTAACTGAAACCTTGAAAATTGCAGAGGCCACTGCTGGTGAAATTGTAAATCTGATGAGTGTGGATTCTCAGCGATTCCTGGATATAATGATGTTCGTGACCTCAGTTTGGAGTGCTCCGCTTGATATTGGGCTAACTTTGTACTTTCTATGGCAATTACTTGGGCCAAGTGCTTTAGCTGGATTAGCTGTCATGGTACTGCTGGTACCAGTCACGGCGGTCGTAACTAGTTTAAGGGAGAAATTACAAACCAAGCAAATGGCGGCCAAAGATGAGAGAGTGAAGCTTGTTAATGAAGTATTATCGGGAATTAAAGTAAGTAGCGTATTTAACAAGTGAATTTTGGAAACTATAACAATTTTCCCGACTAATGGCTATAATAATTGGTTGCCAAAATAATAGGTTTTGAAGTTCTACGCTTGGGAAACCTCTTTTGAGGAAGAAATCAAAAAAATTCGACAGAAGGAAATCAACATCCTAAAGAAGGAAGCTTACCTTGACTCCTTTAGTGAATTCGTGTGGTACACTGCGCCTTTCTTGGTAATAGCTTGGTTTGTTTGAACGAATCTGTCTTCCGAGCGATATTTTGTCAGCGGAAATTTTCTGTAGAATTGGCATAAAACCGTTATTTCCTTGTAACATTTTCAGATGGCATTTGGAACTTTTGCAACTTACGTTTTAATCGACCCAAAAAATATTTTGGACGCTAGGAAAGCGTTCGTTGCCATTACTTTGTTCAACATTGTTCGAACGCCAATGTATTTACTTCCCTGGATGATTGCAAAATTTGTACAGGTAATATTTTATTTGGCATTGTAGTTTCCTCGCGGGAAATAATTCTCTTAAAAGTTTGTTTTATGGAGAATATTTTTTCAAACAGGCGAAAGTTAGTGTGGTGCGATTGAATAAGTTTTTGAACGCTGAGGAAATCGATAGGAGTGCAATAACTCATTTCTCCATGAATAACGGTATCAAGCAAATTCATCAGCTATAAATCTTTGAGTTACTTGATTACGCAATGTTATACTTTGTAGATCAAATTTTATTTAGGTGCAGCTATAAGTATTGAAGATGGTGTTTTTTGCTGGGAGGATAATCCAACTTTAAGAAACATCAATGTCGAGATAAAACAAGGATCATTAGTGGCCGTTGTTGGTGTAGTCGGTTCAGGGAAATCCTCGTTGTTGTCTGCAATCCTCGGGGAGTTACAAATGCAAAGTGGTACAATTAATACTTTGGTAAGAGTAATGAGAAATGGTGGTGCTGCGTGACTCACATGATAATCTCGTGCTACTGTATACAATTTGTGGATACGTTTGTGCGTGCCGATTCAATCGGAGACATCGGTTAGGTTACGCATAACCAGGGCTATTGAGGTTAGGTGCAGCGGAACTTTATGCGTTAGGGTTATGGATAGTGGAACTTTATGCGTTATGTCAGGGGGGGGGTTAATATTGACTAAATAGTTTCACAGTTAGAAGATACAGGATAGAGAGAGCTGCACAAACAAGGGAACGGGGTCTTTTACTGTAGGGTATATGTAGGGGGCGTTACTTGGGTTAGATTTAGGGGAGCTGTTTAGATTTAGGCTTAGATCTCAAGGAATTTTATACTTTAGAAGGAATGTATGTTTTTAGGGGCAGCGTCAGCGCCCCTTATGGGTTTGTGCTGGATTTACGTCTCTACGTCTTTTTATGAACACGATTACTAAACAACACGTTATTGTATTTTGCTGAAACTTGGTACACATAGTCTCCACGCGTAAAGATAGATGAGTTCGTAGATGAGCTCAATTGGTCAAGCCTTTACAAGAGTTACATAACGTTAGCGCTGTCCCTTTGTAGTAGCCCCCTGTCAACTGTGTCATAAATCGTTGCGAAGCGATGATTTTTTTGGTGGCGTTAGCCATATAGTATTAATATATACATACATTGTCCGTATATCCGTGCGTTCGCGGACAAGATATCTCAAAATTGACGGTACCGATTTCTTGGAAACTCTTTGTAAACAATACTCGTATGAATAGCAAGGATGAGTTCACATTTGGTTGAAGTTTTTGAGAAAAGAAACCGAAGTTTTAATTACGTTATCTCAAAAGCTACTCGACCGTTTTCGATGAAACGTTTTAGACATTACTCGTATCAACACTACGATTGTTTTTGTAGTTACTTTAAATAGAGGTCGTAGTTTTAATGAAAGCAGTTCTTGGAATTTGGAAATTTCAATTAAACGACAGTAATCAATGACATTGCTATGCACTCTGTAACCAGAAAGCCACACCTTCTTAGCAAGGTCTTCTTACTTGTGACCTATTCTAAACCTAGAAAAAAAATTGCATTTTCCAGTTCATGGGTTCTCAGTTATCAAAGTGACAAACATTCGCAGTAGGGGCTTGCAGCTTCGTTTTGCCCCTAATAAGTTTGGTTTCAATCATTACATAATTATCATTGTCAGTAAGTTCTCTCGTTGTTCTGCTGTAGCGAGACCAAGAAAAGTAAACGCATTTTTAGCATTCTTCTAGGGCTCTGTTGCTTACGTAGCTCAACAAGCGTGGATTCAAAATGATACACTCAAAGGAAATATTCTTTTCGGCAAAAATTTCAATTCAGTTTTCTATAACAACGTAATAAAGGCATGTGCGTTGGAACCGGATTTGGAAATCTTGCCCGGTGGAGACAACACCGAAATAGGCGAAAAGGTAAACTAGAGAACATGCAGATGATAATATTCGGCTTAAACCCGGATTTTTTCATCATATTCAATACAAAATGAAATTTTCGTATTCATTTCGTACTCAATGCTACTATTGACTTTCAGGGCATTAATTTAAGTGGAGGTCAAAACCAACGCGTAGCCCTTGCCAGAGCAGTTTATAACGACGCGGATTTGTATCTTCTGGATGATCCCTTAAGTGCCGTTGATTCCCACGTCGGAAAGCAACTATTTGACGAGGTCATTGGTCCGAATGGAATTTTACACAATAAAACTCGTGTGCTGATTACACATGGATTGACTTACTTGCCCCAAGTTGATTGTATTTTGGTGATGAAAAATGGAGAAGTCAGCGAAGTGGGCACGTTCGTAGAATTGCTACAAAAAAAAGTAATATTTAATGAGCTACCGTAACATTTTCATTATTGGCATTCATTTTTGATCACTAACCGTTTATTCTTTTTAAAATCGTGCATGAAGGGGGATTTTGCCGATTTTCTGACTGAGTACCTGAATCATCAAGATTTAGAGGCTGCAGATAATGATCTGGTTTCACACATAGCGTCGGTCGAAGGATTGAAAGAAAAAGTTAACAGGCTTCGACTAATCTCTCAAAGTTCGGAGGGGCATGATGTAACTGTAAATGATGCTGCTTCCATTGAAAAACATGTGAGTGTTAGAGACACAAGATTTTATTGGGGAAATTATAATGATTCAGAACAATAAGCCCAAGGTAAAATTTATTAAGACGCAGGATACCAAAACTTCTAACACAGCAAATGACCGGCTCATCGAGGAGGAAAAAACGGAAGTTGGTGCTGTAAAATTTCCTGTTTATTTATATTACTTGCGGCATGTAGGCTGGGATTTCGCCATCTTCACTTTTGTGTTCCACTTTATCCAACATGGTAAGAAATGTAAACATATTTTAATAATTGATTGGCGCTACAACAGAACTTAATTAACCCTATAACAATTATCCACCAATTATTTCCAGGGTCGACGTTATTTGCAAATATTTGGTTGTCCATATGGTCCATGGAACCTCCTAATCATGGGAAACAAGACATAGCTAAACGGAATTTATTCCTAGGTGTTTACGGGGGTCTCGGAATGAGTCAGTGTAAGTTTTCATACACATTTTCATATCTAAATTGAGTAAACATTTGATTAAAAAATATTAATACGATACTATCTGTGTAGCTATTGCAGTATTTCTTGCTACAGCATCCATTATTCTGGGTGGTTTACGAGCTGCCAAATTGCTTCACAATAACATGCTGGGACGCATTTTGAGGGCACCGATGTCGTATTTTGAAACAACTCCACTGGGTCGAATCGTTAATCGGTTTTCTAAGGATGTGGATGTGGCTGACGAGGCTTTTCCCGTGGCCTTGCGAGTATTATTGGCAGCTTTTTTTGAGGTACTAAAATGGCTGTCAGGTGGAAATGCTCACCATAATTTCAAAATTCAACGAAAGAAAGCAGGCATTTTTTATTCGAAATGAACGTATGGTCATGATAATTTAATGTAAAACTCTTTTAGGTCTTGATATCCTTCATAGCAATCATCTATAGTACGCCCTGGTTTTCCACCGTGGCATTTCCAATTTTAATAGTATACATTCTCATTCAAGTAAGAGATCATTTATTCAATTATTGGTGATCTTTTTAATATTGTACAATAAAAATGCGGATACTCGACATTACAGAGATTTTTTGTGGCCTCATCGAGGCAGTTGAAGAGAATGGAGTCAGCATCAAGATCGCCAATTTACTCCCACTTTAGTGAGACACTCACAGGTGCCACCACAATACGGGCCTTCAGAGTCGAAAATAGATTTATCACCGAGTCTGAGCGAACGATTGATTCGAATTTGATGGTATTTCATCCTTCCATAATAACTAATCGGTAATTTTAAAGTTTTTTGCACAACGGTATATGGGGATATATAATTTGACTGTAGTAATAATATGGTATTTATGGCAGATGGCTGGCTATTTGTTTGGAAACGTTGGGAAATTTGGTAACGTTCTTCGCAGCCTTGTTTGCTGTAATATCCCGCCCTAACGCTGGTGTTGTTGGACTTTCGTTAACTTACTCTTTGAATATGCTTGAATCGTTTAAATGGCTAGTAGGTCAATCTTCTGCGGTGGAGACACGTGTTGTTGCAATTGAGCGCATCAAAGAGTACGGGGAGGTGGCGCAGGTTGGTTTATATACAATCGCATTTGTAAATATTCAGAATTATGTCATCATAATAATTCAAGGGAGTAAAATTGTGTAGAGTCAAGTTTGATGGAGCAAAATTTAATTTTGTACAAATTAAATCCCTGATTTTCTAGCATTAATCGGTGCATTCTATACAAATTGTAGGAAGCACCCTGGGATCTACCCGAGAAAAAACCTGCAAGTGATTGGCCTCAACATGGTGAAATCAAATTTAATAATTTTGAAACCAGGTATCGTG
This sequence comes from Allacma fusca, assembly GCA_947179485.1. NCBI lineage: Eukaryota > Metazoa > Arthropoda > Collembola > Symphypleona > Sminthuridae > Allacma > Allacma fusca. The sequence goes on from OX359248.1 coordinate 48,091,753, forward strand.
AAGGCCTGGATTTGGTTCTAAAAGGCGTAACTTGTCAAATCGAATCGGGGGAAAAGGTAAGATTGAATATTGAATCATGTCATTGGATTATCTTGTCCTGTCTGTTTTTGTTTACGTGATTTTGGTTTTTTATTCAGGTAGGAATTGTTGGACGAACCGGTGCGGGTAAATCCTCAATGACGCTAGGGCTCTTTCGAATTATTGAAGCAGCTGGAGGTTCGATAGAAATTGACGGTGTGGATATTTCAAAGCCTGGACTTCATGATGTCCGTGGAAAGTTAACAATTATTCCTCAAGACCCAGTTCTGTTTGCTGGAACTCTGCGATTGAATTTAGACCCATTCGGAAAATATTCCGATTCAGAAGTCTGGAGTGCCTTAGAGTTTGCTCATTTAAAAGATGCGGTTAAGGATTTCACTGCTGGGCTTGAGCATGTAATATCTGAAGGTGGTGAAAATCTAAGGTAGGTCACAATCCTACAGATAAGTAATTATATATAACAAGGTTGAATGTTCTTGCTATCGGAAATTTCTTAGAAAACTTTTGATTCGATTCTTATGTAGTGTGGGAGAAAGACAACTTATATGTTTAGCTAGAGCGTTGCTACGTAAAACTAAGATTTTGGTACTGGACGAGGCAACGGCAGCAGTTGATTTAGGTACGGACGATTTAATCCAGAAAACTATTCGACAAGAATTCCAAGATTGCACTGTTCTTACCATAGCACATCGACTAAATACTATCATGGATTATGACAGGTACCTCAAGTTACTTGTGCACATACTTGCCATTTTAATTAGAATGTTTGTAGGGATTATATAAAGTTTTATGTTACCTAATTTCTGGATGTTGTAATGGCCTTTAGAGTAATGGTGTTAGACAATGGAGAAATTCAGGAGTTTGATTCGCCCGCTGTACTTCTGCAAGACTCGACATCGGTTTTCTACAGCATGGCAAAAAATGCCGGATTAGTTTGAGAGTTCAGCAATAGTGGGAAATTATTTTTAGTTGTTCGGAATATTTTGAAATACTTCATACTGTATTTCATATAGTATTCTAGAATGCATTCCGTATTTTCTCACCACCTGTTCGCGTTTTTTGTTTTGCATTTTGTCCCCAGTAAAAATTCTTGTGTATTTTGTATCTCATATTTTGAAAAGTTGTCAGATGGTATTTTGTGGGTTTAATTACCTCACTGTGTTATCTGGCCGTCCGTCTTTTTTTTATTCCGGTAGCTGTGTACGTGCTGTATACATATTACGTGACTACTATTTAACGCTAATACCTAAATAATTCATATTCGCTTGTTGATTATCGGGTTATTCATAACTTTGTACTCACGGAAAACATACGCGTACACAACCCCAGAATTTAATTAGTAATATTGTAAACACATATATGTTCATCATATTCCCAATTTACTTTACGTCAGGAACGAATAAAATCCTTGGTTGTGCATTTGATTTAAAAAATTCCATAATCCTGTTAAAATCTAAGACCAGTTTCCTTCCTACCTCAGTAATCCGTTACACTTCTTTTTGAACATGTCTATAATTAATCGTTAACTTAAAGGTTTAACTTGAGGTTAACACATCAAAACCCATGTAACTCACCTTTCGACAAGGAAAATAAACTGGAATCCCTTCCTTGCTCAAACGTTTCAACTTCCGTAAAAGGCTTTCGTTTCCGTAACATATTTATGCTTTGGCGTGCTTATACTCGCTAGATGGACTTGTCTTACTCGCGCTCCGACCAATGGGAAGATTTTTGATTTTGTGTTTAAACCAACGGAGGTATTCAAGTGTGAGGATTTCAAAAATAATAAGAAATTCAACTAGTATGTATGTAATTCTTCGTCCTGGATTTTCGAAGTCAGGTGAGTTTTAAAGGAAAATTAATTCAATTGTCTACTTAAATTAAGGCTCTGTCACTTATGCGAAAAGGATTCTTAGACATTGGAAATGTCCATGTTAAATCCCTCCAAACAAATTTTGAAGTTCAGTAAATTATAACGTGATGTCCAAGCCGGAATTTTTTAGGAAAGTTGATTCCGTTTACAAATAAAAGAACTTTAAAGGAGTGCTGACTGACGATTGGAAATGTGAGAAAACTGTTTCAGGTTAAATTTTGAAATTCTGAAGGTTGCATGTTACGCCTAGAACACGATTTTCTTGTGAACGTCAATCACGGTTTTATGTTGAGCAAAGCATGGAAGCCAATTATTATTCCGAAATTGTTAGATTAAGAAAAAACTAGCACAGCGTCAGCCAGCAATTGCTGGCTCAGCGAGGCAAACGTAAATAGGGAAAGCAGTAAATAGTTGTATGAAATAGCATAATAATAGCACAACCCTAATAAAAGTGTAGACTAACATACTGTTAACCAATATTTAGCTTTATGACTCTCAATACATGTAATGATAACATCAGCATACATATCTATACTACCCAGTTGTAAAAACATATGAAATTACGTTAGGTACCGGCCCTAACTTAATATTATTGGTCAAAATGAAAACTAAAGAAAATACTGGAGGTGGGCTCTTGTGTGCTCACCTCCGTATAAAACTTCGTGCCTCCGAAGGCACGAAGAGGAGAGTAACTTCAGAACCCAAGCTAAGCTGAACAAGCAGATCGGGCGTGAGACAAGAACTTTACTGTGTAGCCATACTCGCATAATATCAATAAAGACTATACACGAGTGAGAATTCCGTATTACTGCATACGCATCTTATTTTCGTATCTCTCTCCATACATTGAGAGTGAACCCGCAATCCCTCACTCCAAGTGTGTGAATCTCTACCGTCTACACATTTCCCCGTCATTCTCTCTCTCAATTCCTAGTTTTCCTAATTTAATTCCATTATATTGGCTCCCTTTCATTTTCCTCCGAGGGCAAAGTGATGACATTCCATAACAACATTAATTTTAACATGGTCGAGGTGCGGGTCTCGACGGTTCTCAAAAAATTCAGGTTCGTAAGCCCATTATAAAACTATTTTCCTCTATTTTTAGAACAATTCTGTGCAAAAAATACTTGTGGCGTAAGCCGCTAAACAGAAATCTGCCCAAATGTTTCATTTTTTCCTATCACATTATCAACCCAAATCCTCGTGGCGTCAGCCGCCGCCGAAGGCTATGCCCAAAATTTCTAAAAACTGTCTCACGTCTCCCCGTGTCTCATCTCTCGTCACGATATACGTTTTATTAGAGTAATAGAACTCGACAACCATCCAGAATTTATTAGCTGCAATAACCAAAAATATATAGCTCTATTACTAAGTGAAGCAGCACTCGTTGAACTTACTCCTGAAGACCAAGTGCGTGCACGTGCAAAGTATAGTCACTTATCCGCAACACGTGCACTATATCTATACAAGTTCTACAAACTGTTCAAAACAAAGCTGCCTCGCTACGTTAATTCTGACATTGAACCCCAACCAGTTGATCGAAGTGATATTAAAGTTATCCGCAAAAATCCCAGCCGCATTCCTCGGTCAATCAACACCTCTACGAGCTTGCCTGACACCATCGTGGTGACCGTCCCAGACGACATTCTCACCCACGTACCATCGAGTGAAGGCGAAACTGACACCGAAGAACCAACACCGGAGCCCACAACACCTCTTGGATGCTTTGCAAGTTTCACCCCTAGTAGGACGTCTACACCTACAGTCTCTTCTGGTCCAGCAGCTCATGACTCAATCTTCGATCAACGTCACCAAGTAAGTACAAACCTTGACTTATCTTATAATCATACTCTCACGGGAACTCCCGTAGCTCCACATCCACAACCAGCATCATCTCGTCTCTTCACTACCCGAGACTACATTGAAGACGTCGCACAAAAATTAGTGGATGACATCAAAACCAAACAAGAAATTGACTCCTCTGGAACGAGCATTCTCACGTACGCTCATTACCAACAATTACTATATGATCTTCAATTAACAACAGAAGTTACATCTGACGGTACCTTCCTCAACACCAGAGAAACATTTACACGGATTGTTGCCCGAATTCTCCGCATCTTTACACTTTGGCAAACAAATTCCACTGAATTTGCATCCATCATAGAAGAAATTGAGGACATACAAACGTCATTATTGGCATCTGAATTTTGTCCAACTGTGACTACAACTCCTGTCACGACAACTACTCCTTCTGTGTCCACAACTAAAACCCCTACATTTGTCATAGAAACACACAGCTATACTCCAGGCATCAACGCCTGGACCACGCGGCTCCAGGCCGCCCAAAAATTCTACTCAGAACATTACCCATCTTCTCAGTTACGCATATTACTTAGGCTTGGTACAGGAATTTCATTTAACCTCCAAATACACCCACAACCATTGTCATTTCTCTTCTCAGCAAGCTTACAAGGAAGGTCTCTTCCTGCTCGACCAGGAATTCATTTCCATTGCTACTCAGACCTATCCTGACCTTTTTTCTGCTCCCGTTATTACTCCAGACACTCACGATAACACTCATTCCCATACAGCTCCACAGGACAACAAAGCCGTCCTTATCCCGGACGCTGAAACCACAGCCGCCTACGACAGTGACAACCCTATCTATAACATCAACCTAACTCCTCCACCTCCTCCTGACTCCGACTCTGACTCAGGATCACTCCACTCAGAATCCCTCCATTTCACGACCGCTACAGACAGCTTTTCCTCTTCTCGTTCAACTTCTCCTCTTCCGACTCCTCCACCTATTCCTCCACCTATTCCTCCGAAAACCACAACAATGGACTACAATCGATTCCTTTTTGACAAACCCACTTACCCTTCATCCAAAATCTCCTCCGAAGAATTATCGGAGTTCTTACTACGCTGTGATGACTTTTTCAACACTTTTCAAACCGATGATAAGATGAAAAAATCTTATGTGTATAGGAAACTCTCCGATGCAACAAAAACAGGCAAGGATTATTTATCTCATTATTACAACCTCACATCTACTTCTCGTCAAACTTACGCCCAGTTTCGCGATGAAATTTTGAACAAAATGCCACGGGATATTCCAGACAGCAAAAGTAAACTTTTATACGCCCTATCCATGACTCCATATCCACATGAACAGCCAACCAAGTTTGTATTAAGAGTTAAGTTTGCTTCAAGCACAGACTGGTCCACATTTCCAGAGGCTACTACAGTGAAAACGTTGTTGGAAAAACTCGACACTACTGTCAAGATTTTCATAACCAGCAAGAATTTCAAGATCACCAAATTTACTAATCTCCTCGATGCATTACGAGAGTACGAATCATGTACAACTCCACATCCGGAACATAGTACAACCATCTCTGATTCCCCGGTTCTTTCCACATCATTGGAAAAAACCCTGGCCACGCTTCTAGAGAAAATCGAAAAATTGGAGGCTAAAGAAACTCCCATTATGGCAGTCACTCAACATGCTCAGCCACAGCGCTCACAGTACAACAATTTTCCACATGCACAAGCTTCTAACATTCCACGAACATACACATGTTACAAGTGTAACCAAACCGGCCACACAGGACGGTATTGTCCGACTCAACCTACTCTGCCTCAGAATCCAGCTAACCAATCCCCAGAAATATGCGGGCGTTGCTCCCGTCCAGGCCATCATGCAAATCGTTGCAGGCAATCTATGCCCATGCATTACCAGCGATTCCCACAATATCTTCAACAACGACGAGAAGAAAGACAACAGCAACTGCAGAACCAGCCTTTAAACACCAACGGGCAGGCTCCACAAGGCCTGCCCCGACGCCAGCTTCTGCCTATACAAGCTGCAGATCACCAAACATCTTAAGACAACCACTAATAATCCCCTCAATAACTACAGAATGTACTACTCACATCAGTGTACACTCCTTATCATGCTCGCTTAAAATCATTGTCCATATCACCGGCATTAGTCTCCCGTGTCTTATCGACACATGAGCAGCCGCCTCCTTAATCCATCCATCTTATGTTCCACCTGGTTCCCCAATCACGGACAGTAAACTTACACTTATCGACGCATCAGGAAATCACATGCCCAACACAGGACTAACCCTTGTCAAAATCAAGATAGGAAAATGTACATTTCTACACCCCTTTATCATTGCTCCTTCCACAGCTCTTCGCTGCATCTTGGAAACAGACTTCTTATATTCTAAAGGAGGATTCCTTATCAACACTGAGAAAAATATCCTATCCAACAAGTTTACTGCAGAAATTCCACTAATCCATACTCTTCTACAACACGACAATGCACTTAAGGAACAATGCGAAATACCAGTGGCACCCCAAGAAAAGTCATCAACCAGAACACAACTGTCAAATAAATCTCATTCTGACAAAAACCAGGAAGCCAACTTCCGGCCACACCCTTGCTTATCCCTTGCTACACCACCTGTGACCTCTTTTCCAGTCTCCACGTCTACCCAAACTATTCCCACTTTTCAAGACACAGCTTCTCAAACAATATCAACAACGAAAACAAAAACTACACATGGGAATAAATATTCCCCACCTCAAAACAAATATTCTCCAACTCCAGACACGACTTCTGATGAAACAGACCACGAATACTTTCATAGCTCAACCCATCCACTTCGCCGACGTATCTCTACTTCCCGTAAAATTACACTCAAAACTCCACCTACTCCCATATCATCCGTATCAACTACACCTTCTCAACCGTCCAAATTTACAACAATTCCTATTGTGTGTTTCCAATACCATGGAAGACGATATTCTCCGAGTAAATGGCCAACAGGTCATTCCACCCCGATGCCATATCACAATATCCACTATCCACACCAGTACAGAAACTTCCCCTCTTTACTTCCAACCTCACAGCTCTTTACATACACAATATCACATACTTGCTCCTCATGCAATTCTCTCTCCAAATTCATAATTCTTCCTTCTCACAAATCCAACTTCTATGACTATAACTTTACCAGACGGTTTGGGCCTAGGAAACTTAACCCCTTTTGATACACAAGATAATTCTATGAAACCGATACATATCAATGCGATCAATACTTCCAAATTGGAGAATGAAATAGCATCATTTAAAATTAATCCCGAATTACTTCCGAATGATCAAATTAAACTCCGCACACTGTTAAAAGAATACAGAAACTCTTTTGCTTTTCATCCCCATGAACTGGGTAAATGTTCAACCATACCTTTTAAGGTTGAGCTTCAACACGGAGGACTCATAGCCCACAAACCATACAAAACATCCGCCTACCAAGACGCTATAATCGACGCAGAGGTGAAAAAATTGTTAGATAATGATATCATTGAGCCCCCTACTTCTCCATTCAGTAGTCCCGTCATTATAGTATTCAAAAAGCCAAATGACTAGGGCAGACGAAAACCACGCATGGTTATTGATTTCCGATCCCTCAACGCTATTACTAAGGCAATGCATTCGCCGTTACCTTCTATTGATGAGATTCTCAGAAGACTCCAAAAACAACGCTATTTTTCAACTCTAGACCTCGCCTCAGGTTTTCATCAGATAACGGTGGAGCCAGCCTCCAGAGAAAAACTTAGCTTCATAACCAGAAATGGACAGTATCAATATAAAGACATGCCATTTGGAACCAAAAACTCTCCATCGCATTTCTGTAGAGTCTGATGTTATTCTAGCCGATCTCAAGTATAATACTGCCATGGTCTATGTGGACGATCTTGTTATCGCTAGCCAAACCATTGAGGACCATATTTCTAAACTGAGAAAAATATTCGTACGCTTCGCCCAGCATAATTTAAAGTTTGAGCCAACCAAATGTAAATTTGGCTACACAATAATCAATCTCCTTGGCTTTACAATCACTGCTTATGGAATCTAGCCCTACGAAGATAACCTCGATGGATTACGGAAGATGCCTGCCCCAACCAACATCACTTTAGTCCAGTCGTTCCTTGGAATGGCTAACTTCTTTAGAAGATTTGTCCCGAACTTTGCCCATATAGCTGCGCCTTTACGAGAACTCACAACGAAGAACACACCGTTCGAGTGGAGTCACGAATGTGAACAGGCGTTTCAAGCTCTCAAAAATCTCTTATTATGCAAACCAGTCTTAGCACATTATGACCCTCAAAAAGCAACATATTTATGTACCGACGCTTCCTACCAAGTCTTCTTTCTAAGTAGACGACTAAACAAATATGAAATCAAATACCACATCCGACTTCTAGAACTTCTAGCCATAACTTGGTCCGTTATGAAACTCAAGGAATATTTACTTGGAATACACTTCACTGTCAAAACCGACCACCACTCTTTGTGTTACATTCTTAAAAGTAAAGATGATCTCGACCCAAAATTACAGCGTTTACAACTCATGTTAATGCCTTATGATATCAACATAAAATACGTCAAAGGCACCACTCATAAGGTTGCAGACTGCCTAAGCAGAAATCCATTTCAAGAGCCCACACACTCACAGACAGATGACGATGCCTGCCAGTCTGTTCGTACAATAGACATTGGTACTCTCCGGGAAGAACAAGCAAAAGATCCAGCACTTATGGAAATAATTAATAAACTTCCAACAAATTGGAGAGTACGTTCAACATACGCTCTTTACAATAATATTTTATACAAGCACAACAGAAAAATGGGAGAAAAATCTCTACTCATGATACCACAACACATGGTCCCGGATATAATCAGACGTCACCATAACCCAGTGTCCCACACAGGACACACCAAGGCTCTGAAGGAAATACAACAAAGTTACTACTGGAAAACCATGAGTAAGGACATCAAGGAATTTATACAATCATGTACATTTTGTCAAGAAAGAAAAACTCCCCGTGGACAGAAACAGCCAGGAGAATTTCAGTTCATTCCCATTCCCCTCAGACCCTTCGAAAGAATACAGCTCGACGTCCAGGGTCCGTTAACCAATAAAGAAGGTCGTCCAAGATATATCATCACTGCCATTTGCTATCTCACTAAATTTCTAGTAACTGAAGTTGTAGCTACAGCAGATGCTAACGCTATAGCAAAATTTATTTTCAACAAAATTGCAGCAGTCTATTCCCTTCCAGAAATTATACAGTCAGACCAAGGTACGGAATTTAACAATGCCGTCATTACTGAACTCTCAAACATATTCGCCTTCAAGATGCAGTACAGCACAACTTTTCATCCTCAGAGCCAAGGGCTCATAGAACGGACCCATCAGACATTAGGAGATTCCATTGCTATGTACAGAGCTGAAAATAAGGCCGACTGGCCTGCAGCACTTCCAGCTATTACCTTCCACCTCAATAACACTCCACATAGCTCACACGGTTTCACCCCATTCTACGTGTTGCATGGTTTTATGCACGCACCCCGTTAAGAAATGCTTTCCCTACCTTTACTCCCGCAAATCCGAATGTCACAGACATGACTGCTCTATGGAAGACTACCCATGAAATTTTAACACGTCAAAGAGAAAGATACGCAGCCCGTGTAAATCAGTCTAAACGTACAGTAACCTAAAATATTGGCGGTAATGTACTCCTTGAGCACACGTCCCCCCAAACTGGTACAAGTACAAAGTTACTTCCCCGATGGAAAGGACCATTTTCTGTTATTGACCAACCCTCTGAAGTTAACTACACCATTAGAGGTTGGTTATCTGTTGGTAACACAGTTAAAACTCTCACAGTTCACGTGTCAAGATTGAAACTATTCTATGAACGCCCTAATGTGTTCACCACTAAATCTCTGCTCAATACAGACTATGCACCTCCATAGCAGGAACCTTCTCCAAATCTAAAGGACATTCCTCAAGAACTAACTAAATCTACAGATAAACTACGTTCTCCAGACCCTGACATTATCCCCGAGATTATTTCTGAAAAGCCCTCAAGTCCGACACCTGACATTATTCTTGCACCAGAATTACCAACAAATGGAGATCATGCATTCCCGCTACGGGATACAGTGCCTCCATTCCCTGTCCAACCTACTCCTACTCCTTTTCCCGAAATTCAAGAGCAACCTAATAAACCTACGTATAGAGACGCTCTATTGTCTATACCGAAAGATTCCACTGTGGAAATTCCACATTCCTCCTCTATAACAATTCCTAATAAACGTGTTCGCAGAACACAACATCAATTATTAGAGCTAGAATCTAAACAAATTATCCCCTCAGATTATTATACCCGTCAAGATTCACAATTCAGACGTAGTACACGGACTAACATTCATGCTATGGATAGTTTATACCACTATGCAACAGTTCGGCCTACCCATAATCACAGTTATCAGCTATGATAACACGGACATTGGATCCAACTTCATTTGCAAATACATGTTCTATGCTCAGCAAAATTCATGAACAACCCTTCAATTACAACAGAGTTTTATTCCATACACAACACATACAACTCCCATTTCGGAGTCGTTTTCAAATCCAACATTCAATATACTAGATAATGCTACTCTAGGTTCACTGACCTCTCTTGACCTCAAAATTTTCTGTCATTATACGCGAAAATTTTTGGCGTGACCCGTATACGACAGGACCACCCGAGGGTTTCCCCCCAAACCCCCCCTAAGTGGAAGGCCACCCCTCCCTCACGGAGTGACCCTCCCCCATTGAGAATCAGCCCTTCTAAAAAGAATCACATGATTCCCTATCTTCTTCAACTACTCAGAAGTACTGTATCAAGAAAAAACTACAGAAATTCAATAATAATAATCCGTGACTTTCAAAAAAGGTCACGTCCTCAGAAATCTGTCTCCATTCCGTGTACAATGAACTTGTTCCACATTATTAAACACTAGATTGCCATTACCAGGCAAAGGTCCCCGAGTCACTCTGAGCACTTGGACCGCAATTTAATTAATTGTAACTGTTCAGGCTACATTTGCGTAAACTCCATTTGTATGCTTTAGCTGGAGCCCAGCTCCTGCCTTTTAACTCATTTACCTTTTATTTTACTGATTATGCGTGCATTTGTTACAATGTCAACTTCGTGAGGCTCCTCAACTCGAATACCAATATAAGTACTTTTCTTACCTGGACAGTATTCTAATCATTTTTCCTTTAGCCCTGCAACCTACTGAGTGAGTTTAACCATCGGTCAAGCTCAACTCCTCATATACAATCATTCTTGTATGTATGTATGTACTAATTTTATATGCCTCATCTCATATGTATTTTAACCTAGTTAAGCGCTACACCAATGTATAGTAAATTACTCCTTATTCATAATTATTGGATTGTAATACTTTTTCCTCAAAAACACAAAGAACCTCAACCTATAAAAAGGCTCCGAGAATACAACTCGGAGAGCACTTCTTCTCCAGCCTTCCTATTGTAAGGACCTCAAGTAGTGGGTGTCCTGGCTCCAATTTCCTACTCCTTACGCTGTGTAATTCTACCGCTTGACATTACCACGTATTTTTACGCTGTGTAATTCTACGGCTTGACATTACCACGTATTTTACCATAATTGACCCATCTCAAGTTAACATTGGAGTGATTCCTTTCCAAGGCTCCGTAATTAAATTGTACCCTTTAAACTTAGTGTTTGTAGTAACTATTCTTGTTTTGCAGTAATTAAATTGAGTCTAATTGAGGTTTAACCTATTGTTGTTTGCTCCACTTTATTACAACACATTTGCTCCATCTTTCCATCTCATACCATAAGTCTCTCATCTATCAGGAACATAAGTTATCCCGTTTCTAACGAAACATTTTTTGGTCCTTCGAACCGGATCCAGTGTAGATCAGAGCCGATTGCACTGAACCCTTTCCTTTAGTTTTAATTTGTGTTCCTGTCGAGAGGAACTTACAATATGTCTCTCCCCAGTGAGAAAAACCTCCGCGGCGCCCAGTCGTCCGTTAAGGGTCGATTCACCATCCTTGAGAAGGAAATTGCAAATCGGGGGATACTGAAGTTTTCCCGGGTAAGGTACGACGCCCTCCTGAAGCAAATCCAAACGGGTTGGAGTAACTTCGAAACAGCCAACAGTCAGCTCTACGTTTACCTTGCTGATGATGCTGCGGAAACTGTCCAAGAGAAAGAGGTCAGCGATCTCAGTTCTCGCTACCTGAAGTTACTGGAGGACCTGGAAAACCTCAAACCAGACGCCATTCCTAGCACATCTAGTACAAAGGTGAAGCTACCCGACCTGGAAGTTCCTGTGTTCCATGGGGAACTTGAGAAGTGGACTTCCTTCTATGACCTGTTTTGCGCAGCAGTTCATAGCCAAAGTGGATTGAGCCCTTCCCAGAAGCTTCAATACCTGAAGACCTCACTGAAGGGGGAAGCGGAATCAATCATTGGCCATCTAACCATCACCGACAGCAACTACACTGAGGCGTGGACGCTGCTAAAGGAACGCTTTGACAATAAGCGTGAGATCATTGAGGCTCATCTCAATCGTCTCATCAACCAACCCATTATGAAGGAGGAATCTGGAACCGCTCTACGTCGACTAATCGACGTCTCCAGAGAATGCATCCAAGCATTAAGTGTCCTCAAAGTACCTACCGATCATTGGGATGCCTGGCTTGTCTACACCTTGAAGGACAAGTTGGACCCTGAAACTCGCCGCCAGTGGATTCTTTCTCTGAAGAGCACGGAAATGCCCACCTTTAAGGAATTCTGCGAATTCATCTCCCAGCGTACCCGTGCAGTAACCGAATCCACCAGCACCAAACCTATCGCCTCTAAGTCCAACGGTGGTACCAACTCCAAAACGAAGTCTGTCTCCTCCAACCATGGCACCACCGACTCCAAATGTAAGGTTTGTAAAGATCAATTTCATCCTCTCTTCAAGTGTTCGACTTTCCAAAAGTGGTCAGTCAAGGAGCGAAGGGACTATGTCAAGTCCAAGAACCTGTGCTTCAATTGCTTTAGCACCAACCACAAGAGCCAAGCTTGTGGGAACAAGACCAGTTGCAAGAAGTGCAACAAGCGCCATCACACGATGGTACACACGGAATTGCCTTCTGATACTCAAGGGGCAGGAGAGACGGCTGCAACCCATCACGTTGCAAAGAACGAGTCGACCACGACCCATGTTCTCCTCCCCACGGCAGTCGTCAACGTGGAGGACTCCAAAGGAAACCTCCACGCCGTCCGAGCCCTGTTAGACAGCGGATCTGAAGTTAGCTTCGTGGCTGAACGGATCGTCAAGCAGCTCGGATTGAAGACTCGCACCACCAACATCTCAGTAAGTGGAGTTTCTAATGTCACCGTGGGTTCGTCCCACAAACTAGCCCATGTTCCTCTTTCGTCCCGTGTATACTCGTACCGCACAACCCTTGAAGCCTTAGTCATGCCAAAGGTAACAGGCAGACTCCCAGGTACGAAGAACCCACTCGCGGACATGGAACACCTCCGAGGTCTCCGTTTGGCGGATCCATTCTTCTTCAAACCTGAAGAAGTTGACCTCATCATAGGCGCAGAACTGTTCTCTGCATTATTAAGGACAACCGCAAAAATCTCTGGACCTCCAGGATTTCCTGACGCGGTTGACACCATGTTTGGATGGGTCGTTTTAGGTGTTGATTCGTCAACAAGTTCACGACCATCCGTAACATCCCACCACGCCAGTTGCGACTTAACCAACGCCGTTGAAAGGTTTTGGGAACTCGAGTCTGTTCCACCTGAGGTAGTTGAGTCCAACGAATCCGCGTTAGCCGAAGACCACTTCAAGTCCACGTACCAAAGAGTTCCTGACGGTCGCTACATGGTGAGGCTTCCCCTGAAGCCAAACACTCCTGCCCTTGGTCCGTCAAGATACAATGCCGTTCGTCGCCTTCACCAAATGGAGAAAAGGTTCTCCAAGGACCCCTTGTTCCAACAACAATACATTGCTGCCATGAAGGAGTACCAAGCAATGGGGTACATGGTGAAGGTTCCTACTAAGGATTCGACCATCGAATCACCCTCCACATACTACATGCCACATCATGGAGTGGTAAAAGCCTCCAGCAGTACCACACAACTCCGTGTCGTTTTTGATTCATCAGCCAAGTCCTCTTCAGGAGTGTCATTGAATGACAAGCTCCTTGTAGGACCTAAGACCCAGGAAGACTTGCTGTCACACCTTCTCAGATTCCGTATGTGGAAATACGCCATATCAACTGACATCAAGCAGATGTACCATCAATTCCAAGTACATCCCAATGACCAGCCATTGCAAAGAGTTGTTTGGCGCGAGGATCCCCAAGGCCCAATTGAAGATTGGCACATTACCGTTGTCACGTTTGGAAACTGTGCCTCACCTTTCCTCGCCACTCGAGCTCTCAACCAACTTGCAATGGACGAGATGGACTCTTTGCCAGCAGCATGTAAGGTAATGCTCCACGATGTTTATGTGGACAATATCATGACCGGTGAAGATGACATAGCCCGGGCACTCGCCATTCAAGATGAACTGCTCCAGCTGAGCAGCCGGGGGAGAATTCAACTACGTAAATGGATCTCCAACGACGCTGCCCTTCTAAGCCGACTCGACCCAAGCCTGTGTGAAACCAAGTTTCCGATGGATATGTATCCAGATGATACATTCAGCACACTTGGTCTCAATTGGAATCCCTTGTCTGACTCGTTTTGCTTCTCCGTAAGGACACCGTGTAATCAGGGAACCCACACCAAGAGATCCTTCCTATCGGGCGTCTCTAAGATATTTGACCCCATGGGTTGGCTTTCCCCTGTGACCATCAAAATGAAGATCTTGTTCCAGTCTTTATGGCAAGAAGACATATCCTGGGATGACCCATTACCCGAAAACGTTTTGTCATCTTGGATGACGATTCTTCAAACGCTGAAGTCAGTTGCAAGCATCAAGATTCCGCGCCACGCCAAGCTCTCATCCTTCAAACTGGAACTCCTCGGGTTTTGTGACGCATCTGAAAAGGCATACGCAGCTGCCGTATATCTAAGATCAGTGAATGCCGGTCAAGTCTCCATCAACCTTCTCATTGCCAAGACTCGTGTAGCACCAAAGAAGCATGAGACACTACCTCGTCTGGAGCTTTGTGGTGCACTCCTCCTAGTCAAGTTACTGGACACGGTCAAAAGTCACCTTCGACACCCTATCGAAGAGACACATCTTTGGACTGATTCCACGATTGTCCTGTCCTGGATAGCTGATCCTTCCAACTGGAAAACCTTCGTATCCAATCGGATATCAACCATTGTCAAGTCTTATCCGAGATCATGCTGGCACCATGTCAGAAGTCACGACAATCCAGCAGATTGTGCGTCTCGTGGCATCAACCCTAACGAGTTAGAAGATCACCCACTTTGGTGGCACGGCCCATCCTGGTGTGTGGATCCGTCGTTTAACTTTGCCAGCGAGTGCAAAATTGAAAAGCCCTTAGTCATACCGGAACTCCGGACTGTAAGGACCCACGCGGTCACAACCGATACATCGATCCTCGAAAGATACTCTTCTCTACAAACTCTCATTCGAGTTGTAGCAGCATGTCTCCGAGTTTCTCCGAAGAAGAGAGTCAGGGACCCTATGTCGGAGTTCTCAGTTAATGAACTCCACATTGCCCTACAGCGATGCATCATGTCTGCCCAAATGGCTGAATTTCCAAAGGAGATAGCTGCCTGCCAGAATAAATCTCCACTACCACGCAAAAGTAAGATACTTTCCCTCAGCCCATTTCTAGATACAACCGGCCTTCTCCGCGTAGGCGGCCGGCTTCGCCACTCCAACCTTCCAGAAGATCGAAAGTTTCCTATACTGCTCCCTAGCAAGGGTAACCTCACGCAGTTGATCATTCGTGATGATCACCGTCGAGGACTCCACGCAGGTCCACAATTGCTACTATCAATGCGCATGCAAAGATACTGGATCATCCGCGGTCGCGCAGTAGTCAAGACCTTCGTCCAGAAATGTGTAACCTGCTTTCGTCACCGCGCTGCAACCGCATCGCAAAAGATGGGTGATTTGCCACCAATGAGGGCGAATCAATCCCGGGCATTCCTCAAGACTGGTGTCGACTTTGCGGGTCCATTCACTCTGAAGAGATCGTTTGGACCAAGAAACACCCAGACTTTCAAGTCATACGTTTGCGTTTTCGTCTGCTTCACAACCCATGCAATCCATCTGGAACCAGTCAGCGACCTGACTACCGATGCCTTCATTGCAGCCTTGAAACGGTTTGTCTCTCGTCGCGGACTGTGTTCTGATATCTCCAGTGATTGCGGAACCAACTTCGTGGGAGCCGACAAGGAGCTGCAGAAAGACTTGGAAGTTCTGCGAACATCCGAAAGTCTTTGCAAGGTAACCAGCTCGCTTTCTTCCGTAAGCATCAGGTGGCACTTCAATCCACCATCCGCTCCTCATTTCGGAGGCCTCTGGGAAGCTGGAGTGAAGCTTGTTAAGAACCACATGAAGCGCGTGATTGGAACTACCACCCTTAACTTCGAGGAGTTGACAACTGTGCTTGCACAGATCGAGGCATGTGTCAACTCTCGCCCCATCTCACCGTTATCCACAGACCCGGAAGACCTCTCCGCGCTTACACCAGGTCATTTCCTTATTGGCCAACCGCTCAACTCTGTTCCCGAACCAGATCTCACTGAATTAAAGATCACCCGATTGTCTCGTTGGCAACTGTGTCAACAACTCACACAGGAGTTCTGGAAACGCTGGCACACAGAGTACCTTGCCACTCTTCAACAACGTCCTAAATGGGCCTCAGCAGAGGACAACATCACGATCGGGACCTTAGTTTTGATTAAGGATGACCGACCACCGTCTCTTAAGTGGAAACTTGGTCGCGTTACCGAAGTTCATCCCGGCAAAGATAACCTCGTGCGGGTTGTAACGCTCAAGACATCCGACGGAGAGCTGAAGAGACCCGTAGCTAAGCTATGCCCACTTCCGCTTGCCGATGAATCCGACACATCCAACGGTTGTTGAATAACACCAATTATTCAAGGCCCGGAGAATGTTCAGGCTACATTTGCGTAAACTCCATTTGTATGTTTTAGCTGGAGCCCAGCTCCTGCTTTTTAACTCATTTACCTTTTATTTTACTGATTATGCGTGCATTTGTTACAATGTCAACTTCGTGAGGCTCCTCAACTCGAATACCAATATAAGTACTTTTCTTACCTGGACAGTATTCTAATCATTTTTCCTTTAGCCCTGCAACCTACTGAGTGAGTTTAACCATCGGTCAAGCTCAACTCCTCATATACAATCATTCTTGTATGTATGTATGTACTAATTTTATATGCCTCATCTCATATGTATTTTAACCTAGTTAAGCGCTACACCAATGTATAGTAAATTACTCCTTATTCATAATTATTGGATTGTAATACTTTTTCCTCAAAAACACAAAGAACCTCAACCTATAAAAAGGCTCCGAGAATACAACTCGGAGAGCACTTCTTCTCCAGCCTTCCTATTGTAAGGACCTCAAGTAGTGGGTGTCCTGGCTCCAATTTCCTACTCCTTACGCTGTGTAATTCTACGGCTTGACATTACCACGTATTTTTACGCTGTGTAATTCTACGGCTTGACATTACCACGTATTTTACCATAATTGACCCATCTCAAGTTAACATTGGAGTGATTCCTTTCCAAGGCTCCGTAATTAAATTGTACCCTTTAAACTTAGTGTTTGTAGTAACTATTCTTGTTTTGCAGTAATTAAATTGAGTCTAATTGAGGTTTAACCTATTGTTGTTTGCTCCACTTTATTACAACACATTTGCTCCATCTTTCCATCTCATACCATTAGTCCCTCATCTATCAGGAACATAAGTTATCCCGTTTCTAACGAAACAGTAACCCTCAAGCATCTATTGCTCATAATGTGAACACAAAATACATTGTACAGTGACCAACTTCATAAACAGATTCCCCGGATCTACGAATTGCAAGGGCAAGACAACCGCAGACCCATACTCCTAACAAAAATACAAAATACAAGAAAGAAAAGAAGAACACTGTACGAAGAACAAATAATATTAACTGGAACTTCACAAATTCTTCAATGATGACCAGCGCTAGCACACAGATTCCCGTTGTCACCCTGTAACATTACAAACACAGCGTTATAATTTTTTCTGAGAATAATACTAATGTGCAAATTTCTTTCTGAGTTCCAGCAAAATTGCCCACTCACTATTGCAGAATTCACAACATGACCCACATTCAGGGATGTTCAGGTCAGCACCCTCTATGATGACAGCTCCAACTGCAACCACACATGGGACGCCATGACATTTGCAAGTCATCTAAATTCAAGAAAAATACAAAACAAAATATTATATTTAATTACTAGCAATTTTTCCTAGCTTCACAAACACTTTCACATAATTCTCACACATCACATTCTTATATTACACACTTAGCAATTTTTGTCTTACTTCTATACCTATGTACTGTGCGCTGCAGCTCCCAACACATTTTTCTTCATTTCCAGAAATTGTAATTGATCACTACATTTCGTCACTTCCAATTAGACACCCTGTATACACACAAAAATTCTGTAACTTCTATTATACACACACTTTAATTTCATACTATAAGCTCCTTTTCCATTCCAATCTCAAAAAACCCAATAGAAAAATTATTACTCACCGTGTATGAAGTCTCCATCTTTTAAATCTCTCCTCCAAATTGTACTCCAAATGAACTTCAGAATTCTGAGGACTGAATTTTCTGCCACTCCAGGAAGTTTATACAAACATTTACGCTAATACTGCACAATTTTGATGTTATTTTAAAGAAAAATACAGTTTTATGTATATTCTATATGTTAAAATGATAATATTTCAAAGAATAATATTTGCAGAGCTAAAAAGTTTTATTCAACTCCAGTGGAAAAAGTTCAAGCAAAGAAAACGCGAAGAAGACTACAAGAAACTACGTCGTCCCGGTCCAAATTGGGAACGGCCTAAAATATCAACAACAGCAAACAATTCCATGACAAAGCTCGACATTTTCCATTACCTAACATTTTAAACAATAGGGACATTGTTTCCTATTCCTCGTAGAATGTTAACCAATATTTAGCTTTATGACTCTCAATACATGTAATGATAACATCAGCATACATATCTATACTACCCAGTTGTAAAAACATATGAAATTACGTTAGGTACCGGCCCTAACTTAATATTATTGGTCAAAATGAAAACTAAAGAAAATACTGGAGGTGGGCTCTTGTGTGCTCACCTCCGTATAAAACTTCGTGCCTCCGAAGGCACGAAGAGGAGAGTAACTTCAGAACCCAAGCTAAGCTGAACAAGCAGATCGGGCGTGAGACAAGAACTTTACTGTGTAGCCATACTCGCATAATATCAATAAAGACTATACACGAGTGAGAATTCCGTATTACTGCATACGCATCTTATTTTCGTATCTCTCTCCATACATTGAGAGTGAACCCGCAATCCCTCACTCCAAGTGTGTGAATCTCTACCGTCTACACATTTCCCCGTCATTCTCTCTCTCAATTCCTAGTTTTCCTAATTTAATTCCATTATATTGGCTCCCTTTCATTTTCCTCCGAGGGCAAAGTGATAACATTCCATAACAACATTAATATTAACAATACGGTAAAATAATTTTTAAGAAGTTGCTTTTAAAGGAGATGTGCCCAGGTCTGTGTACGTGCCCAGGTTTGTCCCCTAAAAAAGCAACCTATATGCTTTTACCCATACCTCAAAAAGTGACTTTCTCAGATAACTCGTGAACCAATGGTCGTACTTGAAATGTCAAAGGCTTAAAGTCAATGGGAATGCAAGGTGAATCTCCATGAATTTTTACAATCGCATAGCCCGTAAGGTTTGTCATTCCTTTGCAAAAATTAACAAACAATTAACACCAAATTCCTAAAACAAAACCCGTGGCCTCCGTTCATTTAGCATTGCAAGCTAGAAAAGTGTGTTCCACCCCTTGGAACTACATGAAATTTTTCAGGAGGGTGCCTTTAGTAACTAGGACCTTAGTATTAAACATTTGGAACTGGGATCTTTAAGGGATCAGCCCTTAAATATAGTTTTTCTTAAACCTGTTGTCAACAACATTTTTAACTTTCATAAATTCTTGCAATCTAAACGATAAAAAAATTTATAATGTATAATCGTCTATTAAATTATTAAAATCTTAAACTTGATACTATTCAGCTAAGCTGACGTATCTTCATAATATATGCTGCAATCTAAGCAAGCCACAATAATTCCCTCAAACTAAAAGTGCCGATCGGGATATACAACTGATATTGAACAACTAATATAGCTAACCAACAGACTATGAAAGACATCCAGAGATTAAGGGATATTTTAGTTTAATATTGTTTATGGTTTAAATAAATAATTTGTTTTCCTGTGTTGTTAACACTACTGGACGTGAATATCATTTTCCCCCTTAGCATTGGATACCATTGTAATGTTTTTGCATCAAAAAGTTGAAAATAAACTAATAGCTAAAAAAGCTAAAACAGAAGTTGCTTTTGCGCCCTCAAAAGTTAAAAACAAGTTTTCTGTTTGGGTTTGTCAAAGGAATCAACATTCGGTTACTGAAAATGATGAAAACGCTTGAAACGACGAAAATCAACGCTACGACATGTGTATAGTTTATAGTCAACATAAAGTAGCCGAGTAGCAGCACCATGCGTTTGTTTCAGAATAAGGATTGATCTAACTTTATGCAATCCTTATATTCTATAATACGAAATTCCGCCGAAGTGTTCTCGACAGTATTTCCATGTGAGAATGTCCGAATTTCCTGGAATTATTGCAATAATTGTGTAATCAATGGATAATAAATGCAGTGTATTGTGGGATTGCATAAAGTTAAGGTATAAAGCTGCTTCTCGGGTACTTTATATGCTGACTATAAACTATACACATATCGTAGCGTTGCTTTTCGTCATTTCAAGCGTTTTCATCATTTTCAGTAACAGAATATTGATTCCGTTGACAAACCCAAACAGAAAACTTGTTTTTAGCTTTCAAAAGAAACTTCTGTTTTAGCTTTTTTAGCTATTAGTTTTTTAATTTAATTTTAATTTAATTTTGATTTAAAAATTGATTTAAAAATTGATTTAAAAATTGATTTAAAAATTGATTTAAAAATTGATTTAAAAATTGATTTCAAAATTGATTTAAAAATTGATTTAAAAATTGATGTAAAAATTGATTTAAAAATTGATGTAAAAATTGATTTAAAAATTGATTTAAAAATTGATGTAAAAATTGATTTAAAAATTGATTTAAAAATTGATTTAAAAATTGATTTAAAAATTGATTTAAAAATTGATTTAAAAATTGATTTAAAAATTGATTTAAAAATTGATTTAAAAATTGATTTAAAAATTGATTTAAAAATTGATTTAAAAATTGATTTAAAAATTGATTTAAAAATTGATTTGAAAAAATGTTATAAGTTCTTAGGAAATTAAAATATCTCATATATATTTTTTAGTCATAATATTAGGCCCTGAAGAAGAGCACTGTTCGTGTTTGAAAGCTTGGCATAATAAAAGTGATTCTAAGCAATAACCATGTATTCCAATTATTACAATAATTGATTATAATATATTACAAATTTTTAATGACCTCACCGCTTGATTTACTTAAGCTCGACAACAAGGAATAGATAACTGTTTCAGGGTTATCAAACAATAGCACACATTTACTACTTCCCAGAATTATTCCATCATTTCAGCCTTTTGTCAGCCGGAATTCCCAACCTCTGAATATTAGCCTTAGAAGAACATACTTTTAACAACCCTTCAATTTGCTATATGCCAGCTGTCATTCTTCTCACTCTAAAAATTATAGCATATGCAGATGTATAAAAATCAAATGAGTATATTTTGCTCATGTGGAGGGAATTCCACAAAAATATCACAAGTAATTACATACCTATTCTGACCCATCTTTACTCTTCAAAGCGCAACGTTATTTTAATTCCTAGTGGAGTGCCAGTCAGACTCATAACAAAATCAGATGTGATCAGAACTACTTCCTAATTCCATACGGGGCAAAGCATTACTATCTGATGCAACAGCATGGGCTGGTAACTTTGCGTACTCTGTAAATACCCTAAAACGTTTATATAAATGCCAGTGTGCGTTATAACTGTTGGTCATTAAAACGTTAATATAAACCGTTGCCCATTAAAATGTTTTTGGTTATAAACTCAAGAAAGTACGTAAATATAAATTTTTTTTTGTATTGTTTGTATTATCAATCTGACGATTGAGTTAATTTTCAGCGTATAATCGTTATCAGTATGTCTATTCTGAATTTTGAAAAGCATTTATAATGAAATTCAAATAATGCTTGTGCGACATCTAAAGGTTGGCGTCAAAGAGAATTTAATCTAAACAACAAATCCGACAATATATGGCACAGGCTTGACATCCCAGTTGCATGTGTTTAAATGTGGCCTCATTGAATTTTCTGAGGTCAATCTCAAGCACAATAGAGCTTTTCCTTTTTATCTAATGTACTCCCTCGCAAAAAATTAGAATTGCCTGATGTCATTGGTTCGGCAGTTATCGTCAGTTCCGTCATCCGCAAAATTTCAACTTCGCTTCGCCCCTAATATTCGGGAAGATGACTAATAAAATTTTTTTTTACTTGAGAGTGAGAATGGCAGTTGATTTTGCAGACTCCACAATGTGTATCTACGCAATTTTATCAGTATAGATAGTATGATTATAACTCACTGCACGCTGAAAAACCTGTAAACAAAAGAATAACAAATAAAAAATATATACTCATTGAATCAGACATCAGACAAAAAATAGTAGTTTGTGCATAACGTGTATGTGTAAAACCTAATATGCCATACACTATCAGGTGTCCCGTTCCAGTGTCCAAACGGCTAAAATGGCATGGCATTTACTTGTGTGTTTTACTGCATAAAACTGATTGTGAGTAATTACTTATATTGCAAGTGATATAAGTTAGAGCCTTTCACCTTTATAGTTCTTGACGAATCCTTACAACTCGGCTATATAAGCCTCACTCAGTATGAAAAAGTAGTAAAAAAAGTAGGGCCACATATTGTATGTGAGGATCCCAATTGGGAGGGAAAAACGTTATTGTAACTTAAACTTATACCTTACAAGCAGTAAGCATAGTAAACGTGGATAGTCAAGGCCAAAGAACCACGTTGAGTATGTACAAACAGCCCAGGGCTGGCATATTGATAATTTTCGCAGATCATGTATGCAGAGACTCCAGGCAAACGGTTGATAATCCAACCTCCAAAAAGTGAGTGTTTAGAAGCATTTCATTTTACCAATCTTTCATGGCACTCATTAAAAAGTCTTAAAAATTATTATACCTCGATCTATTCAATAAGATTGTACAGGGCTGGGACTGGTCCGATCCAAATATTTATTCTGGTCCAATTTAGTTCTAACAATCAGATTGAAAGAATTTCCTGGAAGCAAAATAAATAAACTAACGGAAAATAGATATGCTTACAATCCAAATATTTTCTGCTCCAAGTGATCTGTTCCTTTTGATAGACTAGTCTATAAGCCCCAGACCTCAAAAATCCCTCAGCCACTGGTCTTCGGTCCAACTCTTTTGGAGTTCTTTTCTGTGCTTGGACAAGACCAGACCAACACTTGAACTCGGCTGATATAGTATCAACCCATAAAGCATTAGTCTTTAAATGACATGCTTTTATACCATGAAAAATTAAAATAGTGGAAAATGAGTATGTGACAAAATATTTAGTCCCTATAGAGAACATAATCGTACCTTATTAAGCCAAGTGAAAACATAATTCATTTAATTACCACAGGAATGTGTATTCAAAGTAATTTCTGGGTTATTTTTTGCGTAAGAGCTACTATCGTCTCATCAAATATTTCCTTTTTTGTGAATCCTATTTTCTGGTACATGTTTTGACTTTAGTTTAGTGCTGCGCTCGGGTCAAGTATTTACAAAGATCCGACCACGAACTTGACTTGACCCCGACCTCTCAAGTACGTATTTCAAGATTACCCGAACTTGACATTTTCAGTTCAAGTCATACTTGAATGAAACAAGTTCGGGTTTTCAGGTAATTCTCAGATTACTCGACCATGATTTTATACGCGCGTTTCGGCTCCAACTTCAATTTGACTTGACCATGACCCGAACTTGACCATGAACTTGAACTTTCAAGTACTTTCAAGTAATCCATTGGACATCAAAATGCTTAAATTTTATTGAATTTATATTTATAATGAAAGTGAACCTGGGTTTCTACCACACTAGGTTTCACCCAGCATTTTGCGACCGCCTCTAAAAATAATAATTGTATTTTTGGTTCCTTTCAGTGAATGTAGAACGATGGTACACTGCAGATCTACTCTGATTTCGTGTAGCGGGTGGGTCTGGTGACTCAGTTGACATTTTCGGTGAACACAGAACTCCTTTTAGGTTTTGTTGCCGCATACTATTATAAACATGGGTGCTAACATTTCCACGGAGCCATATGAATGTTCAGCTTTCTTTTGTATTTGCGTACACGGAACAAATTAACAAATGCCGCTTAAAGTGATGTATTAAATGCCGTTTTAAGTTTCATTTAGTACAGTGAATCGTAAGTGAATTGAAAACTCCCTCAGCCATGAAGAATTGCACAAACAAAATTACTTGAACTTGTACACGAAAAACTCAAGTTCGTGGTCAAGTACTTCTTAATATTTACTTGAACATGATCAAGTACTATGGTACAAGTAAAATAATTATACTTGACCACGAACTTGACTTGAGGTAAGAAATCATGGTCAAGTCCATGAAATACCTGAACACGACCCGAACCGTTCATGGTTTTAAATTTATTTACTTGACCACGACCCGAACGCGAACTTGACTTGAAATACTCGTGTACTACTTGTACTTGTGCGCAGCTCTGCTTTAGTTGTACAGTATGGAATGCATAATGCATTAGGGTACAGTTTTTCATGTTAAAGTTCACCTGGGGATGCTATTTATTGTTAATTGTTTAGCTTTTGTTAATTATACCCATTAATTAATTTATACACATCTATTAAGCAATAATAATTGAAAATTTATTTTATATTAGATATTTATTTAAATTGTTTTTTTTTCTTGATCGGCTTCATCTCGTGGGCTTAGATTTTTAATCTGAAAAATTCAAACTTCCAATTAGTTGCTAAATGTCTGAGGTAAAGTGAGTTAATGCTGAACAAATATGTTGTCAATCAGAGTCACGGACCTGAGATCCCAAGGCAAATAAATATTAAGGCGATAAAAAATCGAGTCTCGTGCAGGCTACCTTTCTCATGGGAATTAAATTAGAATTACATACATAGAATATTCAGTCATATTCTAGCCCACACTTCATGACTTCAGTTCAGATAAATGTAACTTTGTCACAAAGATTTAGCAAAAGGGTTTGGGGAGGCATTATATTCCCCTGGCCCATCACTTTGACTTTCAAGAGGCAAAACCTTTTATGACTCAACATTCAACCATTGAGTCGTAATTTGCAGTCAAAGTGCTAATAGTAAAAAAGTATTGTAGGTTTGTTGTTACTCTTGTTTGTCATTCATTCGTTCACTGGACACACAGCAGTGGAGTCGTTCTGACTCTATAGAAGTAATAATTCAAGGCTGCGAAGCTTGTATGCAAAAATAGCCGGTGGCCGGTAGTGTCACAACGTTATTGTGAACTGGTTTAACAATGGAAGAGCCTTTAAGTGACAGTGGGATGGAATCCTTTTGTGGGTCAAAATTTTGGGTGAGTTGAATAATTATTATTATATTTTTATTACTTATATGACTTAATTGAATATTTTGAATTTTATAATGCAAGAATATTGCATAAAGTTGTGCAGGCTCAAAGGATGTTATAAATTCAGTTGTTTGCTTTTATTCATTATTACAGGACTTAAATACGACATGGTACACAGAGACACCTGACCTGACGCCTTGTTTTCAAAAGACCGTTCTTGTTGGGATCCCCTGCAGCTTCTTATGGTTTTGTGGAGGATTCGAGATATGCCGAAGGAATGTTGTGCGGGAAGCAATTCCTAATTCAGTGATAAATATTTCTACAAGAATTCTTACTACAGTTTTAGTTATCCTTAGCTTAGTCCGTTTTGTGTGTTCATTTATCAAGTTTAATCCAGAGATAGAAGTTTATCCTGTGGATCAGGTGTCACCTGCTTTGGAGACAGTAACTTATGTAAGTTGGCACTTTGTAGTTAACAATGTACCTCGTGTATTTAAATGTGAGTTAGTGTTGCGCTGTGTTATCTTTAATTTGTTGTTGTTGTTAATGTACAGAGTGCAGAAAACACTTTTTTCTCCCCAACCCATATAAAGAGAAATGCTAAAAATATTCCATTCCAAATTACCAATTCCAATAAGTGCTCCCTCTATCTTCCGGTCATGTCCCAGATTCTCAACGTAGAGCTCCCTGGAACGTCCTTAAGATTTGCTATGAACGAGCGTCAGAACTATGCTTCATGTTTTTGAACCCTGTGACCTCAAAATCTAACCCAAGTCAATGAATCAAATTTTACAAAATAATGAGCTAAATTTGCTACAAATAGGGACTTCCAACATTACCTTTTGAACAGGATTTACACAACTGTCACAAAATTAACATTACGTTGAAGAACTGACACTAATTAAAACAGTTTCTTTTTATTATAAAGCTGAGTTACCACTTTCAGGGCGAACCTCTCTTCTTCACTTATGATTTACTTTGCCTCCGCTACCTACAGTATTTAACGCAGGGGCATTGTGCAATTAGCAAAGTCCAATTTCTTGGGAACAATTCTTTTATAAAATCAGGAGAAACAATTGCTTAGAAAATGAGTTGTATTCTGTTCAGCACCCCTCGTTCATCATTGACAGTTTATGACAAGGTGTGCTGATACACATTTTTTGTTATCACGTAGTATGTGTACTGCAGCAACAACATTAGAAGAGTACCTTTAATTTTTTAAATTTAATGTTTGTATTATTTTGGAACCAGAGTTTAGCATTACTACTGGAAGTTTATAAGAAACAACGGGGAGTTGCCAATTCTGCAGTATTATTTACGTTTTGGTTCCTGTCACTCTTTTGCAAAGTGTTCGAATTTCAGTCAGCGATACGACGGTTACCATTGGACGATGTAAGTGTGAGAACATTTCGAAACGATAATATTTATTCTCGGTATCGACCCATTATTTGAAAGGTTTTTCGCTGTTTTATTTCAGCGTTATAAAGTTGTTTTTCTTTGTATAGGGCAATTATCAAGAAATATGCTCTTTTGTAGTACTTATGATTTCATATCCGTTAGTGGTTATTTCGTTTATCTTCAACTGTTTTTCCGATGCAGCTCCACAACAACCAACTAATGGAGATGGCAATGGGGATGTAAGAAGTTAATTCAATAAATTATTAATTTTGATGTACATGTAATACATATTGCAGGTAGCATTTTTTGAGTTTCTTATCAAGTGATCTCAAATTCATTCTAAAACAGGTGGCACAAAAACAGTCGCCACAGTCCAGAGCATCTTCGCTATCAAAAATCTTCATTCAGTGGATCTGGCCATTGGTGTACTTAGGATATAAAAGGCCTCTAGAGGCGTCTGACTTGTGGGCTTTAAATCGAGAGGACCAGGCTCATGAAACTGTGGAACTATTCAGCAAATACTGGTTACCTGAGTTTGAAAAATGTCAGCAGCGGAATAAGCTGTTACAGGCAAGCTCGGATAGCGAGGTGGCAGGCGATGAACAAGTTCTGATAGTACCAGACAAAAAGACTTCTGAAGCCACGGCTAGCATTCTTCCCGCTCTTTGGAGAGCTTATTCGCCAGAATTCCTTTGGGGTTGCTTTTTACTTCTAATATCACGGCTTATTTTATTTACAACGCCCCAAATCTTAAAGTGAGTGTAGATTCTCATTTGAGTTCAAAATCATTTAAATCGATAAATCATTAAAAATGGATGATTTTTATTTTGTGGTTGTACTTGCAGCTTGTTAATTAACCACGTAAACTCAGATGAAGAAGCATGGAAAGGATATTTCTACTCTGTCCTTATGTTAATTGCTAATACAACTCAAATATTTTTGTACGAACATCAATTTTTAATAATGACACTGGTGGGTATGCGGACTCGCAATGCACTTTGCAGTGCTGTTTACAGAAAATCTTTGGTGATTTCCAGTGCCGCAAGGAAAGGCATGTCGTCTCAATGGTTCCTACTCAAAATTAATGTATGAGGTCATTAGTACTGTTGAATTTAACTGAAACCTTGAAAATTGCAGAGGCCACTGCTGGTGAAATTGTAAATCTGATGAGTGTGGATTCTCAGCGATTCCTGGATATAATGATGTACGTGACCTCAGTTTGGAGTGCTCCGCTTGACATTGGGCTAACTTTGTACTTTCTATGGCAATTACTTGGGCCTAGTGCTTTAGCCGGATTAGCTATCATGGTACTGATGGTACCAGTCACGGCAGTCGTAACCAGTTTAAGGGAGAAATTACAAACCAAGCAAATGGAGGCCAAAGATGAGAGAGTGAAGCTTGTTAATGAAGTATTATCGGGAATTAAAGTAAGTAGTGTATTTAAAAAGTGAATTTTGGAAAAGATAATAATTTACCCGACTAATGTCTATAATAATTTGTTGGCAAAATAATAGGTTTTGAAGTTCTACGCTTGGGAAACCTCTTTTGAGGAAGAAATCAAAAAAATTCGACAGAAGGAAATCGACGTCCTGAAGAAAGGATCTTACCTTGACTCCTTTAATGAATTCGTGTGGTACACTGCGCCTTTCTTGGTAATAGGTTGCTTTATTTTAATGCATCTGTCTTCCGAGCGATCGTATTAATTACATTACGTTTATTACATCGTATAATTTTCACTAGGATATAGAATTGGTATAAAACCGTTGTTTTCGTGTAACATTTTCAGGTTGCATTTGGAACTTTTGGAACTTACGTTTTAATTGACCCGAAAAATATTTTGGACGCTAGGAAAGCGTTTGTTGCTATTAATTTGTTCAACATTGTTCGAACGCCTATGTATATACTTCCTATAGTGATCGCAAAATTTGTACAGGTAATACTTTACTTGGCATTGTAGTTACCTCACAATTCTCTTAAAAGTTTGTTTTAAGGAGAATATTGTTTCAAACAGGCGAAAGTTAGTATGGTCCGATTGAATAAGTTTCTGAACGCCGAGGAAATCGATAGGAGGGCAATAACTCATTTCTCCATGAATAACGGTATCAAGCAAATTCATCAACTACAAATCTTTGATTTACTTGATTACACATGTTATACTTTGTAGATCAAATTGTATTTAGGTGCAGCGATAAGTATTGAAGATGGTGTCTTTTGCTGGGAGGATAATCCAACTTTAAGAAACATCAATGTCGAGATAAAACAAGGATCATTAGTGGCCGTTGTTGGTGTGGTCGGTTCCGGGAAATCCTCGTTGCTGTCTGCAATCCTCGGGGAGTTGCAAATGCAAAGTGGTACAGTCAATACTTCGGTAAGAGAAATGAGAAAAACTGAACGACGAGAGGCAAAGCTATTAAGGTTAGGTACAATGGAACTTTATGCATCGGGATACGTGAAACTTCGTAAGTTATGTCTGGAGAGTTAGTATAGGTTAAAAAGGGAGTGGGATTTTTGGGTTATGTGTAGGGGGCATTATTAAGGTTAGATAAAGGTGAGATTTTTGGATTTAGGATAAAGAGAATTTTGTACTTTAGAGGTAATGGTGCTTGTAGGGTGGCCTTAGCTACCT
Source organism: Allacma fusca (assembly GCA_947179485.1). NCBI lineage: Eukaryota > Metazoa > Arthropoda > Collembola > Symphypleona > Sminthuridae > Allacma > Allacma fusca. The sequence goes on from OX359248.1 coordinate 48,121,488, forward strand.
AGCAATATATGTAGATACCCTTGTCCCTACATCTGTGTATTCGTGGACAAGGTAACTCTAAAATTACTTAAATAAGTGACAGTTATCTCAGAACTACTCGAATAACTTTTGTAAACTACTTCGATTCAGTTTAGAAAAAAAATATTGCTCGTGGCAAAACTACAACCGTTTCGTATTTGCTTGAAATCGACCGAGTTGTTTTAGAGATTTTGAGAGCTTTTTAAAATTTTATTGTAGTTAAACGACGGTAATCAATAGCCTTACTATGCAATTTATGACCAATAGCTAATTACGTTATCCTACCCACTGAGTTGGTTTTTAGTTCTGATGGTTTTTCGTTAATTTTTAGGGGCTGCATTTTGGGTTACTGTCAATGACAGATATTTAGAATTAGAAAATATTAGAATGTCTACGGCTGCAGTAGTAATTAATATGAAGGGAACCCTAACATATTTCCAAATTCTCATCATTATTCCAGGGCTCTATTGCTTACGTAGCTCAACAAGCGTGGATTCAAAATGATACACTCAAAGGAAATATTCTTTTCGGCCAAAATTTCAGTTCAGTTTTCTATAACAGTGTAATAAAGGCATGTGCGTTAGAACCGGATTTGGAAATCTTGCCCGGTGGAGACAACACCGAAATAGGCGAAAAGGTAAAATAGAGAAAATGCAGAAGATAATGTTCGGCTTAAACCCGGATTTTTTCATCATATGCGCTCATATTCAATACAAGTAAAACAACTACAAGATAATAAGACAGTGTCCATTTTGTACTCAATGCTACTATTGACTTTCAGGGCATTAATTTAAGTGGAGGTCAAAAGCAACGAGTGGCCCTTGCCAGAGCAGTTTATAACGACGCGGATTTGTATCTTCTGGATGATCCATTAAGTGCCGTTGATTCCCACGTCGGAAAGCATCTATTTGACCAGGTCATTGGTCCGAATGGAATTTTATACAATAAAACTCGTGTGTTGGTTACACATGGATTGACTTACTTACCCCAAGTTGATTGTATTTTGGTGATGAAAAATGGAGAAATCAGTGAAGTTGGAACATTTGCGGAATTATTGCAGAAAAAAGTAATATTCAATGAACTAGTTTCTTTAGTTTCAGCTTTTGTTGTTAGTTATTTACCATTATTGTTTTTTAATATCTTGTATGAAGGGAGATTTTGCAGAATTTCTAACTGAACACCTGAGTCCAGAAGATTTAGAGGCCGCAGATAATGCTCTGGTTTCACAGATAGCAACCGTGGAAGGATTGAAAGAAAAAGTTAACAGGCTTCGACTAATCTCTCAAAGCTCAGAGGGACATGATGTAACAGTAAATGATGCTGCTTCCATTGAAAAACATGTGAGTATCAGAGACACAAGATTTTATTAGTGAAATCACAATGTTTCAGAACAATGAGTTCAATTTAATAATGTCCAAGATAAAATTTATTTAGACACATGATACAAAAAGTTCTGACACGGCTGCGCCTGCATCAGGAAATGATCGGCTCATTGAAGAGGAAAAAACGGAAGTGGGCGTTGTAAAATTCCCTGTTATTTTGTATTACGTGCGGCATATAGGCTGGGATTACGCCATCTTCACTTTTGTGTTTCACTTTCTCCAACATGGTAAGAAATGCAAACATGTTTTAATAATTTATTTGCGCTATAAGAGAAGCATAAATATTATCCACCAATTATTTCCAGGGTTAACCTTAATTACAAATATTTGGTTGTCCATATGGTCCATGGAACCTCCTGATGATGGGAAACAAGACATAGCTAAACGGAATTTATTCTTAGGTGTTTACGGGGGTCTCGGAATGAGTCAGTGTAAGTTTTCATACCGCATGTCCCAATTAAGTAAAAAATTGGAATACTAATACGATACTATTCCAATGCAGCTGTTGTAGTATTTCTCGCTACAGCATCCATGATCCTGGGTAGTTTAAAAGCTGCCAAATTGCTTCATAATAACATGCTGAGACGCATTTTGAGAGCACCGATGTCGTTTTTTGAAACAACTCCACTTGGTCGAATCCTTAATCGGTTTTCTAAAGATGTGGATGTGGCTGACGAGGTTTTTCCCCTGGGCTTGCGAATATTTTTGACAGCTTTACTTGAGGTACTAAAACGTTTGTGTCTGTTGTCATATGGAAATGGGCACCATAATTTCAAAATTCAACGAAAGAAAGCAGACATTTTTTTATCCAATATGAACGTGTGTTCATGATAATTTATTGTAACTCTTTTAGGTATTTATATCTTTCGTAGCAATCATCTATAGTACGCCCTTGTTTTCCACCGTGACGTTTCCAATTTTAATAGTATACATTTTCATTCAAGTAAGTGATAATTTCGTGTTTTTGTTCAAGCCAATTATCGGTGATCTACTTAATATTATAATACAAATAAAAATGCTGATACTTGACATTGCAGAGATTCTATGTGGCCTCATCGCGACAGCTGAAGAGACTGGAGTCAGTATCACGATCGCCAATTTATTCTCACTTTAGTGAGACACTCACAGGTGCCACCACAATACGGGCCTTCAGAGTCGAAAATAGATTTATCACCGAGTCTGAGCGAACGATTGATTTGAATTTGATGTCTTATCAACCTTCCATTGTATCTAATCGGTAATCTTGATGCTCTTGCACAACATAATATGTGGAGTTTGCATGAATAATAATTTGAATCCAGTAATAATATGGTACTTATGGCAGATGGATGTCCATTTGTTTGGAAATTTTGGGAAATTTGGTAACGTTCTTCGCAGCCTTGTTTGCTGTAATATCCCGACCCAGTGCTGGTGTTGTCGGACTTTCGTTAACTTACTCTTTGAATATGCTTGAGGCATTTAAATGGTTAGTAAGGACAATTTCTTTGGTGGAAACAAACGTTGTTTCGATTGAGCGCATCAAAGAGTACGGGGAGGTGGCGCAGGTTGGTTTACATACAATCGGATTTGTAAATATTCAGAATTTTAACCTGATAATAATTCGAAACAGAAAAATTGTCTAGAGTCATTTAAAGTGTGCGGTAGTAGAATTTAATTATATTGTAAGATTTGATTCCCTGATTTTCTAGCATTAATCGGTGCATCCTTTACTAATTGTAGGAAGCACCCTGGGATCTGCCCGAGAAAAAACCTGCAAGTGATTGGCCACAATATGGTGAAATCAATTTTAATAATTTTGAAACCAGGTATCGTGAAGGCCTGGATTTGGTTCTAAAAGGCGTAACTTGTCACATCCAACCTGGGGAAAAGGTAGCATGGAAAAGTCATCTTCATATTACTGGAGTACCCTAACCCCTAACATCTATTTTTGTTTACCCCGATTTTCGATTGAAACAATCATTTTAGGTAGGAATTGTTGGACGTACCGGTGCGGGTAAATCCTCAATGACGCTAGGGCTTTTTAGAATTATTGAAGCAGCTGGAGGTTCCATAGAAATCGATGGTGTGGATATTTCGAAGCCTGGACTTCATGATGTCCGTGGAAAGTTAACAATTATTCCTCAAGACCCAGTTCTGTTTGCTGGAACTCTGCGATTAAATTTAGACCCATTTGGGAAATATTCCGATTCGGAAGTCTGGAATGCCTTAGAATATGCTCATTTGAAAAACACAGTTAAAGATTTCTCAGCTGGGCTTGAGCATGTGATATCTGAAGGTGGTGAAAATCTAAGGTAGGTCACAATCCTACAAATAAGCATGTATAACTAGGTTGAATGTTCTTTGTATCAGAAATTTCTTAGAAAACATTTGATTCGATTCTTATGTAGTGTGGGAGAAAGACAACTTATATGTTTAGCGAGAGCGTTGCTACGTAAAACTAAGATTTTGGTACTGGACGAGGCAACGGCAGCCGTTGATTTAGGTACGGACGATTTAATCCAGAAAACCATTGGACGAGAGTTCCGAGATTGCACTGTACTAACAATAGCACATCGACTAAATACTATCATGGATTATGACAGGTATGACATTTTTACTTATGCACTTGCAGTTTTTATAACTTGAAAGCGAGGGATTTTTGAAGAGATTAGCATGTGAAGTTTTATGTCACCTAAATTCTGATTTTAAAAATTAATTTCAGAGTAATGGTGTTAGACAAAGGAGAAATTCGGGAGTTCGATTCGCCCTCCGTACTTCTCCAGGACTCGGCGTCAGTTTTCTATAGCATGGCAAAAAATGCTGGATTAGTATGAAATTCCAGCAGTACCTTATAAATGTTTATTTTGAATGCCACCTTCTCTCATTTCTAACTAAATTATGGCTAATTCTGTTTGTGAGTAAATTAAATTAGTTTGAAGATGCTTTGGCAGTTATAACAATGTGCAGTAATAACAAGTAATAATTGTATAGTATATATGTATATTGTTTCGAAATGAACGGGAAGAGATGTGTCTATTCTCGCGTACCTGTTTTAAATTTCAAATATGATTTGAGTGAATGTTTTAAATATAAGGATGAAGTAAATGTATAGACTCCGTCAATTTAAAACATACAGTATTCATGTTTCCAATATCAACCCTAAATAGAAGAAATTATCTTTTTAAATTCAAGCTTAGAACTGAGAACGCGAAACGGCCAGGCCTGATTTTTTCACTATCGTTAGTTTGGAGAATCCTTAATAGATGTGCTCAGTTTCAAATTTTCCCTCATTCAAGGTGTCCCGGAAAAAACGACCAAAGTTGTTACCTGTATCTAAGGGGTTTCCGAAGTTGCAAACCCGTGTAAAAAAAATTCATAAGAATATTTTTGGTTAATAAGTTTACATTTCCGGACTCGAAATACATATTAGTATTTATCTTAAAAAAGAAACTCCTCGAAACCGAAGGTCAGGAAAGACCACGGCGGAAATACAAAATATACTTTTTCCTAAAACATCTGTGTAACTTCGGAAACAATCAAAATAAGGCTACCGTTGGCAAGTATATGAACAAATTTCCGATGGTAAAGGTAGTGCATATATTCGTGAGGATAAGAAAATCAAACCCTGCATAAATATTTGTATTAGATTTGTTGTATTCTCAAATTAAGGGGCCACCCTAAGAGGAACCGGAATAAAAATTCCTGGAAACGTTAGGAGCGATCCTGTGCTGGTATTTATCCCCAGTTTGTGGTAAATGTTTAAGAGACATTTGTCTCCATCGAAGATTTTAATTGACAGAGCAGGATCTTTGATTTATATGAAAATAATTATTCCAATGTCCATTGGTCAAGGCCAGAGAAACATTTGTGGCAACATCAGGGAGGTATGCGCTAATGTTAGCCCTGGTGTTTGTTTCCATAACAATTGTCCCTCTTAAGGTAGAAATTATTGCTCACTAACTTGTTAGAGACGTTTGAAAACCTTGAATTGAGACTAACATGTGTTTTGAGATGACCTTGAAGGCGTTTGGTCATGGTTATCTGACATTTCCTGTACTACCCGGTTCGCAGAGTTCAAGGCTTCGGAACAATTTGAACGAGGAGTGTAAAAGGACGGTCCCAAAAAAATACCCGCAGACCATTTTTCCAAAAAGGGAAACTCCGTTTTTAAATAAAAAGCTACGGTTTACACGATCAAAATGTAAAAAAAAAACAATTCCCCAGTTTTACCACTTCAAAGTAATAGTTCAACCACGATTAAATTTAAGGCAAACGCCCTCAGTATCTACGAAAGCAATTTCAAGCAGTGTAAATATATGTAGTTAAACATAATAAACACGGACGGAACCTCCTAATCAATAGGAATTTTTAAGATTCGAACTTGTAAGTCCATCAGAACGTGAGTTACCTAAGTGTTTAATAGTTTCGTAACACCGGAAGTATAGGAAAGAAATATGTACAACAACTTATTTGTAAAATGGAAAAACATTCGGTTTGAAACGCTGCAAATGAGTACTTATACATTTAGCCAAATTATTCCATATATACAAAAATATTATTTCCGCATGTATGTAATTATGGAATTATTTTCCTCGTCAAAATATTGATGGAGTTTGATCATTAAATGATATTTGTACAATGTATGACACACGACGATGAGGTATTATTGGAATCAAACAGAACTTTATTAAAGCAAATTATAAGAAACAGATACATTAGTTACTTGGCCAGCAAAATGTTTTACAATTAATACTAATTGTAACAATAAATTGCCGTTGTTACTCTTGCCAGATGTAGAACTTATGGATAATTACTTATTGCAGTGTAGTCTACATGTGTGCTATAGTCAAGCAAATATTTTATACATTTTATAACAGGAAATATCCGTTTTAATCCGCGATAGTAATAGTTAATATAAAGTAGTCAGTCCGCTTATAGTAGTTTTCCCTATATACAGTAAGCATAATATACGTATGTATATTATGAGTAAGTCTAACTTTGGTTCTCATCTAAAAAGGAAACGAAGCTTAAAACTTCCTCATACAATTCAAATTATTGTTTCGCAATTTTAGTCTATATTTGTGAACCCATACCCCCAAAAGGGTCACAGTCATTAGTAATTGGCTCCAAAACCACCAAACAATTATTTTCGGCACATTACAGACGACATACTATTCCTATACATAAGTACAATCCATAAGGAAAATAAAGTGCATCCCCATACCCCACTTCAATTACCTATGTATATACATAATGTGCGAAGTGCAACACACTTGAACCACTAAATCTTTTCTATACTTCTTCACTTCTTCACGTTATTCCCTCGCTGTCAGGGATGAGTTCAAAACATTTCATCGACTACTTCCCAATTTAATTCCTTTTGCTCTGCCCCACATCCTCAGTTGATTTCCGTGAGTCTTGGAAGACGTACGAATTTCCTCATCTTGCATCACACATTGATCCTAACGTAGTAATAATGTAAACTCGTAACATCGCACATCTCAAAATCAGTTCATGCAACTCTGTGCTCATGGCTCATAAACTCATGAAGCCCATCATTTTTACCTGCCTGTAAGATCTTCAGACAGTGCAGGGGAAGTGTTTTCACTTGACGGTCAGTGGTTTCTACTATACAAACTATTAATTCATCGTCTGTTTCCTTTACGGCGAGTGAGCTTGCAATACGGTAAGGTGAAGTTCAATAATTCCGGTTCTGACTTTCATTTATCTATAGGTATTTACATGTGTTTATATAATCTCCTGTACATAAGTACTTTCAATTGTTGCAGCATCAAGTTCAGTGTGATAACATCATAAGCTGTCTTCCTGTTTTGGAATCTGCATATTTCTCTGCAAGTGCAATAATAATTGATGGAAGTATATTATTTCTTCTGTATTTGTTCCTTGCCGACACTATACCACAAACCCATGTCTCACAATCAGTCCAGGAATATTGAAGTACGAAAAAGCTTCCATGGGAATACAGTAGCCACATACAAAGGCCAAGGAATTATTTTGCAACACTGAGATATAATTTCCATTCATCTCCTACTGGCCCGTTTTTAAGCAATGGAATTTGAACTGACACTTTTAATTGTAAGTTTGTATGGTGGGGAGAAATACAAAAGTATCGGGTGAAATTCATTTACCTTCATGTAGTTTCTGGCCTGGGAACTGGGAACTTGTTTTAGGAAATATAATGGCAGGTGCTCAACTTTGGGGCATGTTGATACTCCTGGATGTACTAGCAGCTGCAACAACTAATTTATTTGACGGAGGTGAGAATTTATGCAACATTTGCAAAATTATGTAGTGAAATTTAATATTGGCGGTAAGTATTATTTCCCTCCAAAATTATATTTATGTTACATTTTCATAACATTGCCATTCCAGAATACATTAATCTTGAGATAATAATTTATAATGTAATGTGGATTCCAAAGGTAAGCTACCGGACTCAGTTGCAGAGATATTGAAAGGAATTTATATCAGCTCCAATAATTCAGCTCCATTGAATAATGACCAGGACGTGTCAGTATCTGGGACACATTTTTCACAAGAACTTAATCAACAACTACCATTAAAACCATTGACACCTATTAAAATGGCAATACTTACAGAGCTGAAAGCCATTTGGGACTTCCATGCTACAGCACAGGACTCCTTGTACAAAAAGCAATTTGAGACAGTTTTAGGGATAGTGTTCAAATTCGTTTTTTCAAGAGAACCTTCCGAGCCAGATGAGACGCTTGATCGGATTTATAGTGTTCTAAAAGAATTACGGAAAAGAATTGAGGTACTTAATTCACCACAACTAACCCTTGATCAAATATTGGAATTACCACTTAAACCCACACATGAAGCATCGGAGGAAAGACTCAACGAAAAACAAGTCGTGTCTATTTTCACAACCTTGAAATCAGTAATCGCGGATCATTATACACGTCAACTCGGTCAAGGTATCGGTGAGGCAGAGAGCGTTCCCATGTCCGAACATGACAATTTGATGAGTTCAGACTACCAAAACCTCATCCTCCGTAAACTGTATGATCATTATGGTTTGGAGTCCGATCATTCTGACAGGGACGTGATGTCAAATGATAACAGGATGGAAAAAATAGCAAGTGTCCGAGATAAAATTTCCCCAATTTTGCCCTCAAATCAAAGGCAAACAACTCAGAATGCATTTCTGTATCCCGAAACCACAAAGTCCTCGTTAATGACGCCACAAACCAATACCCTCCTTCATACATCATTGAAGCTACCAGCAGTAATAAGTGGGAACAGTCAGGATTCTTATTTGAATCACAAGATTGGAATGACAAACCTGGACGATGACTCACTTACTCAGAACTCAGTGGAGCAACTTGCTAATTCAATTGCTCAAATTCTATATCCTCTTCAATCAAATCAATATCCTACAAACGTGCATTATCACCCACCCCCAGAATTTGGAATTCCGATGGACCAGGATACTTTTAACGAACAATTTACTTCACCGGAAGAAACTTGGAGACCCAATACTGACCAGCTCAGTACAACTGACAAAACATTGGAAGACTCCTACATCCCAGTACAACTCCTTACCACATTTGATCCGCCAGAGGACACTACAATAAAGCAAAACCCTAATGCTCCTTCCTATGAATTCCTAAATTATAATGATGACATGACTGAAAATGTGTTTCTAAACTCAGAATTTGTTAACCAGGCACTTCAAAATGTTTACTTAAAGAATCGTCCGAAACGGCCAGTTCTGAAGCCAGATATAGTTAGAATTAGTGACCCAACGGAGTCAATGAGCAGCGATCCGACAGAATTATCCGTTGCTCAACTTGAAAATGACCAGGCAGAAACAGCTTTAGAAAGTGCTTCAGTTCCACTTCAGATTCAAGTGGTACAAACTCAAGAAAACCCGTTGGTACAAGTTTCGAACAATGCTTACAATGGGATAGCAAATAGGATTTTGAATTTTTTTGCAACATTGTCAGCACTTTCTTTTGCTACTAAGCTCGTCATGTTTATGGGCATTCTCATAGGTGTTGTGAGTGTTATGCTAAGTGTGTTTGGGTCGGGATCTCCAGTTCTAGCAGTAGGAATTTTAGGATTCATGATTCCAATCTCAATTTTAATTTTCTCTCCGGGCAATAAAAGAGGGAAAAGTAACTCACTGAGCAAGAAGCAGCTGAAGGAGAATTATATTGTTCCGTTGGATGAAGAAATTCTCGAAATATTAAAACGAGCTCGGATAAAGTATTACGATGCACGACAGATTTCAAAATGATTTTAAAATGACGTTGTATTATAATTAAGTGTACTTGTATTTGTATATTTTTTGTTCAGAAAGGATGCGCACGGGGATATTTATGGCGCTATTTTTTTATCCTAACAGTGGCTAGCAGCAGTAGATACTGTCTTCAGAAATATTTTTGTAGCCATATGGTTATCAACGCATAAAATTTGCTAGATTTTGTAAATTTTATTTACAAAACTTTAAGTATAATTAGGTGTGTATATTCTACCTATACAGGTATAATTACTTAAGTACATCCTGAGATTTACAGTATTACTCTATAGGTTTCCGGAGAGAAATATGGTCATAATGATATGTGTACTGTATAAATATTGCACGTTTTGGGCTATTTTCAACCATGACTATGCTTTTTCATAGCAGCGAAGGAACATTTTAAAGTTCAATGTTAATTTCTTGTCTCTGACTGTACACACACAACTAAATTTTGTAATTGTCAGCGAGAACATCAAACTTACAATGACATTTGAGTCAATTAGCCGTACATAAGAAACCGTAAATACTGGCGGATAGACAACTATAGAGTTCAACAATGGGATGGAGATGCATTGCCAATGAGAGGATGTTCTAACCAGATGGCAGTATTGTCCCAGAATACTTCACCAGACCAGGTACATAGCTACTTCACACGCATTGACTAATTGTAAATTAGAGACCAGAGTTTGGTTGAGCAATAGGAACGGGTATGGTTAATTTTATGTGTGTGAAAGGCCCAGCAAGGAAATAGAACATGTTGGCTAGAGGATTTAATTTAGGGTATAAGCGTCCAGCGTTGAAGTAGGCAGGTCTTGGTGGGGAAAACGTATATTGAGTGCCTCAAATCTACTTGATACTGAGCCTAAATTTAAAGAATTCAAAATGACAAGTTTTAATACTAAGATTGGTGGGGAAAACGTATATCGAGTGACTCAAATCTACTTGATACTGAGCCTAAATTTAAAGAATTCAAAATGACAAGTTTTAATACTAAGATTGGTGGGGAAAACGTATATCGAGTGACTCAAATCTACTTGATACTGAGCCTAAATTTAAAGAATTCAAAATGACAAGTTTTAATACTAAGATAGTTACATATGTACATGTGAAAAAATTTGAAATTCCATTTTATAATAAATAAATCAAGTTGACATTTGGCTCTTCGGAAGTATGTAAATTGATTTTTTGTCACGAAGAAACGTCGAAGTCCAAGGGAGCAATGTAACATCAAAGTACTTATAATGATGAGACTTTCAGGCCTGCCTCAACGATATTTTTCGCACGACGAACAGGACTCGCAAAAAATAATTTATCGCACGGTAATAATAGCGTCTTGTGTGAGCACAGGGGGTATTTTCTGATCCTACGGGCTCGAAAATTACTCTTGAGACCAAGAGTGACTGAAAGCAAATTTTTTGTCAGGTTATTGCTGTAGTACAAAGCTGGGCACATATCGTACATTTATGCATAAATATACGCAGTTTTTATGTATGTTCGCACATTTTCCGAATATTTGTATGTATTTTATGTAGGCTGCGTGTTTCCACTAAAAAAAATGTATGATACATGTACGGCATGAATACTGTATTTACGAGTATGTATGTTTAAAAGGCCGGGGAGATTTAGGTATGTATTATGTATGCACCGTGTATGTTCAGCGAGCTCCATCTGTATTTTCTTGGCACGGTCTGTGTTTATTGGTGTATTCGCATTTATTATTTCCTGCTGCAATGCAAACGATTTCTATACGTTGTGACTGAAACCTACGAAACTAGAAATTAAAGGCGTGGCCCGCAGGCCATTTCCCAACCCAACCCGAGTCTTACCCACAAATACGTAACCCGAACCCGCCCGACCCGAAAGTCAACCTCTGAAACGTCGGCCCGACCCGACCCGACAGTATTATTTTTAGGCCCGCGCCAGACCGCAGCCCGCTGGGTTTCAGTTGACGCGGCCCGACCCAGCTTGCGGGCCCCCGCGGGGGCCCGCAATTATTTAATAACTTATTAAAACGCTGTGAGATTCGCTTCTCGGTCGGTCTTCTTCTGAATTTTAAATCATTCTCCATCACAATGTCTAAAACAGAAGTGTAAACCGTAGAAATCGAAGAATAAATATTGTTTTTATAAGTTTTAATATATGTAGCTGGTTTGATATACAATTAATGTCATTTTGTTTGAAAATCACTGCGCAGGAAACTTGAACTAATTGTAAGAATACTGCGCTAAGAAGTTTTACATGCTATTGAGTTCAGAGCAGCAACTTAAAAGCGTTACAAGTCACAGTCACACAATGGTAAGCAAAAAACACGATGAAACAGGAATAGTAACAACCAACACTTACAAAGGCAGAAACGTGAGCAATCACAAATGGGCGCAAACCATATAATTCTCCTGGAAAAATTCTAAACGTCGTTGATTGAAATTTAAACGGTTTGCGGGCTGCTTGCGGGCCCAACGTAAATATAAATCCAGTCCGAACCCGCCCGCAATCCACACTATATGCATAAAGTATAACCCGACCCGCCCCAATGAAATACGATAATAACCCAGCCCGATCCGCAACTTGCAACATGACGAAGCATTAAACCCGAACCCGCTCATAACCCGCACGGGCGGGTCGGGTCGAGGCCCGACCCGAATTTTTACCCGCGGGCCACGCCTTTACTAGAAATTAACAATTTTAAACTTAATTAATTAACAATATACACGCGCGAAGCCATGCTTCATTAGTTTTTATAAAGGTTCAGAACGTTCTACATGCACTTTTATAGGCACGTGTACACTTTTTTTTTTACATAAATTTATTTATATGATGAATATATGTATGATTACATTTCGGGACAAATTAATGTATGCATATATTTATGATTGCATTTCTGGACAAATTTTTGTATTCATATATGTATGCTCTTCGTAAACTATAAAATGTATGTAGGATTTAGGATACGCAATCTTTTTGCCCAGCTTTGCTGTAGTAGCAAAATAATCTAGACATATTTTTGATTAACATCAAAATGATTTTTGTCATCTAATGCAAGGTAATGTTTTCATTAAAATATTACTTGAAATTAGTGCATCACAAAGTTTCTAATTGTTAGTCATTCATATCAGAAAAATTTTAACGTGTAGTCAATCGCAACAATAATTTTTCGATTGGACATTCTTACTTCAATTTCTTCGCCAATTATTGGCTTTAATTATTACAAAATCAAGGTAACTTTAATATAAATTATAGCGATTTATGTTAATTCTACCCATTTTAATCTTGTTCATTTCTACTGCGTAGATTAATCCCAGCAATTATTTTTTATTACAAAATTACTGTGTTTCAGATCAGCTTTATATCTCCATATAGCCAAAAGTATGCACAAACTCCCGTACAGTTCCCACAATTTGATGTGAGTGAAAACTGCATGCGTAGATTTTTTTCGCTCTTTAATCGAAACTGAATTTAGATCATTTTGGATCTTCGCTTCGCCGACGAAATTTTAGCTGGTGATGAATAATCAAAGGAAAAAAGCATTTTTATGTATATTTGGATGATTCAAATTTGTTTAGCCATTTTCACTCACATAACCTTGTCTCAACTATTTTCACCGTTAAACCTTTAAACTTCTCGTACATTAAAGTACGCTGTAAGTGGAAGCTTTTCGCTTTCAACACAGCCGCTTACCCGATTAATTGCTCAAATAAAATCCTGCCTAATTAGATATGCAACATTCAAAATTAAGCCGCCAGTTGTTAAATGGTATGAAAAATTCAAATGATCAGGCAAATACGGTCTCTGTCCCTGGCGCCGTCTACTGGCCATGTTTATTTTAACTATGTATATGTTACTTTTAATATACAATATTCCTTAATAATAAAATAAACACATGGAACAAGAATATTTCTATTCGATTGTTTACGTTTCCCGTATGGTTCAAAACAAAAGTAGACAATTGAGAGTTGTGCTTGACCCCAAGAACATGATTACAAGAGGCGCTGTTTCGTCCAATTTAAGAAAATGGCCAATTTGAATTGATAGAGGTCGCATTGCTCGAACCTTCTTAATGCATTCAGGTCTTCTTGACTGTCCATGCCAAGTTCGTAATAGTTCCTCCGATCTGTCCATAATCCTTCCGCTCACAGGATAAACAAAGTAATCCATCATGAAATAGCAGATTGACCAAGCAGACAGAAATATTAACATAAAAGTATCCAGGGAACCACTGAATCTAATGGAAACAAATGTGGCCAGAACAGTAAAGAAGATATTTGTCCCGATATTCACAGGCCATATAAATCCGGATAGACAATCATTGTAAATGACCATGAGGACCTCAAGCTGCCTGTAAACACACATGTGCTTAGCCATTTCCTCTCCGCAACTGCCCTTCTTATTCAGTTCACTGCCAAGAAGTAAAGTTTATACAAATTGAAAAGTACCAAAACCACATAGACATGCTTCATGATTTGTTAGAAATAATTGGATAATATCCTACCTGAGGAATTCAATCCAATAATTAACATTAAACATAAAAACGACCGGAAAAATGAACCAGAAAAGAGCCAATTGAGAGAATATTGGAATTAAAATGAACCCTTCAAACATAGCCCACAGAACTAAGGGGACGCTCAAACGACTGCTATTGCTGAAATAATGCCAACCCCATCTAAGGTCTTGACTGTCCATCAAAACAAAGCCAGCTACAAATAAAATATTGTTTCCCAGCCAGGGTACCAGTAATGGTATCAGTTTGTTCACCCAACGATAGACCTTTTTCGAGTTCAATTTAGCCTGAATTTCCCCCTCCTTTTTAGAGGTATCTACGGTGGACCAAAAATGAAAATTTATTCAAGCGTGATATTTGCTGAAAAAAAAATAATTGATTTAGCTTCCAATTGTAATATGCAATAATTATTACACACTCCATAAAATCCTATTGATGGTTAGCAACTGGTTGACGCTATTCACAATCTCATTCATTTTCCAGGCGATGGCAAAAGTATACATGAAACCCATTAAATATCCCGTACAAAAAGTGAAATGCAGGGCTAAACGTGAATAGTTCACTTTAGAGAGGGGATCCGGGAATATCAAGCGTTTTGCAAAGTCAATCTGACTTCGGAAACTGTTAAAAACCTGTACTATGGATATGAATATCCAAAGCACGAATGGGAATTCTCGAGGCTTCACATTCACAATACGCGTCTTAGGGTTCCATTGAAATGGTAGCGCTTTAGTGAGCCAAGTGAATGTAAAAAAGAATTCGAGTCCTTTAATACCTTGCAATGTTAACATTTTGAGATGAGAAAGGAGAGTTTTATGGTTTTATCATAAAACAACTGAGGTTGACGAGCCAATATCCGATAGAAACTGTGGATCAGCTACAGCTACATCTAGTAGTTGTTTACAATGCGATTGCATAATTCTATATAATAATTATAATGTTTTCCTCATTCCAATGAATTCCTTGTAATCTTTCAGTTACTCTGTTTTCTAGTAATATTTGCAGGTAATACCTTGCCATTATTTCTGTAACAATTATTACTGGTCAGCGGCTATCTGTCGGTGCTTTAAAGACGGAAATCAATAATTATTTGCATTTGATATTCAGTCCTTCCAGCTAAAAATAAGCGATTATGAGCGTGAAAAAGCCTTGAACGCACTTAAATAGGGGACTACATACTATTTTAGCGGGAACTGGGAATGTCAATACAGTCAATTATTATAATAAGGAAGTACTCTACAAGAGAAAACTGACTAAAGGGACATAATTGGTTGGTCCCGGCAAATGACCATATAACTATGTGTATTTGTATAAGAAGGGATATGTTTATAAGGTAAAACTCCTTATAAGGGAACACATTTCAAGGTACGGAGGAGTGGCACAAACATTCTATAAGGGATTTAAAAAAATAATTGCTCTGTCTGCAGTCTCCACCTTCAGAATTGAGAAACAAAAACTTGAAAACTATAGTTTACTTACTTCTGCACTCAAGTTTGCTCATGCTTGAGTAACCACGTCTCGGGAGAGTAAATGTGAGTTGTAACGTAACCCATAATATTGTTTGAATTTATTAATTTTGACTAACCGCGATTTAAAACCAGGAAATACGCAAATTTTAAAGCGTCCAGTATCAGGGTTGCAAAAATGAAAATGCCATGGGTTTTATGCCTGCCCACCTGAAAATTCGCTGAAAATGTCCCCATTTTGGGCAGACGTATTCGACAGTTTGGCAAAAACGTATACATTATGATCATTATCGATCCTCTAGCGTAAACATGGGATTTTTATGACATATTCAAGCCCATCCAGTCTAAGGAAAGTTTTAAGGTTGACTTTCTAAAAAAGTCTAATTGTCCTAATGCATTATTTATGATCAGTGTCTTAAAAAAAGGATTAAAAAATATTTCAAAAATCCTTAAAATTTTTGTACTATTCACTTGCTTTTAAAAGTTGCAAACACTCAACTCTATTATAGAAGACTTTACGGGGTTTTAAAAGAAAGATTTGACCAGTACAGTAAGTTTCATTAGTAATGAATTATAAAGTTTTATAACTTTATTACATAAGAGTTTGCGGTTATAAATTGGAACTTATATAGTAAATTTTTATTGCCCCAAGTAAAACAATAATTTTAGGAGTTCAAAATTTTACAATTTCAAAAATTAACTTTTTGCTGATGACCAGTGTTTAAACTATGAAATTCTTGTTAATTTTAAATATGCTTGTGTTGCATCTTTACAATAATGTTTCCTCGCGAAATCTTAGAATTATAT
Source organism: Allacma fusca (assembly GCA_947179485.1). Lineage (NCBI taxonomy): Eukaryota > Metazoa > Arthropoda > Collembola > Symphypleona > Sminthuridae > Allacma > Allacma fusca. Next base: position 48,137,922 of record OX359248.1, read on the forward strand.
ATCATGCTTGCAAACGAGATCTTACAATAATATAAAATAATAAATAATAATTTGTTTTTCATAAAATTGCCAATTTAAGCGTACTGTTTTGTGATTTACTGTGCAAACTTAGTAGATAGCTAGAGCTCATATCGAAAAGGGGCGAAAATGCCTGCCCTAGGCTGAATATGCCCAAAATGCACAAACTGCCAAAAATGGCCAAAATTCCATAAGATGAACTACAGGTATGTATATTTAGCGATTTGACAATTTTCCATAAGCATGTGTAGTTACATTTTGGATAAATTAGTGTGCACTCTTCATAGTGGATTTGTTTTCCTTATAAGCCAATAAGGGACAATTTTTATAAGGGAACCAATATTTGAGTCCCCAGAACATCAGTTATAAAGAGAGTTGACGGTAGGAACCTAAAACCACAACAGCTATGTACATAATACCTGAATCAGCTAAACGGCCTATGCGAGCAGGAAGCCATGTCTAACTCATACACAGGAATTATTCTTAAATGGGTGAATGCCTTTTATTGCCTCCAGTGATACACATATCAATTTATATATATCAATTTATTATATATAATAATACTATTACACGATATCTGGAATATAATATAACTTTAAATATGGTGGAAATAAATAATTATAGATAAATACATGTTGGTAAACTATAGAAACCTCGGTATCTTGTAATGCAGTACTCTGTGATGAAATAAATCTAATCTAACTAACGTAAAAGGAATGAGAAGTAATTATTAATAATTATTCCTCTATCCTCTACTATTATTTAATTTGATAATTATTGCCGAGAAATAACAATTTTTGGGTATAAGCAACGGGGTGACAATCCCTACACAGCACAGAAGAGGGCGGAGTTTCACTTATTGTGACGTCATAGCGGGAGATAGTATTACAATGTGAGAATGTAAACATACTTCCGAATGAATGACATACTTATACAAATTGACGTATTTAACTAATTAATCAGCATATGAAACAGTACGAACATAAGGAATAATTACAGCAATAACCAACAACGTGCAACAGTACTTTTTTATTTCAAATTCATGGTGTGAGCAAGGTCAAAACCTGAAAAACTTTTTGTGAACTGCTTGCGCTTCATGGAGTTTCGTTTAGAAATAAATCTGGCATTATTAAGTGATCTAATTTTTATCCGCATTCTTGTTTTCAAGAATTCTGTAACTACATTTTGATTGAACTGTGGGTAAGTTGAAACAATACGCCGATACATTTTAGCGGTGGTATAATTTGATACGCCTGTTTCCTGAAAATAATTCCGAAACTCTAGTTCGCACCTGAGTACAGTGTCATAAATATCAGAATTTGCTTCCGTTAAACCGCCACGAGATAACATGTCTATCCAATTACCTGCACCAGGAACTGAGCACTTCACGGTACCGTAAGAATGATTAAATCTCTTGCTTAATCTAAAAGCCACATAACCAGCTAAATAACGTAATGACTCTATTTCTACGTCAGTCATTTTTTGTCTTGGACGAAGGGTTCGCTGTTGAATTGATTAAATAGGTTGTGTCAAAATATTTTGCGTAGAAAATTTTACAATGGCAAAATTTGTATAATTGCCGATTTTTTAAAATAGACAATGTAAAATTTCCATGAAAAATAATTTGACACAACCTTGATATTTGAGTGATTTTCTTCATCTTCATTTGGTAATCTGCAGTGAGTAAGGGGACGACTCCGTAGAAGTTCTGAACTTATATAGCTGTCGTCATCTTTGTCTTCTTCAGTATTTGCTCCTTTAGGAGTTTTTGTCTGAGATCCAAGAATTAGTAATCTCAAACGAAATTTAAATTCTGGAGGTGTGGGATGCGGATTCGGACCACTAAAGGAACGGATTTTGGAAAATAAATTTTCTAAACAATCTTGATTTAGACGGCTTGTGAGAAGATAGCTCACAGAATAGTTTGTCTTCAGAAATGCCAAAAGCTCCCGGGCTGCTCTAATGGACAATAAAAATCCCTCCTGACAAGGAAGAAGTGCCTTCTTCTTGTTTCCCTTGGATGTGAGAAATCTGATGCTTGCTACAAGAGTATCCAGCTTTAGTAGAATCGATTCTTGTTCTTCTATAAAAACTCCGTAAGCACTCTTCATATTTGCTTGATTGTGGAATCTAACTCGGGAATTAAGAACGTCAAATCCTTCATTAAATGTTTCAAAAAATTCGGAAATTTCTGGCTTGTCTGGAAATACTCTTTTTGCCAAAGTTGCTGTACGATGTGAAAGAAGTTTTGCTGCAGGTCGTACACGCATTCGTTCAGCTCCCGCTATTTCTAGTGCTTGGTGTGTTAGGTGAGGTACTAACATCAGTTCGGTTCCATTATTTTTTAGTAGCTGGTACATGCTGTCTTTGTTGATTATTGTACCGTTTGGTAACATAACACCGTCGTCAAGTAGATGATTTCGGATATTCTTAAGACAGTGTGGAATATCAGCAAATACAAATACAGGCCGTGAATCGTCATGTGGATTTTTAAAAGACACACTTTGTGGAGTCACACTTAGTTCCCGTTGCAATGCACGATTCTCAGCTCCCAAATCACTCACAATTGCAACAACAATAAATCCGGCCAGTTCAATTTCAGTTATTATATTATGCAATAATAATTTAGTTACATTTGAGTCAAACTGGTAGAATACTGGCTGTTTCCAGGAGGAGCAGAGTCCCCTTATCATAATAACTTGGACTTTTGACTTTGAATAAATACGGTCGTTGGTGGGGTCACGCACGATAGTGGAGTCAATAGACATCTCATCGAATGAAACTACACATAATCGTGAGAAGCTGTCCAGTGTTCTTGCTTTCTCGGTAAGAACAAGTAACACATCAGATAAAACACCTTCGTCGCATCGAAATTTTCCCGATCAACGTTGCAAGGTTCTCACAGAAGGTAATGGAAGATTCCAAGTAGATATAGCGGTTTCATAGGCTTTTGGATTTACGCTTCGTACTGTCAGGGCCCTAATAATGTCTTTTACATCCCAGTTAACTCTCTTGCTTCCTTTTAGTAATTTTTCTTGTGCGGGCGATATTTTAATGCTTGCATTCCTTTCTGAAGTAAACTTCAGGCGTAGGGCAGTGTTAACTGATTTGAGCCTTGATATTTCCTGGCGCTGCCTGTACACTGCTTTTTCCATTTTCTTAATTTGTCGGTCTTGAGTCTCGAGCTTCAACTTGACGGAAAGTAATTCTATAAATAAGCAACGATTGAAACAAATTCTTGTAAGAAGCGGTGAATGGAACGCTTTTTTATTCAAATACAACTAAATATATTTTTACCCCTTTGATGATTCTCATGTACTTGATGTTGGCTAATATTCAGCATTGACTTTTTACTCATTGCATTTGCTTCAAGCCGCCCTGGAAAAGGTTAATAATAGTAGGTGACATAATAATAGGAAACTGTTGACATTATATAATTACCTGCGCATTAAAATGTATTTTAAAAATCAATTTTATATTATTTTAAAGCAAACCTTCAATAGAATTATCATTTTCCATCGAATTTGGCTCTGTATTAATCTGATCGGATATTAAATCAGCTCGATTCTTCCTACATAATCTTCTAACACTAACATCTCTTCTTGGGACAGTCATGGAAATCTCGCGGTTTGGAAATACTGTTGGAACGGCTGTTTTTTTAAGTATTTTTCTTCTTTGTAACACAAGAAGTTCTCCTTTTAAATCCCGTTCATAATCATCCTCTTTGAAATGGTCGGAGCAAATTCTTGCTGTTTTTATATTTAATGTCTTGCGCTTACACTTTGTTTCCCAAACTTTGCAAAGAGATTTATCTTTCACGGGAAAACAATGAAAAATTAATGTGTCACCTCGCTTTAGCTTTGTTAATTTGGTAGTATGACACTCGGATACAGCACAAGCGTATGGCATGATTACTTATGTTCACTACAGTTTTGAAGATTATAAATAAAATTTTAGCAAGCCATCACTAATAACCACAAAATTGCAAATTAAAGCAAATATCATTAAGCACGCGACTCATTCCACGCTTACCAACTCCCGCGATGACGTCAGAAATCACTTTTTTGTTTCGCGCCGTTTGGGTGTATTGGGATTGTCACCACCATATCTCTTCAATACACCATGGGTATAAGCTCGTATTTGTTCAATAAGCTTTTGTATATTCGAAAGTGTACCTATTTAAATCCACTAAAATAATCTCTATAAAAATATTGTATGTATTGTTTGCACCGTTGAAACATCTAGTGGATGCTTCTGACAACAGCATAAAAGAATCAAATTTATTTATCAAATCGTTAACTAGGTGACGAGCGTAGTTGTACCACTCATTATCTGTGTACTAGTCGAGCTCTTTTACAAAATGGAGTAATTTTTTTCCCGTTTGTTTTATATCGCACATTACTCTAAAGCGAGGATGATTCATGGGTAAAATACTGTAGGGGGTTGGTCATTGAAAGCGCATAAATCCAATGATGAATTATGTGAAGTGAATTATTATATTTAAAGATGCAATTTGTTTTATTTCCGCCGAAATGCTGGAGCTGGACTCCAGTTGCCAACACATTTGACCAAGGAAACCTCAACCCTTTGAAATAAATCATGCTTAAAGGAACACAGCAACGGAAATGTGAAGATAATAAATGTAGCTGTCCAATAATGTCATGTCATCGTGATCGTTCCTCAAGACTCCACGACCCAATCGGGCTTAACTGAGTCAGGAGAATAAACGCAACTATTAATAACCAGTCTTTGTATTTTTAAAAATCAGTCAGAAGATTTTATTAAGGCGATACAAATTTTTCATTCTATTTCGACCCTCATACCATTAGGAGGAGATCATTCCATGGAGTTTTTGAATTTACTATAAAGGGGCAACGTCATGGGATGAAGACGCTCTTCCTACTATTTTCCAATATTTTCAGCCTGATCTCTGGAGCTAATCGGTAATGAAAACCATATAAAAATCAGATCTCCCAAATGAGACCAAAGTCAGTACTAAGGGTAATTAAAATTGGTTTTATTATAACTCCTTGTAAATTATGAAACCTTAAAGCTGACATTACAAATATTACGACAAAAACATTTTCTTGCAAAAATGTAATTTATTATTGTTGTATAGGAATTCTTACATTATCTGTAATAGGAAATTTTACACTTTGGAAGAACATACTTGAAGAAGGTTACCATATAAGATTTTCGCATTCATTTTAGTTTTTGAAATACTGAAGACATGAATTATCAACCCATAACAACCTGAAGATCGAAAGGGCCAAACATGTTGTTCTTGAATATTGACTAGAACAAGATGGTGCTTAACCAGTTTGCCTGCAAATCTGCAACTCTTCAAATCACGGGTTTGCTGCATTTCACCGCTTGCTTTTTTTAACGGATGCAAAATCTTATTAGTACTTAATTCGCTAGTAGTTGTAACTCTTATCCACTCTAGTAAAATAATATATAATGTATGTATAAACTCTTGTAAAAACTAATTCTCACAGCTATGTCTCCTTAACTATTAAAAGCACATGTTTGAATAATGCATTCTTTTTAGCGAGAAATTATTAAACCGATCAATTATAATGATACTTTACAGAAAAAAGTTAATTCCTCAATTTTGATTGTTTAGTGCATTGCTTTTGGAGAAGATCCATAGGCATCATATACATATACTATATAGATGCAGTCACTAGGTGCCTCCTTGAAACACAAATTCAAATAAGACAAATTGTAAAAATTCTAGAAAAGAATATATGATATATGGCTGAATTGTTTTGAGCGTGAGTGCAGGAAGGGATATGAAGTTCGGGAAGAAATCCTTGAAGAAGTTTACGCTAGAAGAATTGATTGCCATTTATTTTCCTCATACTGTTACGGATATATTATAAATAGAGTAGAATAAGCATAATCTAAATCAGCAAATAGTTTGGAAGGTCGTAAGCAGAGGCTACGTGACGCCAAACGCTAACATAACATAATTATAAGGAAATGATTCAGATTATTTAATAAACAATAAACTAAGAATAGGATAAGATTAGATTTAGATTAAGACACGTAGATTAAGTACAAGTTCTAATCTCGACTTCAAGCAAGCAACATCAAGAGGAGCCGCACCTAGAGTCCATTCCCTCCGGGATGGAGCTCAAAAGGTAGCAGACGGGGCGACATGAAATCGGGAGATTTCAGGAAGAAGAGATTCAGACTTCAAATTCTATTTTGTGTTAAATATTAATTGTTCAGTGTAAATTGTATCAGTTTAGGAACAATAAATTGGCCAAAAGTTAATAAAACGAACTACACACAGAACTCAATAAGTTCCATTTATTCATGCGTTTCCAACAACATCGGATTCCAGGAATTCAGGGGATGGAACACCCGAACCTAGGCTACATTGACTATTACCCACACAACATCAATACCCGGGTAATAGAACGCGTAACATGATGTTTCTGCCAGGCCTTCGGGTTTATTTGGTAAGGACCCGGAGGATCCGTAGGTCGGGGACCTGCGGATGACCCTGTGACATAAGACCGAACTTTGTAGCAAGTAAGGTCGTTAGTCAAACAAAATTCATGGGATGGAAGTATGGGGCTCGACAAGGAGAAAATGCTTCATTTCTCTCCAGGGCCACCCGAAACTTCTCGTGAAAGGCAGTCATAACATGCAACAATGTTACCTCAAGAAAGAAAATTGGCCATTATCATCACGCGCGGATTCAAATAACAGTTCAGAAGTCCTAGTGCGGCACTATAAAAAGAACTATTTTTTACGGCCGGAAATATTATTTTAAGTGACCAGTGAAATTGGGACTCTTTCCAACCGGAAAATTAGGGGAAGAGGACGTCCAATAAGGTAATACTATTTTCTTTAAGGTTCATGAATTTCATGTTTAGGAGCATATAAATTTTGTAATGTAGTTACGAAGCGTAGCTAATATTCAGGAGTAATTAACCAGAGTTTAGTGACAAATCATAGGTTCAAATTAGAAAATTGCGCATATATGTATATGTATTTTGTGGTTTTCAGAGTACATAGTAGGTATAGGTGCACAACAAATTTTCATCAAAATTAGCTTCTTCCAGTAAAATAAGTCTTCTTCTATCTTTTTAAACGCCTTAAGTGCCGTTGTGAGCGGAGGCATAAACAGTGTTCGTATTGTAAAGGGAATTATTCCGGCTGAAGTGCCGTTCTTGTGCGCAGTATAATAGTAACCTTTCTCTTCGTAAGTTTTAAGTTCCTAATTTCAAAAGGGCCGTTTTTGAGCATTGAAATTCTTTTAACTCTTCAAATTACTTTTCAAGTCTTGGGAAACCCCAGGCTAGGGGATAGGAACCCAAAACACAATTACAATCTTTCAATCAATCAGGACTTTTTTTTATTAATACAAGACTCTCAAAACTCACTTTCCAAGCTTAGTTTAAAGCAACAATATGATCTATCTTTCAAGTAAATAACTCAAAATAATGTTTTCACTCTCTTCTTTCTCTACATCTTTTCTCCTTCTAGTATAAGCACATCTGAAGGGCCGGGATTGAGCGCAGATGTCTTTAATTCTTTATCTCCAAATTACGTAATTAAGAGCCCCAGGGCTAGGTGGCAAAACCCAATTAAAACTCTTTCGCTGAAAATTACTTTCTCTACCTGATGTGTAGGTTTACACGGGTAACAATAGGATCTATCATAAACTTTTCACAAAAATCTTTTCTTCTTCCATCTTTCCATTTCTACCAGAAATGCCGTTTTGTGCGCTGGGTAATTAGGAAATAATTTGTCATGGTTTTGGCAAATATTAGGTTTTCAAAGTCAATCCGGAAGGCCGAATGTGAGCACGGAGCATATCAGATTTCAGTTAGTCATTTTGCAAATCAGAACCTATATAGCTCAGTTAGAGAGCATAGGTAGATCAGACCATCTAAAGACTATAGTATGTAAGGTGAGCAAAATTACTCGGGAGGGCCGAATATGAGCACCGAGGTGATTAGGACAGTTTAATTTAGGTTTGAACAAAATTTAGTCCAAAGGGCCGAGGTACATTGAGCGTGGACACATTGGCATAGTACATAAGCATACATATAAGAAAATTCTCATCTACGTAGTTTTTAGGGATTCAAGGGCCGAAATGTGAGCGGAATCATTGTTGTGTATAAGTTTAGTATACGTAGAATCCGAGAGGCTAGGAAGATTAGGAGGGACCTTATGGTTTAGTAGGGTTCGAGTCATTCCAAGCACGGAGGTGATCGGATGGAGTGCCGACAAAAGTACCGATAAGCCTGTGACCTACTAGAGGTAATCGGAGAGGCTATGATTGACGCACCGATATAGGTATATGTTTGTAATGTGCCCGAGCTAGCGGATAGGTAACAGCAATGACTATTACTAGTAAGGAGGTCCATGGTTTAGTGGATAGGATAACAGGGGACATTCCAAAGCACGGATGTTCACTTTAAAATCTATGTATGCGGTTTCCAGCTATGGCCATACATAGGGACTTTCATATTTATTACTTCTTCCATAGATGACTCATGGTTTTGAGTGCATCATAAGATTAGCCATTCTCGAAGGATTTTGCTAGAGTAGAGAGAATTGGCATAAGAAACCACAGGCTCATGGTTTTTGAGAGTTGGTTATAGGGATAGGAATTCAGTAAATCCTGGTGCTTTCAGTTTTTGCTGTCTAACAACAGATACAAGCCTTGCTGATGGTAGGATCGGTTCAAGGAAGTTCTTAGGTACGAATTAGGACGCGAAACATATCCTTTGGGGCAGAAGGGTAATTAGTAGCGAGGAATACAGTCCTTATTAATTCTGGGAATCATTACAGGAGTATTTAGGGAAATTTAGGCAACACCGGCCCGAATGTGAGGAGTGTTGATTGACAACAAGACTGATAGTTTAAGGAGTTAGACGCAACTAGCCATTGCAAATAAGTAAGTTTAAGAGGGTTAAGTTTTAAGGTGAGTAAGTTTAAGAGCTTTAAGTTTTAAGGGGAATAGGTTTTAAGGAGGTTAAGTTTTAAGGGAATTAAGTTTATGACAGTTTAGGTTTTAAGGAAGGTTAAGATTACGAAAGGATTAAGTTTTAAGGGAAATTAAGATTAGAAAGTTTAGGTTTTAAGGAAATTCAGGTGGTAACACCAGGAGGTACTCATTGGAAACGTTAGGATTACAGAGATTAAGTTTTAAGACGATTCACAGCTAAGGTTAGGGACGTTCAGGGATTGAACATTTAGATTATAAGTACAGAAATTTTCTTTTCCAAGTCATCATCACCAATTGGCAATTAAGTTTAACAACTAGAGTTACATAAGCATAGGCATACAAGGCAAAAATTTTAGGAAACGGTTTAAGTTGAAATTTGGCATAAGTTTTAAGAAGGTTTTCAGGATTGAAATTGACAACAGAACTCTCACAACCGACAAAACAAATTCATAAAACCGAACTCTACGAAACGCCTTAGCATTTTTCAGCCCATCCAGAAAAAGTTAGGACGTTTACAGGTATGGAACCCGAAAAGAACCAACATCCATCAAGAAGGGAACCACAACCTGCACCTTCAATACCATCTCGAAGGACTACGCGATCGGCAGGACCAGTGCCACAGAATGAAACAGGCTTGGAGGAGATCCTCGCCCGCAGGAAAGAGGAGAGGAAAGCAGCAAAAGCCAAAGCTAATACAGCAACGGCAGGTGTAGACCTCTCTTCAACATCTTCAGCTTCGACATTTACAGTCATGGAAGAATCCGGCAGTACAACCCTGGCATTATCTGCACAAAGTCCATCGGGCTCGCAGGCCACGGGGCACGGAGATAATCCTGACAATAATGATGAGAGCATGGATGTGTTCTTGGACACGGTGTCAACACCTGTAACAGGTACGGCAACCAGTCCTAAACGAACACCAACAGTATCGACAGCACAAACACCAAAGTTTTCAAAAACAAAGGTGGTGCAAGGACAAAATCTCCATAGACTAGCTATGCAACGAGAATTACGCGACCTCGAGGTAACCAACCTGGAGGGCCAACAGGTCCAACAAGACCAGGAGGTTGAAACCACAGGCGAATTCATGCTAAATGCTAGAGGAGACATGGTTTTTGTCAGTCACGATGCTGACCCCACGATCAAGGAAATCCTGTCGCAATTCAATCAACCTGAGGAAAGACCAACTAGTAGCGCTGCCATGTCATCATTTGAAATACTCACGGATCCTGGAAGCAATCATACAAGCGTAGGGGAGGGCGAGCAAGGATTCGCAACTCCGGAAAGTGAGATGGAAGACGTGACCAATGAATCACCCAACAATGTGGTTGTCAGCAACCTGACAAACCCAGTTGGCAACGGAGACATTCCTCAAGACACGAGTGTACAATCCCAACAGGATGTACAAAGTCAAGGAATGTGCAGCAAAGCTACTGGACAAACAGAACAACAGGTTAATCAGCAAAGCTCAACGGAATTGGATGATGTGGAGGATTCCAATAGACCAATTGCTATAGCAACAAGTACACCAGAGATTATCCAGCAAGGGAATCTCAGTACACACTCATCATTTAGGGACAATTTAGCAATAACTCAATCGGACGAGTCAACCGAACAGAGCGAACAAGGTGACTCACCAACAGGATTGCTACGTACTAATAACAGTATAGGGAGTGATCGTGACCAGGTCACTACTCAATTAAATCAGCAGTTGTCAAATTTAAGCATTAGCGACCACTGTAAGGCTTCACAGTCGAATACTACAGTTTCTCAACAACCAGACATACAACAACTTGTGCGAGATAGGTTCCTATCAAGACCATCTCCAGGATTTTCCAATAGAGGAGACGTAGGCTTTCAAAGGACACTCAGCCGGGTGTCTGAGTCTACAGAACAGGAAGGCCCAGTCGAGGATCAGTTACCACCGATCAGAGAAGGGCAAGATAACATCCAAAGAGTGGAAGAAAATTTCGTACAATTAGTGACAGGTACAGGTGTGATAGTACCAGCAGGTTCATTTCAACAATTAGTGACCACCGCAGGCTTCCAACGGAACTCAGTGGAAAATTTTCTGGTAGTTCGAGGATTGGAAGGACAACTGATAGAGGTGTATCACAGGTTAGCTCAAAATCTTTATACAGGTACAGTCCAGTGGACACATTTTTTCCTTAGATTAGCTGAAGTCACCCACAGACGGGACAATAACAGAGATCCGAATAGGGAAGAAAGGGAAGTGTTACGCACACGTGCCTTCGAGTACGGTCGGAACGTCAGGGACAACATTTTCATCCCCACAGACGTCATCCGAAACCTTTTAGAGCACCGGGTATTGTCGTTGAGAAGTCACCAGGCACACCAGGATAGCCAGATTTTCTTCAACGATACACCTAGGTATACAACCGTGATACAATCCGGAAGACTTAGCGAAAATCTAGAATTTGGTCAACAGCGACAAGAAAGGCGAGTCAGCAACGAGAGTAGGCCAGGTCCAGAACAAGATTCAAATAACAACGGGACCACCCAACAAAGAGTAATCGACTCCAGTGCTGACGACATCATTAGCAGGTACCTTAGGTATGAACAACGAAACCCACCAGTAACACGGAATCCGGTTACGGGTTTATTAGAACCAGCATCTAGATCTACGCTAAGAACCATCTCAGGCGAACCTACAGTACAACCCGTTACGCCACGACGAATTTCACCGGAAAGCTTGAATACCAGCTCAAGCTCAATCAACAAGGCTATAGCCCAGGCAATAGCCTCAGCGACACTTCAAGCAGGTTTAACAACCCCTCGAAATCGGAAGTCGAGTAACTCCGATCGTGACCATCTCAGACCAAGTAACCAGGTGACGGATAGTAACCAGGTAGATTACTCATCACCTAGGTCACAACTTTTCCAGAAATCGGTGAGAAGGCATTACAGGGTAAATAGTGCTGAGGAAAACAGCAACTTAAATCCCAGAACCAGCCCACAAGGGATTACGACACGTGAGAGACCAAGCAACAGCCGTCGTGAGACAGCCATCCAGAAGGGTAGCCCAAAAGCACCCAATACATCACCTACAGTCCAGACAGGTAATCAGACGCCAGCAGGGAGCTCTACGGCACAACCGAGAGTGACCCCGAGGTCCAGTAATTCCTGTCGCTCAACACCCGTAACAGGTGACAGAGGACAGTCAAGCCGACACAGCAACTCTCACGAGACAACACAGCAGATTAACCCAGTACACATCTCACCAACCAGTCAAAACAGACAGGTTTCAACGGAAAATACGCCGAGAAATCGACCAACTCAACCTAACCTGCAATTTAGACCTCAACCCACCCAAGACGATTTGGAGACACCAACTGAGGAGGTCGAGACCACCCAAATTGGTAGTACATCACAGGCTACCGTTAAGAGGGATTTAGCAACAACAAAGTTGTATGTCAATACAGATTCCACCCAGGCAAACGGTAACGAACAACTGGTACACCGAGTTTATCAGTCACCGGGAGGTCGAATTTACGTACATCCACCCGTGCACGCGTTGCGAGCACCGCCACTTGACGTTAGTGAGACAGCTTTAAGAACATTGGTGCAAGTAGGGAGACAACTACGGGAACAGAATCCGTCATTGACTATTGCAAATACCATCAGAAATTCTGACACAGGTACTTACTATCAGGCATTTAGACCCCAAGACAGGTTTACCGTCTATCAATCACCGAGAGGCTCGTTATACAACAGCCTACCGATAGGACGCACAGGTATACACCGCCACAGTTTACGAGGTCGAGACATCCTGCAACGAGCAACCAACAACGACAGAACCATCATAGAAGGTGGAGAGCTTGTAACAGCACCACAACCACCACCTTCAGAACAAACATCTAGAAGCAACGAGTCGTACGTCCAAGGTGACACCTTAAGGTCACGGACAGCAACACCTGCATCTACGACACGTGCAGCAACGACTTTTGCAGTACCAGCTAGACCAACCGGAAGGTTCATAACCAGGTCAGCAAACCGACCAACGACACCGACAGCTCCAGCTGTCCCCGTCAGACCAAATTCAGCAGTAGCAGGACCATCTCGAGTAACAACAACTCCAACCACAAGTCAAGGTAAAGTCAGTTGGCTTGACGACTTACAATACGGAGTTAACATTTGGACAGGACCAAGCGGCAGAGTATACACCAGCGAGAACGAAGCAACCGAAGACGAGTTAGTACCAAGCAGGATAACAGTAAGACAATACTCTAAGATCGCGCGACAACAAGACAGATTCAGAAACCAGGGGGTAGAAAACGAAGCAACTTGGACAGGTCAAGTGAGACGCCTGATCTATTACAACAGAAGGGACGGTATCATACAACGAAGGTTCAGACCAGCAAGAGATTCAAACTTTGAAGCGTTTGCAGCTACAAGAGCTGAACACGAAGAGATTGTTCTGAGTGAACACCCGATATTTACCTTCTGGAACATAATCACCCGAAGATCTTTAGATCCAGGGCAGATCTCCAGCTACATCGCACCCAACTTCAGACTTTACCATCGACACATCAGTCTACCGAACGGCGTTCGCAGACAAAGGGTACCACCAGGCTTCTTGGAAGAAATCGAGAACGAACACGACCACCAAGAGGCACTGAATAGATTAATTCACGACCCTAACGTAGAAGTCTTGAGTGACACGTCCAGCGAGGAAGAAGAAGAGCAGGTAGTACAGAGAGACACTCCAAGACGTGAGAGTGGTCAGCATAACAGTGCACAGTCTAGTGAAGAGACAGACCACATTTTTATTGGAGTTGACGAAGAGGACCTCATTATTCCAGAAGTACCAGGTCAATTCACGATAAGAATCTCTATAGACGACGCCTACGACGCAGCGTTCAGAGCAATCGAAAGAGACGAAGAGATACAAGAAGAAGTCCGATTTGTGGATAATACCGGAGAAACTCACTTCTTCCCAAGAATCCGACTCCGAGATCTTAGTCCGGAAACTCAAGTAGTACTCACTCAAGTCAGAAAAAGACGTAAACCCTTACGAGCACGCCGTCAAATTGGAAATAACCAACCCAGACCACCAGGCCCAGGACCAAGTGGATCAGGGAGAGGAAACCAGCCGAGAGGAGCTAATAACAACAACTCCCACAACCAGCGACCATCACAATCAAGGTCAAATCCAGGTCGAGGAGGCTCAAGAGGAGGTAGACACATTGGAGGAAGACAGAGAGCAAGGAGTGACCCCGGAAGTTCCGGAGGAAGTAGCTCATCATCCAGCTCCAGTAGTAGCAACTCAAGTAACCCTCACGACTTCGAGGCCTTCGACAACTGGAGGAATAGACAGATTGTGAACAGAAATAATTTCTTCAACCAGGTCAACGTTAACATCATCAACCCATACGTACCACTCAATCGCAATCAGGGAATACGTATTGAGGAAGTTGCAGACCAAGAACAAGTACGAATAATTCCAAGAAGACATCTGGACGACGACATGACCGCCCTCATGTTTCCCAAAGTAGAATTCAAACCGGGTGTAGATGACCCAGAGACAGCCTTCGCAACAGCCGAACTTCAGACCAACAGGTTCGGAGGAGATACCATCATAACCAGGATGCAATACGTACAGATCATCTTTGACCCACCCGTCAGGGATTGGATCAGAAATTGGATTGCCGAACGAAGATTACATGAGGAACTACCCTACGACACCATTAACTGGGACGAATTCAGGGAGGAATTTTTAATAAGGTACAGTATCACCGACCAAATGATACGTACACTAATGGAAAAGCGAAAGATGAATACGGATGAAGATCCATGCGCATACATAGATGCGAAATTAGCACTAATCAATAGAGTCGACAGATTTATGCCCGAACTGGAGAAAATCAGACTCTTACGCGCAGGTTTAACATCCGAATACATAGTTTTCTGCCGAGGATGGACAGCAGGGACTGTAGCAGATTTCATAGAGGGAATCAAGCAGTATGATGAAGACCGAAAGACGGACGGCGCGGAATCTATTGAGACAAGATTTGCCAAAGTCCAAGAAATGTTGGAGAAATTAACCTCCGGAATGAAACCCGTTCCAGCGGAAACAACTGTAGTGAAAATAGCTGCAGTGAGAGAACAACAGGACTATCGGAGACCTGAGAATAGACCTAATGACCAACGAGGACGAAGTCCAGGTCAGGGAAACTTCAACAACTCACGGAATTTCAGCCCAGGTTACAGTAACAATAACAACTACCCGGACAGGGGACGTAACAACCAAGGGTATGATGACCGAAGAAATTATGGGAACCGAGGTAGATCTCCAACACCTGAGAGATTCTACAGTAATCAAGACAGGAGTAGGCCTCAGTACAGAAATGATGGCAACAGCTCCAACAACCAAGGTTACCCTCAGCGGAACCAAAACTTCGGATCTAGACAAAGTCCGAACCGACAATACTACAACAACAACCCTAACAACCAGGGAAATCGTCAGTGGAATGACCAACAGATGAACCAAGGGTACAACCAATCCTACAACGGCTATAACAGCCAAGGATTTAATCAAACTCAAGGCTTTATGCCACCTCAAGGGTTTAATCCGAACCAAGGATACCCACCACAACAGGGTTATGCACCATTTCAAGGTTATGCACCCACTCAAGGGTATGGACCATCTCAAGGATACGTACCGCAACAAGGATACGGTCCAGGACAAAATGCAGGGTACGCCAACCCTGGCATGCAGCAAATTCAGGCCAACCCACAAGGTTACCAGAACCAGGGTTATCAGCCCAACAATAACCAAGGAGGTCAACGACCCCAACAGTACAACAACAATAACAACAGGAGTAGAACTAACTCCAGGGACCGGAACAGCCAAAGCACCGACAGAAACAACTCCTGGAGGAATCAACCGGACCGCCAGGAGCAATCACAACCAATACCGGGACAATTGGCGCTAGAATCCACTCAAACCGACCTAAAGTGTTTCGGATGTGGAGAGATGGGCCACCTGAGGAGAAATTGCCCACACAAAAGACAGTCTAGCCCATATCCGTCGGGAAACGCACAGAGGGGGACGCACCCCCAGTAATTGAAGATATCCAAGAAAGAATGAATGCAATTATAGCAACTAGAGTAAAAAGTCAGTCAAAAGACGACGAAGAATTAGAAATTATTGATCTCAACCCATGTCGTTTATCAAACGGCAACAAGTCTACTTTACAAGTACAAATATGCAGTATGATGATACCAGCTTTACTAGATTCAGGAGCAACAAGATCCTGTATCCAAAGAAACTTAGTACCCAGATGTGCGGAAATAAAAGAAGTTCCAAGCGCTCTGCGAGTAGCAGTAGCTAATGCAGAATTGGTAAAACCAATTTGTCTCGCCAAATTCACAATGATGATTGAAGGTGAAAAACTTTTATTCAAAGGTCTAGTGATGGAAACACTAGAGCCACGAATGATTATAGGTGAAGATCTTTTATCACGTTATGGAATAACGTTGGATTACAAGAATAATGAAATACGGAGTGACCGATTTCAAACAGTTCCAATGACTAGAGATACTCATCTCTATGTCGGGGAGAAAAAGGCCGACATAGAATTTGTCAGGTCAATTTTTTCATTTCATGAAGTCAAAGGACCAAAGAACATGATGTGCAGGACTCGAAAAGCAGTCACAATACCAGCCTATGGACACATGAAAGTGCACATACAAATTCCAAAACGCATCAAAAAGGATTTTTATTTACAACCATCAGAAAAACTTTATACCAGTAAGCGACTTTTAGTAGCCGCAGGTGTAGTACCAAATGAAGAACCTTTCGCATATGTATTTAATCCAGCTCCATGCCCACAGACGATGTATGGACGTACAGCTATAGGTCATGCTGAGGAAAATTTTGATCTCATCAAAATCAAACGCAATCAATTACGTGATGCTCACAAAAGGCTCACACAAGAACAGCTCGATTGTTTCGACATCAATGAAGAGCTCGATGAAGAAGGAAGAGCAAAGTACCGAGCATTGTTGACAAGATATCCAGAATGCTTCGCATTCAACAAGGGAGATTTGAAGGAACCAGCGTGGATTGATCCCATTCGGATCCATACGGGAAGTAATCCACCCGTTCAGGCAAAACCTTTCCCTTGCTCACCAATGGAGCGACAAAAGGTACGAGAGGAAGTACAAAAGATGTTAGATGCAGACATCATTAAGGAAGTGAATGGACCTTACAGCAGTCCACTATTTCTCATCAAAAAGAAAGACGGAACATTTAGATCAGTTGTGGATTATCGAGCATTTAACAAGACCATCACAGATCAAGTTTATCCTTTAGCAAGAATAGATGACATACTTATGCAATTTGGAAAATCTGCAATTTTCGACACTCTTGACATGGAGTCAGGTTTCTTTCAATTATTAATACATGAGGATGATCAAGTTATAACCTCTTTCATCACACAGGATGGATTATATGCATTCAAACGACTACCTATGGGAGTCAAGATTGCACCGTCAGCTTTTCAGCGAGCAGCAGATCAAATGCTGGGCTCACTCAAATTTAGGGGAGCCATGGTATATTTAGATGATGTAATCTCTTATGGAATTCATCTTTTGGACAAATTAGCATCTCTCGAAGAATTGATGTTAAGAGCCAGCAACAAGAACTTTAAGTTTAAGCCAAAGAAATGCAAATTCGGATATTTTGAAGTAATTGTTTTAGGATTTAAAGTATCCAGGGAAGGCACCAGTCCAGATCCTGCAAAGGTGGACGCTATTAGACATGTGCCAATACCAAAATCCGAAACAGAAGCAAGAAGATTTTTCGGAATATGCAGTTTCTATAGAAAATACATCAAGGACTTCGCAAAAATTGCTAGTCCCATCTCACAATCATGGATTGGCAGTAAAGGGAAATCTGAAGGTCAAAAACGCATAAGATGCTTCCAATGGAGTGCAGATGCAACAATTGCCTTCAACATTCTCAAAACCAAATTAATGACACAGCCAGTTCTAGCTCATTTCAACCCAGAGTTGGATTGCATACTGCATACAGATGCATCAATTTCAGGACTAGGATGCTGTATACTCCAAGATGATGGAGGAGAACATCCAATAGCTTATGCTTCAAGGACACTAATTCAATCAGAAAAGAATTACTCAGTCACAGAATTAGAACTAGCAGCAGTCGTATATGCAGTTCGCAAATTCAGACAATACCTTTATTTGAGGAAATTTTTAATCAGATCAGATCATTTAGCATTGTGCTACTTAAGATTACAAAAAGATCCAAACCACCGGATAAGTAAGTTTGTAAATAAACTACAAGAATTTGACTTTCAAGTCACATACAAGAAAGGAGCATTACACTTGGATGCAGACTTTCTGTCCAGAGCTCCATTACCCTATACAAAGGAAGATTTGGAAGATACAGAGGACCGAGTGATCGAATTTGACCCAGATCCGGTCAAAGAGCACAAAATCGCTTTGGAAGAGCAAAAACAAATCCCTCAGGGGAACATAATAATGCCACCACCAACGTGTGCAGCCAGCCTTACGACCAGGGACAGCTATAAGGGAAAATATTGGACGGATGACGAAAGTCAATCCTCAGACGAAGAGGAAGCCATAATCCCACAGCGACAAAATCCATGGTCAGGAAGATTGAAAGGTCAACCCAGGCGTAAAGTCAAATCACAAGTGGAAATTTTAGTACCTCAACCGAATTTGGAGGAAACGGATTGGGAGAACCATACAATGAGCGTAAAGAGCTGTGTTAATGAAGTCACACACAGCTACTCAGCGCTCAAAGAATGGAAATTATCCGTAGATGACATCATTACAATCCATGAATTTCGGGAGGATGACCCACAAGAGGATGAAAATACCTGGAAATACACCAATGAGTATATCTACGAGAAAAATCTCAAACTAATACAAGACATAGAGCTTCACAATGCAACTATAAATGATTTAGACATGAAAGAATTTTTATCGCCAAAGAAAGCTCAAGCTCAAAATGAAGATGAAGATTTTGACAGAAATACTATCACTGACATTGGAATGGGGACTGATTGGTCTCCTACTCCAAAGTCAACGACAGCAACAACGTCACAAAGTTCAGCCAATGGGAAGGTCGACATTGACTCACCAAAATCCCTAGGGCAGATGACACGGAGTACAATGGAATTCACAACAATGGATGGGGCAGGTGAGGCTGAAACTAAAGCTGTACATCTACCACCAGCCATAATTGTAGACTCCGATACGGAAGTCCATGATCAAACCTTGAAGAATCAGGAGACAGCGGATCTGGTGAGCCAGGCAGCTGAGACTACACAAGAGAAGTCCTCAACTAACCCGCCCACCCATCCCGCCAATCCTAAAGAGGCCAAGAAATTGGTACTCACGGATGAGGATAGGAACGTCCAAAAGGAATGCGACCGACCGACACTGAAACAAGAAAAGTTCAGTGTGGAAAATCACATTCCATCCGGACACGATCCCACAGATGAGGAGAAATGGTTTGCATTTGAAGAAACTTGGAGGAATCCAACGCCAGCAAAAGGAGACGAATGGAAGCTCAAACAGGAAGTTATTTCGCAATTGAAGACATACACTGCACAATCTGCCAGGAAGACTGATCAAGTTCCTGATGCAGAAAGTCCAGGATATGCTAACAATCCGGATCTTGATACCCTACAGCGGATCAAGGCGATGAAGATTTCCAAAGATGTGGATGAATGGATGAAAAATATCCAACGAAGATCTGCAGCATGCGAGTCGGAGGAAAACAAAAACCCTCCGCCGTCGCATACGTACATATCCACAGAGAATCCAGATAATGAAGATAATTACTCTCTACTGGCAACCACAGTAGAAGAGCTGAGGAAAAATATCCGGGAAGGTGAAATCAAATTCACCGATGGAAGATCATGGAAGATTCAACCTCTGAAAGGGCAGGGTGTTGTGACAAGTAAAAAGACGTCACATTCACTATGTCTTTCACAGGATGAAGACCCAAGGAATAAAGACGCTCAGAAAACTGAGGACATGTCATTAAATAGAGCAATAAAATTTGTTCCAGGAGCTCACGCACTACAGGGGTGCGAAGGGAGCAAAGATACTTTTTCCACACACAAGCCTGTGTGTAGGATACTTGAAGACGAAGAGCAAGTTACTATGTTAGAGGAACATAACATGCAGGAGATGCAAAGGGACGATCCAGATTGTTTATTCATCATGGACAAAATAAAGATGCGGCATACGTTAAATTGGAAGGACAAAGAAAAGTATAGCCGATATGAAATTGATGAAGAAGGGATTCTTACTATAGTACATAAAGATGGACGTAAGTTATACGTACCCCGAGTACTTAGAAATTTCCTACTATCAAAAGCTCATGATGGGATCCTATGCGGAGGACATTTAGGATTCCAGAAAACTCTTCATAGACTCAACAAAAATTATTTTTGGAGAAAAATGAACGTCTCAGTGGCAAAATATGTCATGTCATGTGAAAGTTGCCAAGCAGCTAAATCCATGAGAATGAAACCAGCAGGATTACTTCATCCAATCAGGATAGAAAATGTAGGAGATGCATTATGTATTGATCTCATTGGACCCATGCAAATTAGCATAAAAGGGAATAAGTACATTATAATCGCACAGGATTATGTTTCAAAGTTCGTGATCGCAGAAGCAATTCCAGATAAAACTGCTGACAGGATAGCAGAGTTTTTGCTTCACAAAGTAGTTTTAAAATACGGACTGTTCAAAAACTTGCTGAGTGACGGAGGATCCGAATTCAGAGCGGAAATCACTCAAGCATTACTTCGCAGATTAGGCATGAACCATTCTACATCTACAGCACTAAGACATAATAGTGTTGGACAAATAGAAAGAATGGTCCAGACTATAAGCACTATGCTGAGTCATTATACTCAAAAAGAGCAAGCACTATGGTGCAGTTGTTTACCGTTTTTAATAAATGCTTACAATTGCAGTCACCATGACGTGACTAAAGAAACTCCTTATTTTATGATGTTTAGGCGACAACCCATATATGATTTTAACTTACAACTGTGCTTAAGCAGCGTCGACACTAATTTTATGAGTGCTGAGGAAGCCACTACTAGAATAGAAAAAGCTATTGCTAAGATAAGGGAACGTCAGGACTACAGTAAGGATTGGTATGATAGGAAAAGAAGGTTCGTTAAATTCAACATCGGAGACACAGTGCGAGTCTTTACACCGACCAGGATAGTTGGAAAGAGCGAACGCTTTCTTCACCCTTACAAAGGACCCTTTGTAGTCATAGAAGTTTTAGCCAAAGACAATTATATCATTCAAGACCTTAGGAATTCTAAAAAGAGACAGAAAGTCCATGTGGAGAGGCTTAAGAAGTGCCTCCAGCGTGAACACATTGAGGACGAGTATAGTTACGATTTAGATTCCGATATAGTGGAATTGGTGACAAAACGAAATTGGAACAAGTGTGGAAAAGTTACAGTGAGTCAGCCACGGTCAATTCTTAAGAGTTCGACCACTTCAGATAACAGTTCAACTACGAGCAAGAAGGTGACTTTTAAAGTTCAACCTGCTCAAACCGAAGAAATAACTAGAGAATTTTCATCCGAAAATTACTCAGACATTTCAAGTGACCAAGCTCAGCCAGTACAACAGAGAGGAGAATTTTGTGACAAAAATTACTCACACTCTCAAATCACCCCAAGTGAGGGAGAGAAATCAAACCAGGGATCGCATCAACAAAAACATACAACTAAGCAGTCAAGTACACAAGTAAGAAAACTTTCGTCAAGAAATTATTCAGATAATAGGGAATTTTTAGATAAAAATTACCCATATTTCACTCGCTCGAAAGTAAATGAACACTCTAGAGGAAATCAGGGACGAGATAAGGGGTTTGAAACAACAGAGGAATTTAGTCCAAATAAAAATTTGGAAGTACGCAGCTCAGGAAGAGTACATCAAACAGAGAATCGCAGCTTTAGAACTGCTAATTCAGGAGACAAAACCTCAAACGACAAGTTTCTGCCCACAGGTGGAGAAATCACAAGACGAGGTT
Organism: Allacma fusca; assembly: GCA_947179485.1. Lineage (NCBI taxonomy): Eukaryota > Metazoa > Arthropoda > Collembola > Symphypleona > Sminthuridae > Allacma > Allacma fusca. The sequence continues at coordinate 48,160,004 of OX359248.1, forward strand.
CAACCAGAGTAACTGATGACACATACAAAGAGAGAATTAATCTTAATCATCCAGGGATTACAAGCCCAATTAATCAAGGCAAAGGAGAACGAAATTCGTCTCAAACAAAGAATTTTACATCAGATTTCAGAACAGCAGGAAGTGCTGAGCAAACTAAAACAACTGGAGAAAGATCACAGAGCAACCCTCCAGGAAACCCAGAAAGCCAAAGAAGATATTTCGGATTTAATAAACCAGCTGAAAACAGCTCAGATATAATATCCGAAGGTGAGGAAGAAACTCAACCACTTATTGACGAGAGCGACTTTAAAACACTTAAAGAATTAAGTAGTTCAGGGATAAGTCCAACAGAACTTGATGTGGACGACAGCAGTGAGTGTAGAGAGACAGATTCTCACAATTCGGGATCAGAACCGAGAATTAATCAACCGCCTACGACAGAGAGAGGGAGACCTGGACAAATTGAAACAGGAAATCAAGGACCTTCAGAAGCGACTTCACGAGTTGAGGTGCCTTGGCCCTCAGTAGAGGCGGATATTTCGACACAATTGCTTCACTCAGATGAGCAAAAGGCCTTGGAAGAGCCCCCCTTTGTGGAACTCAACACCAAGCCCACCCAGCGAAGCTCAGAGACAGACACTGCAAAGCCTACAAGCGCAAGGCAGTCGGATCAGAGAGGCAATAGCACGAGTGGAGAGAGAGATAGAACAAACCGAGAGAGTCAAGGATACTCTGAAAAATCAAATTCGAGCAGTCAACAGGCTAGCCAACAATTCAACCAACCCAAGGAACGAAAAGTCCTTGTAGAAAATTCTACAGAAGAGGACGAAGAGTTCCAGGAAGTTCTAACAGACGAAAACGGACAAGACTCTGTAGATACGCAGACAGAAGTCATCAATACACCTGTAGAATTTTCTACAGAAGAGGACAGGTCATTGGATGTCATCACGAAAGACAGTCCCAGAAGGCCTGAGAGAATTAGAACGAATACGTCAGATCACCGAGAGACAGTCAGCGATCCTCAGAACCCGACGAGTACAAATCCAACAGGAACTTCAACAAGTTCAGGAGGAAATTCGGGAGTTAAAGAAGCAGGGGAAACACCTCAAGAAGGAAGCGCTGAAGAAACCGGAGAAAGTAGACGATACCCAACTCGTACCCGAAAGAGGACGAGAAGATTTGGATCAGTCTGAAAGCGAATGAGCACCACCAGATACTTAACAACAATACCAAACTGTGTTAGTTTTGGTCAAAGCGAGATTGATCTCAAGATTGGAGACCGTATAAATCTCATTAGTTACCTCATACGACAAGGTCGAAGGAAAATCCGATACGTAGGTACGTACACAATCATTAAATCAGATTACTGCAAAGTATTTTATCTTCAACCAGATGTCAGAGAACAGAGGGTCACGTGCATCCGGGTCTCGAACCAACGAGACTCCACGCCAAGACGCCCTACCCGCCGTCGACAGGGACGACGACGATCGACCACGTTATTGGACCCAATACGTGAGTCAAACTGAAGTGGAAATACCACAAGCAAAAATTTTACCAAACTCAGATACGGGACGACTGGAAGTTGTTCTCAGAGTAGACGGGAAGTTACCCCACAGGATTATCATCCAAGGACGAGATGGACGAGAAATCGTAACTCATTCAGTACTCATCGGAGCTCTCAGAAAGCCTAGAGAGTTAACACTAGATTATCGTATATTACGACGAGAACCGCACTTTTGCGGGTCAATAAATTTTCCGGAGCAGCAGGTGGAAGTTGACAGAGGCGAGCGAGCGCCAGATGATCTTGTTTACCTTTTTAAAGGGCAAGAATTTAATCCCACTCCCATACGACGACAGATTCCTATCTGTAAAACACGTAATAGACAGCCAGATGATCCATGGCTAGTCCAAAATTACAGGCAAGAAAAGGACGTGCCCGGACAAAAGAATCCAAGGGGAGATTATGACCATGATCCATGGGCATTTACTCCAGGCCTTCAGTATGAACGAGGCAAGACAAGTCGAAGCTCATCTCGGAAAGTGATGGGAGCCGACCCTATTTGTGGAGTTACCCGGGTCAACATCCCCGAAATTAGTGAATGGTTACCGCAACAAGAGGAACAGGTCGAGGACGTAGCCCATAGAATCAGTAGACGTATTGACGACAACTACGGACCCGATCTGAGACGAGGAAACTTGGAGGACCGACGAAGGGAACCTCCGAGATTCGCAGCCTACTCGGCGCACATGGTACCAGCCGGGAGAGGCCGCGGGCGGGCCATCACCAATGGAGAAAGTTCGAGCAGGCATCCTAGAAGCTCAAGAGAAAGTTCGAGGGAAAGACACAGCTCTAAGGACAGCAGGACCAGGAAGCGGGAGACAGAGTCGTCATCGGAGAGGAAGAAGCGACGGGAGGACGACAGGTCAAGGAGCCGCTATGACAGTCCAGCGCGGTCAAGGAGCAGGAGAGAGTCAACCCCACCGCCTTCACCATTTTTATCACCAGCAGCGAAAGATTATAAGGATCGAATGGAGAGGGAGTCAATACTGACGGCACCCATAGCAGCTCCAGCTTTAAGCTACACAGCGGTCACAAAGATGCCACCGCCAACAATACCGGTCAATAGTGAACCACCTAAACCACAGCGTGCAGTTTGCATCGCTCAAAGAGAAAGACCCGTGGAAGTACCCATAGAGACTCCACCATCAGTAGCTGTGACATTATGGAGCGAGGAAATTGCCACGGACACAGCTACAACAGCGGACAGAGATACCACCAATGAATCTTCTTCAGACTCAGAAGAGGAAGAGACAGTACCCATCCAAACCTGTAGTAGGAAAGGATGTAAAAGGGTACGACAAGTAATTGCAACCGACAGTGGACCAGTGGTACAACAGGAATGTGAACATCATACAAAGAAACGTGCAAAGAAGGAGAAGAAGGTCAAGAAGGAGGCTCAGATGACCATCTTAGAGCTATTTGGACAGAACACAGCACCAGCCCAACCACCGGCGAAATGGCAGTCGAACATCGTAAAAATTGGAGAAGACTCCAGGAAGGCAGGGAAGCATGAGGAGATGGTAAACCGAATAAAAGATCTCGGGGAAATCATCCGCAACCTTGCCAGACAAAATGTCAATGCAGACACTGCGAAAAAGCAGAAGGAAGGATTAATGAAAGAATTAGCACGCCACCGCCAGGAATGGATAAAGTGGAGAAATGATAACGACTTTCACTTGGTATGTGCTGAGTCAAAGATAGACCTTCAAACCAGAGAATTACCTCCAGCACACTTTGAACCAACGAACATTCCAACGTCAACAGCTACATCCGGAGAGCTAGAGCGTTTGCTCGCTCAGGAAAAACGAAACGGTCCAGAAACTGCAAGCACAACAGGAATGGCAACGGAAATGCCACCCTCACCAGGACAAAACGTCGAAGTTGCAACATCTGAGCTATCTATAGCCGAGCGACACAATGAACAGAGCAGTAGCTCAGAGGATTTTGAGGTGATCAGATCAAAGAGAAGACCTAAAGATCGAGAATCATCAATAACTTCGGATACAACGGAAATTGTTAATCACCACCAACTTTCATTGGCTGATTTTGCCAACTCACCCCAGGACGGAACCGTCATCCTCAGTGACGACGAGGAACCAAGACAGTCAACCTCATCAATTCAAACGCCACCTCACACGCCGGAGATGGGACGTGGAGGAGGAGGAAGACGAGGAGGACCCATACCTTACCTCGGTAACAGTTGGTTATCATTTTTATTAATGTTCGGTTTAATTACATCTGCTGTAGGACAATCCAACTTGAGAAAGGAATTGACGGGACACTACGGACCATATCCAACAAACCGGGCATCACATTACCAGTGGTGGACCCGATTGGAAACCGAGAATCAAACCAGTCCAAGAGGCTTTGACCTTGTCAGCCTAGACTTTGAAAATAAGGAAGACTCAGAGGAAATCGGACACTATGACCCTTACGACCAACGGGAATGCCCACCGGTCGGAAATTCAGCCGTACGATACCAAGGTTTCGGCTCAGCCACAGCGCACCGACTCTGGCAGAATGGAGTAGTACGAGGAGTAGCAGGGGCCGTAGGCATGTGTACCACGGGAATGGTCATAGTAGGAGTCTATACCAGCTCAATCCTAGACGCAGTCAGGAGATGGAATAAACCACTCAAAACAGTCAAAATACCACAGGACTGGGTACTCATTGAGTCCCAACTACCAGACCAACGACCCATCTGGATGATAATGCCCGTCAATGCCAGTGAGGAAAAAGAATTAGAAGATTTTCTTAAGGAAGATCCAACAGCAACAGAAATATCTCCGAACTTAATAGCATTACCAGGTGATATCCAAAGGAATGCTCATTACCTCAACGAAACTTCTGTAGCCAAAGTATGGAACCAAGCTTTAGGCAAGGAAGTGGAGGAGGAAGAATCCGAAAACGGGAGAGAACGACGACATGCTCCTGAACCCACTTCGGAGGAAGAGGAACGAAGACAAAAGATTCGAGACCAACGGAAATTACCGCAAGCTATTTGGTTAATGTCACAAGCAATACGTGACGGTTACCATCTAACAACAAAAACTTTACAATCAGTTGCAATGGACTTAATCACAAAAACAATCCCGTTACCACTTCATACCGAATACGAAATTTGGAAGGAGTACGAGTTACAGTACGGAACGTTCATCAGCAAAATCATCAAAATTTTGGGACTTAAGAACACACATACACGTACCAGGCGAAGTATCTTGGCAAAAGACCAGATAAATAATCTACAACGCCAGATGCAAAACAACCCTCACAGTATCACAAAAGGGGAAGACTATGTTCACCCCGCAGAGGAAATTGCAATAGGTGAAGTTGTACACTTCGCACTAGCAACGACAATCACAGAAGCAAACTGGACGATAGTTTTGCTCATACCACACATATATAACGGCGTTGACCATCTTGAAGAGGAAGAAATTAAAGGATGGGAGACAAAGGCACATGCCAACGTCTCACAAACCCACCCACTCTTCCAGCGAACGTCGGAACGAGCAGCCAGAGAACGGCAGCGGCGAGAGGCATTCGTAGGACCGACCAACGCATGGTCACCCGTCAGTTATAGCAAACAATTCTTAAAACAACAGCTACAGCTTATGCTGGCACGGATTGAGGAAGAGGAGGCTCACTCATCGTCAAGAAGACCTACAGGGATTATTCAACAACTTGTAAGATTTACCCTCAGAATGGTAATCTATATTGGCACGTCCGTCGGAATGGACTTCGGAGGAAACCAGGACCCTATACGGAAAGGTGACCCAGGAAGAAGCCACCCACGAAGGACAGAGGGAGCAGAAGGACCGGTTTTGGCCTCAGAAGAGGAACCGGCTGTGCCAACGGAACAAGCTATGGAGGCTCAAGAAGAAGGAACCGGCACATCATTGAATGTAATCAAGGAAGAAGTCTTAGACGACGAGGAGAAGCCACCATTGGAACATCAGGTAGATAGTTCATCAGACAACGAGACAGACAGTAAGTGGGTGCAGACCAGATGCGAATACTGCCCACTCAAACATGGCCATAAGCCACCCGTACGACCAAAGACCAAGTTAGCAGCACATGAAGCTTGGCAAAGACAAAAGGACATTCCTGTACAATACATCCGAAGGAGTAGACCCGAGTTGGACAGGTTGTATGGAAGAGACAACGCTCCAAACTGTACATTCCAGTATAGAGGACGACGACGAGGTCCAGAGCCAGAAATTGAACGACCCAGGGTTAGAGTATACTCACCCATCAGGACTGTAATATTCAACGATACGAGGGACAGACGAGGATCAAGGTCACCGTCACCCGGACCATCCACGATAACAGGACAATCTATACCACCCATTGAAGACAAACTGAAGTCCAGACGAGCTAGACAACGTCAACGAAAGGTAGAGTTCAAGGAAGAACGCCAGGAAAACCCACCAGCTCCAGCACCGGAAGATCCACTGGCACAATCCGACTCACCTGATGTAAGATTCGTTGATTTAGCTCATGTATCATTTTACATAGGAGTCCGTGGATGGATGGTAGCACCAAGTTGGGAAGATGAGGATGCGGAAATAGTCATCTTTACCAACCCGAACGAGACACAGCTATACAGCCAACTGGATCCGGTACGACTTCAAGTAAGAAAGATGGTGGAAAGGGCCAATGACCCATTGGACCACTCACCACCGCCAAGATTTCCGGACCAAGTGATGGAAGATATATCCGGAGACGAACGCCACAGCCAGATAGAAGCGCAGTACTCCAGGAGAACGAACTACTTCAGCAACAACATGGACACCAGGGAAAGATCCACCATGTGTCCTCATTGTTACCAGAAATCTACCATCGACCCAGAGAGATTTCCAACATATAATATCTCACACCGGTCAACCAACAGTCCAGAGCAAAATCTAGTGAGATGGCTCAACAGAATGTACAGGGAGACATTTATCGAGAGACTTGACATCCATCAACAACCCACCCAACCACCTCAATTACGACTCGAGCAGTTACGAAGGGCGCTTAGCACCTTAAGCGAACCCAGAACAGATGCTCATGAATCAAATATAGAATACGCCGAACACCAGGCAGGAATAGACTACAACAATCACGGAGAATTAATCCGGGAAAGAAGGGCATTGCTGTATGATGCAATGGACCATCCCACAGATTATCGCAGACTAGACCCAAGGGAGCGAGACCTACTCATCCTATACGGGCAAAGTCGAAGAAACGTACCAATGGAAAACACCCGTCTGGAAACGATGGCAGGAGACATGAACATCTCACCAGGGGAAATGATACCGAGACTCTGGACAACACTGTTCAATGGTCAAAGAGGTATTGACAATCACCAAGTACCAACATACCTAACATGTCGGGAACATCAAGGAGTAATGCAAGGGCTAACAGGAACCGAGCTACGCAGATTGATTACTCAGATGTGGTTTGACATAGGAACTCAGCCAACCTGGCGAGAGCAAGAAATATGGATAAATAGTTTCCTACTGAGAGGAGACGCCATCACCGGACGTGGAGAGAAAGCTTTACAACAACTAGCAAGTATACCAATACACATGCTAAGTTTTCAAGAATTCGCGAGTATGACCGAAAGGCTCATAACTCTTTATCATCAGGACGAGGCAATTCAGGAGTGGCGACAATTTGGAGCGATGAACCAAAGCGGCAGAAGTCAACCCAATCCAATAGACGACATAGAAGAAGAACTAGGACAATGGGAAGACTGGATATTCGCAATGAAACTAGCAGGGGAAGGCCAAAAGCCAACTACCCTATATGCTAGAAAATTAAAAGGAGGAGTAGCCACCCTAAGACAACCCCGAAAAATAGGTTCTTTCAGAGACCTAAACGAACTTGTCACGATACGAATCTGGCAAAGAGAACACTTTCACAGGATTCGGGAGCAAATCAGCAACCGTGGAGACGGACCGAGTTATAAACCATACCAACTATCTCCAAGAAATGAAAGACGACCAGGAATAACACCAATACATATGGTACCAAGCGCTATAGATCGATTCCAAACACCCCAATGGCGATCAGTTGTCATTGATGGAAGACCAGATGAACCGGACATAATAAATCTCATACGAACCCTCAGAGGTCGAACAGGAATCGAAATAGTTTTTCGAGACCTCGGACATAATTTTTTACAGGAAGAACTCAGGAGAGACCCAGTGACACAACAAAGAACCAGCTATCTTTCCATAACAAACCCTGTGGAGCATAGAAGGCTAATGGATCAGTTATGGGAAAGATCAGAACGGGCAAGATGGGACCCGGAGATTTTATCCGAGAACAGATTCGCAATCATATCATTCCGAACACTAGCGGAAGGAGAGGAGGAGACAGGCACCCTCAGAGGGCCGTCCGAGGAAGACGATTAAAAACGTCACAGAGGATAATAACCTGACCATTCCATCCAGGTCATGGTATAAAGAGAAAGAGAACTAGCGGGGAAAAGCAGAAGCCAAATTACCTGATGACGGAAGAAATTCCCGAAGGGAATGTAAAGTGTAGATTATTTCGCAAGAGAGGATCTACGATAAAACATTTTTAAGATCTTATGCAGCATCAACCATTGGGATTACGGCGGATGTTACATAATGATCACCATAACAGAATAGTTAGAAAAGAAAAACAAATAAAAATAAAATACAAAATAGAAAACAAAACAAAAACAACTTACTTACTAACACATTTTATAGAGTTCATAGGATAGAAATACTAACAAAAGATTATGTCACCGGAAGTGGGACATACGGATTACAACATCGGAATTACGAAAAGAATTCTCTTTCGCAATCGGAAGATGAAAACATAAACAATATACTGATATAAATAAGAGACTCTTAAACCAGAATACTCATTATAACCTCAACACCCACAGAGAGCTCAAATACTTGAGACTATTCAGGGATAAAGAACAGTTACACAAAAGTTTTTTTTCACACAGTAAAAAAAAAAAAAAAAAAAAAAATGAAGTGCCAAAATCTTTTGAGCCTTGCAATAACCCTAATTGCAATGGACGTTTCCGAAACCAGACCGATAGCACAACCAAGTCCAGAACCATGGGGAGGACCACTGATGGCAGCCCTAGGAACTCAAGTCGGAAAATGGTTCGCAAATTACATGGTACCAGCCATAACCGTCGGAAGCGGAGCCATTACAGCATCAGTGTTATCACAAAAGGACCCAGTAGTACATATACTACACCACAAAGATGACGGGAAACTAGCCGTAGTGCAGTACGACCCAAACGATCCAAACGTAGAAGCCCAGAGAATCATGGAAAGGAACCAACAAATGGCTTTACTACAACCCCAACAACAATTCATACAAAATCAACAGCCCACCATGCAGAGGGATAGCAGACCACCATGGATGGACCAACTCACGGAAATTGATTGGAAACCCAATGAGGTTCCAACATCAGACACGGATTACACCGTAGTCATTATTAGTTCATTCGGTTGTATTACCACAGTAGTGATATTTATATTCACAGTAATACTGTACCGAATTCGAATGCAGAAAAAGAAATCAAATCAACAAACACCGAACGCGAAAGAATTAGACAATGTTGCAGACACGCAAGCATTAGTCCAAAATTCTATAGAACAGTTAGTCGGATGCAGAATTGTGAGGCCCAATACACAACCACAGGCCAGCCGACATACAACCAGAGCAACTGTACAACTGTAAAACGGACACAACCGGGAAAGAACAATGCAAGAAAGAAAACAACGAAGAAAAATATGCAAAACCATAAAATTGTATGGAAAAATATTTTAAAAATATTTCTAGATTATAAGATAGTATTAGCAAAATAATAGGATAAGTAGTTATAAGTAGGATAAGGATAGGAAAAGAGAAAACATAGAAAAACAAGTTCATATACAACAAAAATATAAAAATGCAATGAAAATAACAAAAGTTCAAATAACGAACGAAAAGTTCAAGTTAGTTAAAGAGGCAGATCCCCAATAGGAGTAAAAGGAAAAATAGTCTAAAGAATATGTGATTCAAATCAAAATATCTTTCGTGTCTCGATGGATTCATTATCCATTTTCTTTCCAATTTCCTTTTCACCCCATTGATTCCAGTGATTAGGTTTTTATTAGACATCAACACTATCAAGTCAGGCTGTGTTTTCAAAACAAACACTGATTTGTTAACGAGACGAAAAATGTTTCAAGATAAGGTTCAGTTCTAACAAAAAATTTTAGGCAATATCATAATTCCTTGAGGCTTGTTCACTCAACAGCCAATGAGTGATGATTGTAATGCCTTGTGACTTATTAGGTCATTTAACTCCATATGAGAAGGATAAAATTAAATTTCTAACCTACTCATCGTTTGGGATGAGCGGGATAACAAATTTCCAGCAAAAATCCGAACCCTGTATAAGCAAGTTCTCTACGATCAGGATCAGTTTACCTTTTAGCTTCAGTTTAACAAAATCTATTTAGCTAGATGTGCTAATCAAAATATTTTAGGTACCTAGAAAGACAGATTAAGTAAGACAGAAGTCCGAAGGATAGATTCTTTCAAAAGAATTTCTGTAATACAGGTTCATTTATAAATTATTTACTTGCAAAATGTATCGCATTTCAAATGAAAGTTGACATGAATGTGCCCAGATCAGAAGGATCAGAGGAGCACTAGATATCCTATAGGGATCAGAAAAATAAACAAAAATACATACCACAAATAGGTAGGAGGAACTTTAAATAAAAATATAAAAAGTAAGAAAATTACAGTAATGGAAACTTTGTATGACATGATTAATATGTCATCTACATAGGCTAGAGCAGTTTCGTATTTTAAATCGCGAGTTTAAAGGCAGCTAAGATCTACATTGCAAACAGTGTTGACATCTTTTTTACAATTTTGAGTACATACGTTTGACATTCACTCATGACAAATACTTTATACATGACAAAATAAAGATTTACGGAATCATTAAATTCACTTCGTTTATACACGATGATTAAATTCAACATCCAGTAAAAAGGATCAGTTTTAAATCCTAAAAGATCAAACGTCTTATTAGATATGATAAATTCCATAGTTTCCCAAGACAAATTGTGTTTTCTTAATATAATTTGTCCAACAATTCTGAAAGAAATCTTTAAATTTTTCGAACGCAAATGAACATTTGCTTAAACAGAAAATTTAACTTACAAATTTGACACATTTCATCAAATAAGATTTTTTTACAGATCAAGGTATATATACATTTATGATTATCGCCAAAATACATTTCTATCTCAATTGAGGAAATAGTTCACGGTACAATATGATTTTATGTCTTATGGAGTAGTAAGAACCACTTACAGAACTTCATGGAGCACGATGTTTTCACATTTGGTGAAATTGCCAACAGTTGTGCATGAGAAGGACATAATTCCTAATCTAATCACCGAAAAACAACTCAGGGAGCGACTTCAACGCTCAAACCGTCTCTTTTGATCCTAACAAAGATTCGAAAAATCACAAATTTTTGACAAAATTTCCCCACAACGATTTGTCTGTGACACATTAAATTGTTTTACAAGGAAACTCACGGGATTTTACAAGCTTAATAATTAAAATACACCTTTAAAAATACATTAGGCCACTACCCTAGTAATAGCAGTAACTGACAGTAGTCACAATGTTTCAACAACTAGTATTCAATATCAGAGAAAATTTAGAAATCAAAGGAGAATAGAAACAAGGGACAATGTTTCATATCTGCTTTCAAGTATTCTTGATAGTTTTTCACATTGCATTTCGTCCTCGCCTTTGCGATTTGAACTTTTAAATGCATTTTCTTCCAGCAATTATAAACAAAATTCTTTTCAAAACATGTGTACAAAATTTTCAATTCTGCTACGATGTTTCTAATCTTAGATAGATGACGCTAGAAATCAAGTTAAATGATGATGTAAATAACAATGTATTCCATGTAAATATTGTATATGCAAATTGTAACACCTATATTTGGTTATGCAACGATTCTAAGATCTAAGATTATAAGAAGAACTTTCACAACAGTATACAAACAATAACACCATCAAATATTGTACAGCATTACAAAGTATATACACATATGATGATGAACATGTATAAAAATTGTATGCAATGCCTTAACAATAAGAATGCCCATGAATACCATTACGACCATGCTACAAAGACCAACCATTACCATTACGACCAAGATTAAGCTACAAAGTATGGTAACAAAAATAAAAATTAGTATAATTACAAATAATATGAACTTGAACTTCGACAGATGACATTGTCGAGGACGACAATTACCCAGAAGAGGAATGTTACGGATATATTATAAATAGAGTAGAATAAGCATAATCTAAATCAGCAAATAGTTTGGAAGGTCGTAAGCAGAGGCTACGTGACGCCAAACGCTAACATAACATAATTATAAGGAAATGATTCAGATTATTTAATAAACAATAAACTAAGAATAGGATAAGATTAGATTTAGATTAAGACACGTAGATTAAGTACAAGTTCTAATCTCGACTTCAAGCAAGCAACATCAAGAGGAGCCGCACCTAGAGTCCATTCCCTCCGGGATGGAGCTCAAAAGGTAGCAGACGGGGCGACATGAAATCGGGAGATTTCAGGAAGAAGAGATTCAGACTTCAAATTCTATTTTGTGTTAAATATTAATTGTTCAGTGTAAATTGTATCAGTTTAGGAACAATAAATTGGCCAAAAGTTAATAAAACGAACTACACACAGAACTCAATAAGTTCCATTTATTCATGCGTTTCCAACAACATCGGATTCCAGGAATTCAGGGGATGGAACACCCGAACCTAGGCTACATTGACTATTACCCACACAACATCAATACCCGGGTAATAGAACGCGTAACAATACTATGGAGATTTTCCTCATCACATACTTAATCATGATAACTCATTTTTTGCAAGGAATTCCACAGAAGTGGGCGAATCCTTTATTACTCGGCATTGTGGTCTTGTACGATGGCGCATTCTTCCAATGTGGCTTTGCAAGTTTAATCCTAAAGATGGAGAACATATTTCTTTTCCTGACAAAGTATCTTCCATTCTCAATTCGGAAATCAACACGATGAGGTAAAAAAGCTTGATATTGTTACAGATTTTATAAAAAAGATCAACATTTTCGAAAATACTGATCACAAGACAAATTCCTTTGAAAGTTATCAAACATTTTGAAAATCACTGCTCACAATAAAAATCCTTTCCCGTTGGAATTTTCGCAGGCGGTTATTATTTCTTCCTGCGTCTTCCCACATAAACCCGACCTCTGCTTTTGGGATTCCCTTATAAATAGCCTTCATGGAATGCTTACATTTTTACAGAAAACGAGCTCAAGGACGGGGTTTTCTGGATGAGCGTTCTATCCGATGCAGAAACATTGTCTTGTATATATGTTAGATTATTCAATAGGGGATTTTCGTCCGCGATTTACGTGATATTAAAGCAAATGTTTCTGATTGGCGCCGTTAGTTACGGTTATATGTTGGTTTCGGAGCTCCTCATATCATTCAGGCTCATCCTTTGCTTATCTTGTTGTTTTCATCGGCGCCATTTCCATTCCTGCTGTATTTTTTGGTAATGCATTTCATATTCCGGCACGAATCCAATCCCTGAAGGAAGAATTGATATTGATGATATGCTCCGCAATGCATGCAAATCCCATGCATGAAAAGGGAATTTTCCGTAAGAATGTCGCATGTATTGCAAATGTGGGGATTCAAGTCTGGAGGTTCCATTCATTGGAGAAGGGATCTGTGCCGATCTTCATAGACTTTGTGGTCCGAGCTGTGGCTTCACTTCATATTACCTTCTAGTACATACATACATAGATTCAATACATTTTGATTTCAAGGTTGTGTAAGCAATGCTTACTAACAATAAGCATAATAAAAATCAATGCTAAATGCAATAGACTGTTAGATCTCATTTTCAGTATCGGTTTGGATATTAGTTGAAGTTCGAGTCTAGATTCAAATTTGATTGAAATTCGAATTCTTATTTAGCATCAAGTTTACATGTAAGTTTAAGCTTGAATTTAGATACAAGTTTCAATTTAGATCAATTTCAGATTGAATTTCAAGTTTGAATCCTAGTTGCCCAACCACAACTACAAAACAAATATTGCATGGAACAACAACAAAATTCAACTGCAACAAAATATAGCAAACTAAACTCATTTTGTGAAACCTTCGACCCCAAAACTAACAAAAAATGCACATGCATGTGGCACCATTAATTTATTGCCATTGTTAGTACCATTGCGTTTACGTTGTTACGACATTAAACTCAATGGTGTAACTATATGGTAAGGTCCATGATGTTATGTACTGTAAAGTCTATGATGTAGAAATGCAATGGTAATAAAGGTAAATATTTTGTTGCATTAATTTAGACTCTTGTAAGTTTTACTTTTACGGTCACAATACAACCTACCAACAAGCTAACACCAACAGTGGTATGTAATATGCTACTACACATATATAAGCTATACAATATTTTCAAATCCAGTAATTATTTTCAGACCATTTAGTATTTTAAAATCGCAATCAGTGGGCAAGTATTTTGTATGTAGGCCTGTAAGTACACATATATTTAGTATTTAATTACTCTCAATGGCATGTAAAATGTAGTACAAATAAAAGCTTTTCACCAACATGATTATAACTTTATCATTGTATGTAGTTTGTTTGATGTGTAGTATCTGTGAGAATTCCATTTTAAAAATGGAATAATAATGTACGCTGGAATGATTCCTTTTTACTACATCAAACATGTTTAGGTTCTCGATATTATACATCGTCGCTATATTCTTTTGTACAACACTATTTTGACTCTTCTGCAACGATATTTACGATACATACACCGAGGACACCACAGACATTTAATTTTCAGATACTAACAACTTTCTATAATAATTATTCCAAAAATACTTTTAATTGTCAATAAAGAAAAATATCATACTAATCTATATTAATTTGTAAACAGCAAAAATAGCTATTTTTCGGTACCCAAATAACTTGAAATGTAATTAAAATAGACACCTAATCCGCAAAAGTTGAAACAATTGTACTACATGTCTTTTATGCAGACCTTGAAGTGATTATCTATATTGTCTGATGATGTTTTTAAAGGTTACTTGTTACAGCTGTTTGTGTTCTATAAGCCGAAAAGAGTGAGCATTATTTGGGGTATCTTAAAAAAATAGTGTATTTAAAATACAGTATTCTGTTTTTGAGTAATTACACGTGTGTAGGGCATTTAAGGGGTTTTGGGCTGAGTTTTACTTTCCCGGCCACAAAACTACCTACCACCTACCACCTACCACCTACCACCTACCACCTACCATGCTACCTACCATGCTACCTACCATGTTACCTAACATGTTACCTACCATGTTACCTACCATGTTACCTACCATGTTACCTACCATTTTACCTACCATTTTACCTACCATTTTACCTACCATGTTACCTACCACCTACCATGCTACCTACCATGCTACCTACCATGTTACCTACCACCTACCATGCTACCTACCATGCTACCTACCATGCTACCTACCATGCTACCTACCATGTTACCTACCATGTTACCTACCATGTTACCTACCATTCGACTAATATTCTTCAAAATGTCTGTTTACATCAATCCGTGGTTTAACTGATTTCACTGGAAAAATACTTTTAATAATGTCCTTCAATTACACAATACTCCAGACATTTCTTATAAAGGAAATTCCTTTATGAGGGACTAAATTGTACGGTTCCTTGCGTATCCCTTATGTCGGACTTTTATTGTATTCAGCATAAGCGCAAGGATGCCCTCGTATGATTTAAAAATTTTTTACAAAAACTAGTAGTAAAATTGTTTTCTGAATGCGTTTTGGTTTTTAGTCTAAAGGAAACAATTTGCCTATACAAGATCAACAAATTGTTGTGGCTATATTTTATTTCTTGTGATACTTAACTTGAATTATCAAGTTCAAGTCAAGTTTGGAACTGTAACTAGTTGATCAAGTTAGGGTCTTCGAAAATTTAATTGATTACTGGAACTTCACAAGTCAAGTAATTACAAGAACGCGAGTTATCAAGTTCAGGTTGTGTCTTGAAAATTACTTGAAGTTTTGGAGTCAAGTCAAGTTCATGGTCAAGTTTTGAAATTACTTGACCCGATCGCAGTACTGATGTGAAGGCATTTACTGCTTAAAACTTACACCGTGTTTAGAGTTTGATGGCGCCTTGACTATTTCAGCATACAAATGCCTTTTAGTGATAGTAAATGGCTAAAACAGGGAAATTTGAATATGCAGAAATTTCAAAAATCAAGCATATAATTCCTATTGACCAAACGTGGATAAATTTCTTGCCTTAAAATCACATTTAATTCCCAAAACGCTTGAATTACTGTTGATTTGCCAATCTAAACAAACCTACAGTTAATTGATTAATGATGCTGTCTACAGTGCATTCGAATTCCAACGAAATGCAACGAATTCCAATTATTAATGCATCGCCTTAGAATGATGGTGTGAAGTTTCATGATAGATGGAAGTTCGTGGCAGTTTCGGCTTGCCCTAGGTCGTAGGCTGGGTTGATGGTAGGTGGCAGGATATGTAGCATGGTAGATGGTAGGTAACATGGTAGGTAGCATGGTAGGTAAAATGGTAGGTAAAATGGTAGGTAACATGGTAGGTAGCATGGTAGGTGGTAGGTGGTAGGTAGTTTTGTGGCTGGGAAAGTAAAACAGCCGGGTTTTGTTTGTATATAGATAAGTCATTTCCTTCTATTTCACTTTATTTGTACAGATTAATTAATGATATATTTAATGAACGCGAGCAATATTTGAAAAAAGAATTTATCGAGTGAAGTGAAAAAATTCTATGCTATATTATTCTGCTATGGCTATAAATAAGTCATTTGTCCCGAAACGTCTGTTCGTAATAATTGTGATTACTAATTTGCAGTTATTTACCGTGCTGAACTTATGTTAAGTTGTTCGCTTCTCTAAACGGGCGACGCAAAG
The DNA here is from genome assembly GCA_947179485.1 of Allacma fusca. NCBI lineage: Eukaryota > Metazoa > Arthropoda > Collembola > Symphypleona > Sminthuridae > Allacma > Allacma fusca. Next base: position 48,176,639 of record OX359248.1, read on the forward strand.
GCAAATAGACCAGACAATGAGGCGCTTACATGCCATAATTAAGTTCGTTATATTGTCGGCTAAACTTCCTAACCGTCTATAATTTAAAATGCCTAAAATTAAAACCGGCTACAGCGCTCCCGCTAGAAACTCTAAAGTGAAACCCGGCCATAATTATTCCTCTTTGCAGTATATCATGTAAGTTGAGGGGAGTTCACCTCCACTACCCCACAATTCTCCTCCACTTCCAGTCCACTTCGAAACCACTACCCTTAACTTCCCTCCACTACCCTCCACTACCCTCCACTTCCCCTTCACTTCAATTCCAACTTCTCTTCACTTCCCGTCCAATTCCCCGCAGTTTCCCCTCCACTTCCCCTCCATTCCCACTTCCCCTCCACTTTCTCTCCAATTCCCATCCACTTTCCCTCCCACCTTTAATTCCCCTCAACTACCTCTCCACTTCACCTCCACTTCCACTCCCCCTCCACTTCCCCCCACATCCCGTCCACTTACGGGTAATGTATTTGAAGGGGAAGTGGAGGGGTTATGTATTTAAAGTGGAAGTGGAGGGATTATGTATTTAAAGTGGAAGTGGAGGGGTTATGTATTTAAAGTGGAAGTGGAGGGATTATGTATTTAAAGTGGAAGTGGAGGGATTATGTATTTAAAGTGGAAGTGGAGGGATCATGTATATCCAGAGGAAGTGGAGGGGTTACCCATTTAAAGGAGAAGTGGAGGGGTCACGCATTTAAAGGGGAAGTGGACGGGTCATGCATTTAAAGGGGAAGTGGAGGGGTTATGCATTTAAAGGGGAAGTGGAGGGATTATGTATTTAAAGGGGAAGTGGGGGGGCTATGTATTTAAAGGAGAAGTGGAGGGGTCACGCATTTAAAGGGGAAGTGGAAGGGTTGTGTATTTAGAAGGGGAAGTGGAGGGGTTATGCATTTAAAGGGGAATTGGAGGGATTATGTATTTAAAGGGGAAGTGGGGGGGGTTATGTATTTAGAAGGGGAAGTGGAGGGGTTATGCATTTAAAGGGGAATTGGAGGGATTATTTAAAGGGGAAGTGGAGGGGTTATGCATTTAAAGGGGAATTGGAGGGATTATGTATTTAAAGGGGAAGTGGGGGGGTTTGTATTTGAAGGGGAAGTGGAGATGAAGTGGAGGGGTTATGTATTTGAAGGGGAAGTGAAGGGGACTGTAGAGGAAGTGTAGGGGAAGTGGAGGGGTTATGTATTTGACGGGGAAAAGAAGGGGAGTGTAGAGGACGTATAGTGGAAGTGGAGGGGATATGTATTTGAAGGGGAAGTGGAGGGTTAATGCATTTGAAGGGGAAGTGGAGTGTAGAGGAAGTATAGGGGATTTGGGGGGTTATGTATTTGAAGGGGAAGTGGAGGGCTAATGCATTTGAAGGGGAAGTGGAGGGGGAGTGTAGAGGAAGTATAGGGGATTTGGGGGGGTTATGTATTTGAAGGGGAAGTGGAGGGGGTGTAGAGGAAGTATAGGGGATTTGGGGGGTTATGTATTTGAAGGGGAAGTGGAGGGCTAATGCATTTGAAGGGGAAGTGGAGGGGGAGTGTAGAGGAAGTATAGGGGAAGTGGAGGGGTTTGTATTTGAAGGGGAAGTGGAGGGCTAATGCATTTGAAGGGGAAGTGGAGGGGGAGTGTAGAGGAAGTGGAGGGGAAGTGGATGGGAAGTGGCAAGGAAGTGGAGGGGAAATAATGGGATTATTATTAGTAGATGGGTAGTACGGGGATTAGAGTAAGGGGAGCGGAAGGTGTGGTCAAGTTGGGGGAAATGGGTTAATTATGGCTGGTTTGAGTTTTTAGCGACAGCGCTAAATAGCCGGTCTGCATTCTAAGCATGTTTTATTTTAGCCGGTTAGGAAGTTTAGCCGACGATATGCTTTGATCACTATTACTATTCCGTTAAAGGTATTTATTACTACACCAACATACTGCATTTCTGTAGTTTATGATAACACACATTTTAAGTTAATTCAAATGTTTTTTTCGTTTTTAACCGATATTTGACTGTAACGTATGATTGTGTAATAACATTATCATACACATAATTATGCTTTGTTAATATGCAATCATGTATGAAAAATAATATGAGGTACTTGTAACTAACAAGCAAAGTCTTCCGATGTGACCTTCAGAATTAAATGAAAATTGGTGGAATTGTAGGCACTACTAATAGTATTCACACAAACCACAAACTTGATGCCATCTCCCCTGGGTTCGGGCAGTAGGACATTTGAAAGTTTGATTATTTTTGAAAGTTTGACAGGGGGACCCTTCCTCGCTTGAATTTTTTCATGTTAAATCCCATAAGAAAAAACCATTTTCGCAACTCGAACAAAATCCAAACCAATGTTCACACATGCTCGAAACATGATCATATATAAAAAATACTCTAGTCACGTCTTCAAGGGTACACGATTTGAGCAGAAATAAGCCAATTCTCAGCATTATAGGAATAATTATTTTATTTAATTCGTCTATAATACATTTCACATAAATATTATTGTTGTTACTTTCACAACCGAAAAATAATGTAAATGTATCAACGCGTACATATGAAAACATTTTCAATGTAAAATTGCATTTGCATTTCATTAATTAAGAAAAGGTGAATGAAAGATACATATATGAACATGTTTCGAGCATGTGTGAACATTGGTTTGGATTTTGTTCGAGTTGCGAAAATGGTTTTTTCTTATGGGATTTAACATGAAAAAATTCAAGCGAGGAAGGGTCCCCCCTGTCAAACTTTCAAAAAAAATCAAACTTTCAAATGGGAAATAAGAAAGAGAACCGGAAATATCTCACATACAAGTGTGTGCTCGGCTCTACGTTTTCCCATCTTCACCTTTATACAGTAAAATCTCAAATATTCATCTGCATGTTAAAAATTGCTTTGCGATATCCACATCTCATATTTCTCAAGAATAATATTTTTCCTATGGTTATGCATCACTAAAGCCCAATCTCACTTAACACTATTTTACGGATGTCAACTTCCAACACGTTATGTTGTAGGGAATGTTTGGTGTCTGATCTTATGAATTGACGGAGTGACTTAACATAGTTGAAGCTTTTTAATGTTCGGGTGGTAGGTTGGTGGTAAAACGAATGTAGTTTTGTGGCCGGGAAAGTAAAACTCAACCCTAATACTGTATGTATAGAAATGACCCAAGCTGTTTCACCACGAGGCTAATTTTAAAGTGGTTTGGAATTTTAGGGAACGGAAAGTGTTTAGGAAATTATCATTGCGTTGAGTAAGATTGCGAAAAAATGAAAGCGTTGTTAAATATAGGATGTCAAAAATTTCGACTGTATTGTCTAGAGAATCTGTAAAATAATTGCACTAAATAATTTAAAATACAAAATTGTGGACTTCTTTCAACTTCGTAAATTCTATCTCTCAACGTAATGAACTTGTGGTAGTACTTAATCTTTTATATATATACATAACATATGCATATAATATGACAGCGGGGTCCACTAGGAACTTGGTCTCCTATCACCCGTAAGAAACAAACTCAATCTTGCTAGCTGTCAGTGTCGTCGAGGAAAAATGGAGTCATAGTTGTAGAGGAGTCAGATAAGGTTTCAGTGGTGACTAAGATAACGAGATTGCCAGAGGCTACAGGCCAGGTGCAATTATCGTCGGAAGTTTTTCTGAACTGCCACCGTTACCCAAAGGGACTCAGGAATGTGGAGTCAGGACGATCGAAGCAGGTGCAAAATGCCAGCACGATCGAAACGGCGGAAGATGGCTGACGAAGTGGAGCAAGAACGTCAGGCAGAGGAGCAGCCAATCCCAGAGGAGGTAGACGAAAGGGAAGAAAATAGCCGACCAATGAGAGACGAGTAGCCTGGAATGGACTCAAGGAGACGCGAACGATTTCAGTAAATAATCAGAGAGTTGGATCGAGACCTCAAGGAGATCAGACGTGCATCAAACTACAAGTGGGCAAGCGAAGCCGAAAGAAATCATTGAAGTGAAATCAGAGATATTAATTGTATTTCATTCTAAGTTTAATTTGTAAAATCAATTTATTCTGAACTAATTCTTAAATGTTCCTTCCAACGAACCTCTCCCGGAAGTAATTTATTGTTTCATAATTCTGAAAATTCTGACAGCATAAAAGTTACAGTTGCATTGCATCTTACAAAAATGGAACGGTAATAACAACAACAGCGGAATCTCAGTACATAGTTCATTCTCATAACTAAATAAATTTAAATATTGTACATTACTATAATACTTATTCAGCCTGACTCCAACGTAACTGGAAATCCGTGTAGGTATACATAACGTGCGTATTTATGAGGAAATTAGGTGTATAATATGGTTTATTTTAAAATATAAATATAAAACTATACATTTCCAATATAAATGACCAATATAAAACTATGCCTTTCCAATATAAATGACCAATATAAAACTGTATTTCCAATATAAATGACCAATATAAAACTATGCCTTTCCAATATAAATGACCAATATAAAACTATGCATTTCCATTATAAATGTCCAAGATAAATCTATGTACTTCAATTTTTTGAACATGCAATAATTTTACGTAAGTTAGTTTTCATGCAAACTCATTAGTTTTATTGGAAGTAATAATAATTTTAGACAGTGTAAATCTTTTCTAAATTTAAAACGACACTCACACTCACAATCAGTACAATCTGTGAGAATGCAGTTAAATATCGATAACGAGAAACATGCGTGCTTTTTTTTTATATAAAATCGAATTTTAAAAATTCAATTATTTAAGGCTGTACATTCCATTACAATTTACAGTCACTAATATCACAATAATTAGATGAAAAATACGGCTGACTGTGAGACCGCTGCCAGGACTTGAATTCAGGCGATCTCTTTCTTGTCAAAATTTTAAATCAGTTTTGCTTTTATACCTTCATCCAAACCTTGCATACTATCCGTACATATAATTATTTGTTTTCACTTTCCCTTCTATTTCTCAAACACAACAAGCAAATCAATTAATTTTACCAACGAACGTAAAAAATAGAATCCCAAGTTGGTAATAGGACTGTAAAATTCATTTTACAACGCGAAAAGTTACTTTTTTAATTGAATTAATTGTGCTTGTAGACGAATTTTTAATACCGGAACAGCTACAACAGTTTCAAATTCTGAAAATATGTATGAGCATTTTCGTACATCTTCTCCCCAGTTAGGCCAAAACAAGGGCGATCAAGGGAATTAAAATCTTGAGTTAGTCTGGACAGTAAATCGGAGTAGGAATCACGCGTGAGCTTGAACTGGAACAAAACAACTTAATTAAAACGACGATGATACAATTAAACGTTTTTACACTCTACATGATCTCAGAATATGATGTGGATTTTGGTAGACGGTGAATTAAATAAGGCTTGGGAATAAAATAAATAAATAATTGACTGACAGAGGTTGGGATTTAAACTAATGAACCCATCCTCATGACCTCCAGTAAATTAATTCGAATTTTTGTGTTTTAAAGGTTAAATGACATGACAACGTCATATTTCTCAATGTTTTAGATATGTATGTAACTTGGCAAAATGTTTCTATTGAATACTGCAACTCTCCAACTAATTATTATTGCCAACCGTCTTTCTACTATTTTCTTGGACTTCAACGAAACTATTTAGTCCTACATAATTTTTTAGTTTAGCTGGGTTGGCTATAATAGTCAAGTAAGGGAACCCTTACCTTTGACATGGTGCGATATAAAATCTGAAAAAGGGGATAATCAGGCTTGTGGAATGTTCCCATATTTCCATGGACGACATGAATTCCGTTTCGTAAGGAAGAACTGCAAAAACAGATTGGACCAGGTTTGTACTCATTCAGGCAAACCCGATCACCTGCTCCCGAACCAGGTTCTCCACAGTGAGCCCATAATAAGTTATACGTGCAATCGAGTACCAGAAGTTTCTCTGTAAAACAAGTAGCTGGCATTAATACATATGAGGTATAAATATAATTAATAATTACACAGATGCATAATTACATAGATCAAACTAGGGTTAGATATGGAAGAACTCCACTGCAGTCTGAAATGTTAATTATGTGCATGAAAATAAAACCTGGAAAAGCATGGAACATTATGTTGAGTATATCTTGATCTGCCATTTGAATTTTTTCTTTATAGAGTGTATAGGTAGCAAGTGCTTTATTCTCAAAGTCGACGTTTCGCATCCGGGTCAAATTCATGATAAGAATTCCGGCATTGAGTCCTGAAAAACAAAACGTATGCAACCGGTTTGATTGCAGCATTTTCATTGCAAAAATTTAAAAATGTTTCTGAGAGTAGTGGTCGGACCAGTTCAGTTCAAAACTGAAAATTTCAGTTCAGTTCAGTTCAGTTTGGTTCAAACAAATTTTGGTTCAGTTCGATACACAAACCAAACTGAACGGTTCGGTTTCAGCGTAAAACTGAACTGTGAACTGAACTGAATCGCATGGTGTATTGAAGAGATATGGTGGTGACAATCCCAATACACCCAAACGGCGCGAAACAAAAAAGTGATTTCTGACGTCATCGCGGGAGTTGGTAAGCGTGGAATGAGTCGCGTGCTTAATGATATTTGCTTTAATTTGCAATTTTGTGGTTATTAGTGATGGCTTGCTAAAATTTTATTTATAATCTTCAAAACTGTAGTGAACATAAGTAATCATGCCATACGCTTGTGCTGTATCCGAGTGTCATACTACCAAATTAACAAAGCTAAAGCGAGGTGACACATTAATTTTTCATTGTTTTCCCGTGAAAGATAAATCTCTTTGCAAAGTTTGGGAAACAAAGTGTAAGCGCAAGACATTAAATATAAAAACAGCAAGAATTTGCTCCGACCATTTCAAAGAGGATGATTATGAACGGGATTTAAAAGGAGAACTTCTTGTGTTACAAAGAAGAAAAATACTTAAAAAAACAGCCGTTCCAACAGTATTTCCAAACCGCGAGATTTCCATGACTGTCCCAAGAAGAGATGTTAGTGTTAGAAGATTATGTAGGAAGAATCGAGCTGATTTAATATCCGATCAGATTAATACAGAGCCAAATTCGATGGAAAATGATAATTCTATTGAAGGTTTGCTTTAAAATAATATAAAATTGATTTTTAAAATACATTTTAATGCGCAGGTAATTATATAATGTCAACAGTTTCCTATTATTATGTCACCTACTATTATTAACCTTTTCCAGGGCGGCTTGAAGCAAATGCAATGAGTAAAAAGTCAATGCTGAATATTAGCCAACATCAAGTACATGAGAATCATCAAAGGGGTAAAAATATATTTAGTTGTATTTGAATAAAAAAGCGTTCCATTCACCGCTTCTTACAAGAATTTGTTTCAATCGTTGCTTATTTATAGAATTACTTTCCGTCAAGTTGAAGCTCGAGACTCAAGACCGACAAATTAAGAAAATGGAAAAAGCAGTGTACAGGCAGCGCCAGGAAATATCAAGGCTCAAATCAGTTAACACTGCCCTACGCCTGAAGTTTACTTCAGAAAGGAGTGCAAGCATTAAAATATCGCCCGCACAAGAAAAATTACTAAAAGGAAGCAAGAGAGTTAACTGGGATGTAAAAGACATTATTAGGGCCCTGACAGTACGAAGCGTAAATCCAAAAGCCTATGAAACCGCTATATCTACTTGGAATCTTCCATTACCTTCTGTGAGAACCTTGCAACGTTGATCGGGAAAATTTCGATGCGACGAAGGTGTTTTATCTGATGTGTTACTTGTTCTTACCGAGAAAGCAAGAACACTGGACAGCTTCTCACGATTATGTGTAGTTTCATTCGATGAGATGTCTATTGACTCCACTATCGTGCGTGACCCCACCAACGACCGTATTTATTCAAAGTCAAAAGTCCAAGTTATTATGATAAGGGGACTCTGCTCCTCCTGGAAACAGCCAGTATTCTACCAGTTTGACTCAAATGTAACTAAATTATTATTGCATAATATAATAACTGAAATTGAACTGGCCGGATTTATTGTTGTTGCAATTGTGAGTGATTTGGGAGCTGAGAATCGTGCATTGCAACGGGAACTAAGTGTGACTCCACAAAGTGTGTCTTTTAAAAATCCACATGACGATTCACGGCCTGTATTTGTATTTGCTGATATTCCACACTGTCTTAAGAATATCCGAAATCATCTACTTGACGACGGTGTTATGTTACCAAACGGTACAATAATCAACAAAGACAGCATGTACCAGCTACTAAAAAATAATGGAACCGAACTGATGTTAGTACCTCACCTAACACACCAAGCACTAGAAATAGCGGGAGCTGAACGAATGCGTGTACGACCTGCAGCAAAACTTCTTTCACATCGTACAGCAACTTTGGCAAAAAGAGTATTTCCAGACAAGCCAGAAATTTCCGAATTTTTTGAAACATTTAATGAAGGATTTGACGTTCTTAATTCCCGAGTTAGATTCCACAATCAAGCAAATATGAAGAGTGCTTACGGAGTTTTTATAGAAGAACAAGAATCGATTCTACTAAAGCTGGATACTCTTGTAGCAAGCATCAGATTTCTCACATCCAAGGGAAACAAGAAGAAGGCACTTCTTCCTTGTCAGGAGGGATTTTTATTGTCCATTAGAGCAGCCCGGGAGCTTTTGGCATTTCTGAAGACAAACTATTCTGTGAGCTATCTTCTCACAAGCCGTCTAAATCAAGATTGTTTAGAAAATTTATTTTCCAAAATCCGTTCCTTTAGTGGTCCGAATCCGCATCCCACACCTCCAGAATTTAAATTTCGTTTGAGATTACTAATTCTTGGATCTCAGACAAAAACTCCTAAAGGAGCAAATACTGAAGAAGACAAAGATGACGACAGCTATATAAGTTCAGAACTTCTACGGAGTCGTCCCCTTACTCACTGCAGATTACCAAATGAAGATGAAGAAAATCACTCAAATATCAAGGTTGTGTCAAATTATTTTTCATGGAAATTTTACATTGTCTATTTTAAAAAATCGGCAATTATACAAATTTTGCCATTGTAAAATTTTCTACGCAAAATATTTTGACACAACCTATTTAATCAATTCAACAGCGAACCCTTCGTCCAAGACAAAAAATGACTGACGTAGAAATAGAGTCATTACGTTATTTAGCTGGTTATGTGGCTTTTAGATTAAGCAAGAGATTTAATCATTCTTACGGTACCGTGAAGTGCTCAGTTCCTGGTGCAGGTAATTGGATAGACATGTTATCTCGTGGCGGTTTAACGGAAGCAAATTCTGATATTTATGACACTGTACTCAGGTGCGAACTAGAGTTTCGGAATTATTTTCAGGAAACAGGCGTATCAAATTATACCACCGCTAAAATGTATCGGCGTATTGTTTCAACTTACCCACAGTTCAATCAAAATGTAGTTACAGAATTCTTGAAAACAAGAATGCGGATAAAAATTAGATCACTTAATAATGCCAGATTTATTTCTAAACGAAACTCCATGAAGCGCAAGCAGTTCACAAAAAGTTTTTCAGGTTTTGACCTTGCTCACACCATGAATTTGAAATAAAAAAGTACTGTTGCACGTTGTTGGTTATTGCTGTAATTATTCCTTATGTTCGTACTGTTTCATATGCTGATTAATTAGTTAAATACGTCAATTTGTATAAGTATGTCATTCATTCGGAAGTATGTTTACATTCTCACATTGTAATACTATCTCCCGCTATGACGTCACAATAAGTGAAACTCCGCCCTCTTCTGTGCTGTGTAGGGATTGTCACCCCGTTGACTGAATCGTTTGAACTGATTTTTACGCATTCACAATAATGCCTGTTTTTGTCATGACGCACTTCTCATTTCTGACAGTTGCATTTGCCGTGCTATATATTTATACATATATAAGAACATATCTTATATGTATGTATGTGTGTATGTACAAACATATATTATATATATTGTACTTACCAAAACGGAAACTATTTGCGTTATAGTTTTAACCTGGCGCGTTAAACTGTTTTATAATCAGTTCAGTTCAGTTCACAGAGGAAACTGGACTGAACTGAACTGAAGAATAGCTAACTGAACTGAAATTTTGATTTTCGATTCAGTTCACTTTGTGAACCGAACTAAACTGAATTTTGCGAGCCAAACTGAACTGGTCCGACGTCCGACCACTATCTGAGAGAGTGTATCTAACCTCGTTTGCCAAAGTATGGAATCGTGCTCCACAGATTGTAAAACCCATTTGCAGGAAACTCTGTATTGGGAGCAATGCCAGCTAGCTGGGATTCATTCATGCGTTGGAATTGGTTCCAGAAGTTCGTCAGGTTTGAAACGACAATAGAGTCAGCATCCAAGTAAATCAAGGAATCTATGTGTGGAAGCAATGACTAAAACCCGAAGAATGGAATCATTTCATTAAAATTTTACAAATATAATCTTGAAATTAGAACAGATTGCAATTTAACAAAATCCAAAGAATCTGATTAGTTTGTCACTTACTGTGAAAAACAACCTTTGTGTGGCACAAAGGGCATACATTTGCTTCCATTCTTCATTTTGTTCTGGAGGGAACCACACTTCCAGAAGCTCATAAGTAAAATCCCAACCCAAAGAGTTGATTGTCCATTTTAGTTCTAAAACCTACAAGAAATTACTACATTTTCCACACCACTTGAATTTAGCGTTTTGATTTTAAAAAATCAAAGGCAAAGTTTTAAACAAACCAATTCTGCCAAAAGGGGTAGAGTCTTATCCCCAAAAATAATCACATGAAGTGAAGCATCTCGACTGAACATGACAGCAGATTTGAGCATTACCATGACATCAATAGTGCTCTTGCTGCATGCTACTGTTGCAACATTAATTCTAACTTTTTCCCCCGCACCTCCTGATCTGCGTAACATGAAGAATTTCAAGTTGAAGAAATATCTATTTACAAAATACACGATTAACACAGAAAATGCAGCTCCAATTGTACTCACAGCAAATTTCCCGAGGAATTAGAACTTCCGCTTTCTATTAATTTACGATAAATCTCCCTCGCACGAAAGCTCCGAGAAAGAATTAATTTCTTGAAACTCTTATCCTGAATTTGTAGCGCTGCTTCAAATCTAAATTTTGAACAAACTTTTGCAATGTTGGATTTATTGGAACGATCATTTCAATATGCTCTACCTTTACTTACGTCTGAAGATTCGTCCAAGCGTGCCCCATTTGGTTGTAAAATTTTAAATATTGTTCAACTTCATTTTTATTTTTGCTTTGCTTGTCCAGCTCTTTTTCTCGTTGCTTGCTAAAAAAATCTTGAGCATGCTCTAAGCCTTCGTCAGAATATTTTGTAGTTTTGATATAAATAACGACTATTACACTTGAAACTAAAAGGTATGATACGTAATTGCTTCTCCGTAAGCATCTCAAACAAGTATCCTTGAATATCCTCATAGCTGGTGAGTTTTTAAAAAGTCACTAATTGTCTTATAAATGATTGAACTTGTCAAATTTCTGAATACATAAACCCAATGAAGTCTGATCAGCACTTCTACACCTGCTGTTATTTGGGGTTTATTCCGAACTGATCTACTAAATGAGAATCAACTATCAAATGGAAAAATCTTGTCGACTGAGGAAACAAGTCAACGGACACTCATACTTCAGCTGGGAAGGGACACTGGGTTGACAAAAAATATTCCCGACGTCTTTCAATTACAAACTAGTCAGAATAATAGCATACTTCCCAATTCGATTTCCACTCAAGATGCTTCAATTTGTTACCGTAGCTTACATAAGAGTAAAAATGTTGCAGGATAGTTAACCATACGAAGGAAGAAACTAATAATAAAAAATATATCGACATTTGCAGTGAAAAAAAGCTCACAGACAATGTAAAATATATGCCAAAAAATCCTTAGACTTATACTGACACACACATCTACCATAATTTAAAGCAACAGGAATTGAGGTGTATCATTCTAACAACAAAAAGTATTCCTTCCACCTACAATTATGTTAAGTTTACGATGTCATGAATCCACAATCTCACTAACTAGTTGGCAGCGAGATTTTCCGGTTGAGTAACATTTCAATGTGAAGTTTGAAGTTTGCGTTCGATCATGCATAGTGCATATTAGTACTTACCGTACAGTTTCCCCACAAAAATAGTATGTAGTTTACTGTGTTGTCACTGTAAACGCTTTTAAGATACCTATACTGTAGGCCGGGAATTCAATAGAAAATCAAAATATCCGGTTTTCCAACCGAGATCTACTTGCTGTTTCTGAAATAAAAGTTGAGGAGAACAATATGATTTTAAATGTCCTCACGTAATGCTAGTGCCTGTAAGATCATTTTGGCCGCAATGATGTGGCATTACACGGTTCCACTTGGATGCCAGTGATGATGTGACATCTGACGATACACATGAGGAAAGGAATAATTTTCTGTCATACCTATATGTTTCGCAATTGCTTATAACGGGGAATTTAATGACATCCCCGTAATACGGTCAATCCTGAGCATGTAGTATTGCAGCGTAATTGAGCTCTGTATCCGTGAATTTACCACACGTTAAATGATGTTCAAAAATATATTTGTAAAGACAGTAAAACCCATAAACAAGGTCGCTCAAAGTTGTGAAATGTTTTGTTTATAGACTGTACCTAATTCATCTTGTAGAGCGCTCTACGTAATTATATGTGTGATGTGTTGACGCGGCTTTAGGAAACATTCCAAAATGTTACAGATATTGCTACAGTGGAGCGCACCCCTAAAAAGGGAAAATTGTGGATATTTAATATGAGATCTTTTTACCACGAGGATATTTAATGTTCTGATAAATAATTGCACAAATCTTTCCAAAATGTAGGTAGATAATTAAATATATTTGGAATAAATTGGGAAGAAACATTTTAACTCTCATTGCTGTGAGTAGATGGAAATTATTACACACCTTCCTCATCTAATTGACCGGACCTAAATGTATAAGTCCGGTCAAAGTCATTTTTGTGCATTGGACTGCTACTGGTCGTGACCGATCCACGTGCACTTATAGGTATTCAATGTAGTAATAATTGCACATCGTGTTTGAAGAAAAAAATGCACTATATGAAATTTCGATTAGGATCTAATTGAACAGCTTGCAGTTTCGCCAAATAATTACTGCATTATCAGACGGGCCAATAAATATTGCATTAAAAGTTAAGCTAATGCACTTTGTATATTTTGCCTTCATACAAGAGTGTATATTGATCCTTTTGGTTCTAATCAAAAATGCATCTTCATGTCCATTTTGCCTTCGCATTGGAATGAGACGGAGAAATTCATCAGAAATGTATATGTATGTTTATTATGAATCCTTAAAATTTGTATTTGTATTTATCCTTTCAGAAAGCTCTGCGTTTGTTCAGCCGTACAACCGTGATCCAACTCAAGTCCTTCAAAGCCCTCATGTGAACGGTAAACAGATTCACGTGAACATCACAACGTAAAAAAACACTCCATATGCACTCTGTATTACTTGAAATAAATCCACTACTATTTGAATGCATCAACCTGTCACATAAACTCCCATCAAATTGTACTAAAAATGGTTACCGCAACGACTTAACAATTAACTCTAATAATTCTTATCCATCCAGCCTTTGCACACTGTAATATTCCATTGATGCCACTCAATGTCTCAATCTCATTGCAAGCAAGGTCTGTCCAGTCACTACTACAGTAATATTGTATGACAGCACAAAAACATGCATACTTGACATATCCTGTTTTTTCTACCATCCTATTCAAAGTTTCAGACCAGTCTAAGGCGGCCCTATTACAATTGGAGATGAAACGCATATTCGCGTCAACTCTTTAATTTGCTTATTTACGAGTTAGCCATTATTAGAAACATGTCTGGATATTTATCTTCAATTTCATACTTAGTGTTTCATCCAACGGTATACAAAATCTTCCATCCTATATGCATAATTACTAGCATTCTACTAAATGTATGTATGCATACAGTATCACTTTACGGTCATATTACTGTGTAATCTATGTATGTATGATATTGCTCTCAATAGCTTCATCGTACTGTTTAAACCTATAGTTTAAACGTGCTGCTAAATCTTTTATTTCAGTTAAAGTTTGGCAAGGAAAGTTGTTCCAGTGTGTTCTATTTCTTTTGTGATAAATTCATAAGCATGGAGTTAAGATTTGGTGTCATACTCTACTTCCTCACATTCACAACTCTGAGTCTAGCATGTCATTCCATGAATGGGATAAGCAAAAAGGCAATTTTACACACACTCGAAAACACTCGTAAATCCCAAGAACGCCGTGTTTCCTCTGAGGAAAACTCAGAGGAGTTAGAGGAGATTGGCTTTTTATCAGAGGAAGACAGGATCCTCAATGAAGTGTTACAATACAAGACAGTAAAAAATTCCGATATGGGTAAACCCCTTGTCTCCAATACTATTCTACATACAATTTTTAGTAAGAAAAACACTACGAAACAATACACTGCTGAGTCTTTGACCAGTAACTACATCGGTTTCAAGTTCATTAACACAAATTCCAGTAGTAGTAATAATGGGTCAGGAGTAAATCCAGGAAAAATTCACCCGAAATTCCTGGCTTTAAGACTCCTTCATGAGCCAGCCTTGAGTGTGAACGAGCCGGGTATGAAAACAGAGAGGAATTCGGAAAAACCCTACACGACAGTGTTGTCCATGAAACCACCGTTAAATTCCATAAATAGCCCACCTGTACCGACCACAGAGCAGGAAGAGAACGATAAGATAAATAGCGATTGGGGTGGGGAGTGTGGGCTCGAAGATTGGAAGAAGTGCTATAACATCACTGTGGTCGGAAATCCTACGGAAGTTCATCCACAATTTCCTCACGATAAGAAGAAAAACCGTCAAACACAAATGGACTGTTTTGACACAATGGAAGCGATTGACTTCCCTTGGCTCTGTCTCAGGAACGGGTGGACTGTCAACAGATGTCATATTCTTTGCATGAGTATGTGCAACAGAGGTACAAAGCCCAGAAAATTTATAAGAAGTGCTAAAACAAAAACAATCAAGCACACCTGAGCAGACTTAACACAGTGCAGTCTCGCTATACGGGAGACTACTCAAAAGAGCATTTTCCCTAAGTGGAAAAAATATTTGGACATATCCCCATTTAACCCAATTTCTTTCCTTACAGGACCACATCACTCACAAGTGTCAAACTTTGCTCCTTTTTGATGTACTCTAATATAGTAGGGAGTGCACTGTGTACTAATAGCGGATAATAAAGGAAAATTGTGTTTTTTTATTTTAGAACTACTCATGACAAGGAAGTGGGAGTTCTACGTTTTGCATGAGGGGCCTTGCAAAACCAAATAAAAATAAAAACTATAATCTATCTAAAAGATACATACATACATATTAAAATACAATATCCAGTTATGTTGAAATTTAGTGTCGAAATTGAGTTGTTGGAGTAAATTAAATAAAGAGAATTCACATAAACCAAATTGTATCTCTATCTGCAGTTTTATCATTGAATTATTTTCAAAAGATTATAACCAACCCGTAGAGAAAGCGATGGATTTTGAATTGAATGCTAATTCAAAATTTATTTTTAGACGGTAACTTTGTCTTGATGACCGTATGTGTAGTACTCCGTGAAATTATGACTTCAAAATGCAAAATTACCATTTTGTACAAATTTTCTTAAATTGTTCGTTATATAATTAAAGGTAATTAGCATTTGGATGGTACAAAAGTTTTTGTATCTACATATAAAACGTTCAGATTGTATTTGGGTATTTAGGTGTAGAAAAATCCAGTTTATCCAAGAAAGTGAATTTATGTAATAATACATAGTAAGACTTCTTTATTTTCATGTCCTAATGAATTAAGATGTTCCTGACCGTGAGAAACTTCAGAGGTTAGCTCTCGTAGTTTCCCTAGATGCCTGAATCTGACAGTTTCCCAGTGACAATCTTAAATAGCCAGTATTCATGTATTTTCTGATACAGATATATACTCAGACTTTCAATTAACAATGTTGTTCTTATTTG
This sequence comes from Allacma fusca, assembly GCA_947179485.1. Classification (NCBI taxonomy): domain Eukaryota; kingdom Metazoa; phylum Arthropoda; class Collembola; order Symphypleona; family Sminthuridae; genus Allacma; species Allacma fusca. The sequence goes on from OX359248.1 coordinate 48,192,697, forward strand.
CTCTTCTGCTAAGCATATGTGCAATTCTACAAGTGTAAAAGAATCCTCCGTCAGTGGCTACTAAAAAGGTCTGTTTCACACAACGTGTGAGAATATTTTGTACGAAAGTTATGAAGCTGTAATTTACAGGAATTTCACTTGCAAATCATGGAATTGCTAAAAAAAGTAGTTTGAACTTCCGTAACTAATTTCGAGCAATGACAAATCCTGTCGCCTGTTGCTACAAACACCTTACATTAAAAAACGCTTCGATCCTGACGTCCAAACAGTGACTTGTCTCCCCTCCAGCTAGTAAGAATTCACAGAAGCATTTGCGGGCAGCCGGAAACTCTCTGGAGAATTCTTTCTCGTCTCGTCCTTCAACTTTACCTAGACTTGGAAAATAATTTATAAATTCGAATTCATAATTCTTGGAAACAAGCATGAGAAAATCTCAGCTGACAGAGTTGAGAAACAATTCTTTACCCAGTACATTTTCTTTGATTTTGACTTTTGCTTAAATCTCAACTTGGATTTTTGACATTAACTCTGTCGGAATTATTTGATTAGTTTTGATAGCCCAGGAATAAGGAATGCAGACACAGTACAAAGTAGCATCTGTATGGGCTTATTATAAGTACAGTACAACACAGGAGTAGTACAGTAACAAAGCAAATAAAAAATTGGCAATTATCTGTAAAATCAGTAAACCACCGCAAGGTTACGAAAATACCGTAAATACGTTTGGGGTCCAAAGGGTTCAAATATCTATGAGCCTTATTAATTCCTTCCAAGAAATATACTTTACTAGTGTTAAGTGCTGTAAAGTATATTTTTGGAATAAAACATGCAGGAGTCCGAAATTTTCAATAGCGTATATTTTATTCATGCTGTAGTAACTGCCAGATTACCAAATATTTCATACCCGTATGTTAATGATAGCACAAATTTTTTTAGTAGGCATTATTTATAATCCAATCCATTCCACTAACCCTTTCATAATAATTATTACAATTTCCATCACAGCAAATAAATATAGATATACTGAAATTCATTGATGTACACATCCATTGAATCCCACCAGAGATCTATCGTTGGAAAGGAATCGAACCATTGTATCCTCCTTCAAGGAATTCAGATGCTTGTTACCATGACCAACCAGAATATCTAGCTCGCGTGGTTGCTCAGACCCTGGTGATTTCTCAATGGCTATCTGATAGTATCCGGTATTCCTGCAGGCTTTATTAAACTCTGGTTTCCAGTTTTTAACCAAATATTTGTCAGTTCGTCTCAGCAAATAATGCATTAAGTGAACCAGTATCCCCCCATGAGTCACCGCAAGAATATTTTGTTCCTCATTGGTAGCGTCCACGAGTGTGAAAACTTTCTGCAGGATGAACATTGATTATTCTAAATGATTTGAAATAAATGTATTCGATTCAATTTATTTCTGACATTACTTGTAAAAAGATTTCTAGTCTCATTTCCACATCTTGTCTGGATTCACCACCCTCTGGTGTCCATTCCATGTGCTCTACACCGGATGCTTGCAACGCAATCATCATTTCTTTTATGCTTTTTCCTTCATATATTCCAAGGTACTGCAATTTATGTTTGCATAAATTAAAACAATATTACAAATCGATATCAAAATTTTACCCTTTTGCCAGTAGTAGTGCAAAAGATACAAATTATTATAATTAGATCAATTATGTTCGCCTACTCTTTCACGAATATTTGCATCCTTCTCAATCTTAACACTACCAGATGTTGCACTTGATTCAGATAGAATTTCCTCTGCTGTAGCAAATGTCCTGGCAAAGGGACTTGCAAATGCATGTGTGAACGAGATATCTTTCAAATCCTTTCCCAGAAGGTTTGCCTATGGATAAATAGTAAATTGAATATTTGTAATTCTCAGAAGCTTGTCAAAAATTCAGGTATTCAAATATGTACAGATACATATTTCATTTTTCCACTTTTGAGAACAGTTCAAGTTATTTAATTACAGTAAAATATTGCTGTTTCCAACAATTTTTTCAGGAGCGTATTTTATAGCCATACCCATTGGTTTCTCTTATTATGAATTGCAAATGAATTCCAATTAACTGATACGTAAGTTTGTATTTATACTCACCTGCAATCTGCCATTCTCGGATAAAATATCCTCGTCCGGAGGCAAGTTCTGTCGTTCGACATTTCCAATACTTTCTCCACTGAAACCAGAAAAATGTTTAAATTGGAGTAATTCCTTATTTACAATTTTTTTATACAACTGTATTGTTTTAAAAATCAAATTACTGCCTGACGAAGTAAATAACACTCTTTCCCAAGCTCTCGCTCATGATTGCATTCTTGACTCAACTAAGAACATTACCAGAAATGCTGAAATATATATTACAGATGTTGAAGGCAAACCGCACTCACAAAAAATCTCGTTTCTAGTTCAGCCTTACGTACAAAACTGCAACATGTATAATAACGATTCCAAGAAGGCAGAATGAGTTCTTAAATTATGAAGATATTATGTACTAACATACACAACCTAATTGGTACACAATTTGGTAAGTTTACTTTGTAATAATTACATGACGTCAGAAGCACATAAATTGGTAAAGTTTACACTCTCTCATTATCAGTACATTTCATTTGTATTCTATTCCAGACCGGCCTTGAAGATTGAACATTTCTCGTTATATTTAAAACGTCAATTGAAATTAAATGATGAGTACTATTGTATGAGAAATTAAGCTTCCGCGTAAAATAACTTGCTATAAAATTCTGGGAAATAGCTAAAAAATTAACGTGCATTCATAAAGTCCCTGAGCACGCGGCATGTACTGTTGTCTTTTTGCTGGGAACGCTGGTATATATTTACAGCGCTCAAACCATACGCTATAGCATATATTTATCTGTATATGCTATAGTATATTTTCTTATTCTGTATATGATTTCTTATTTATTAAAACATTACTGTATGTAATTAATTTATTGAAAACAATTATTATACTAAAACGGATTAGACTGAGACTTGACAATAATTCTCTGGAAAGTTCGTACTCTCTCGTAAATACTTCCTAGGAAATAACTCAGAGTCTTAGTAATTATTATAAACCAATATGCTTGACTTTTCTTAAATACTCTACTTAAATACTGCGTGAAATAGTACACAATAAAATATTATAAGTAAGTACATTGGAGCTTGTATGTATGTACATATTGATACTAGTTACATGGCTCAAATGCTTTAATGAGTTCATAAATGGATGAAAATGAAAGGGTTGTCAGAGCTTTGCCCAAAAGCCTGAGTGACATTCACCGTCGAAAGGTGCATGAGCTTCATTTTCAATACTTACCTGCACACACAGTTGATTAGTATAACGGTAAGGGTATGCATGGACCAGGCATTAACGGTGTATCTAATAATAATAATTCCGTTAAACCGCTTATACAAATTTTTGTAAAAACAAACGGAACATAGCAACAGTCTCTGTCTCTTCCCATTAGGGAGTAATAGTCATACGAAAGAAACTTTTAGCTGTTGAATGCTGAATGAATTCTTACAGGTATATTATAGAGTGATCAATTTAAATTCAATCAAGCTAATTGATTTTACAACAATAAACAATTTTCCCAACTGGGACCTTTTTGATCGGGTATTTCATCTTTCAATTTTCTTTTGTAAACTACAATAAACTTGAATATTTCTCAAGGAATTTGTGTAACGCAATTCAAACAAAGCTATTTACTTGAATAAATGCTTGGAATATTTATTTAATTGTTTATTCATTTAAACCGTTATAGTTTAATATTTGGTTCTTGATTGTAGGAAAAATGGTACTGTTCCTCCTCTCATTTCTCATGCTTGTCCCAAGCATGCTGTGCCTTCCAGAAGACAGTGATAACGCTTTGGAAATAAAAGAGGAATTGCCATCACAATTAATCAATACGAGTTTTCTGGAAGAAAGACCCCTTCCTGCAAAAAAGCAAATCAGTATAACAACTTCGCTGTTTTACTTCGCGGGTCTTGGGTCTCGCCCTGTGGTAGATAAGCCTTGCCGCTGTGGAATCAGAAATACCACGGGGAACTTCCGAATTTATAATGGAGAAAGAGCCCGAGTGAGCGAATTTCCATGGAGGGTTTCTATCAATCCCGTGAGGAACACGGCAGTTTCCATTTGTTCCGGAGCACTCATTGCCAAAGATACAGTCCTAACTTCAGCCTCCTGCGTGCATGAAAAATCAATTGAGCACATGTTGATAGATTTAGGAGATCATAATCTGGCGGAAGATCGTGAGACAACAAATGTCCTTGTGAGTATTATTGAGAAAATTGTTCATGAGAATTTTGACCCACAAAAAGATGGATCTACCAAATTTCCCAACAATCCTTTGGAAGATTTTGACATCGCACTGCTTATTCTTGCTGAACCAATAGAAGCCGAAAATATCATGCCAGTGTGTTTGCCAAGGAAATTTACATCCCAGGACTTATCGGGGACACAGGTTATTACCAGCGGGTGGGGATCCAATGGGACCATGCCAAGTCGAACTTTGAACAAAGTTCAGCTATCCTATTTCACCAGTGAGCAATTCAGAAAGGAAATTGGGCCAAATAATTTTCCCAGTGTTAAAATCCCGGAGAATGACAATTTGGTTTATACTTTCGATAAAAATAAGGGTATTTACCCAACTGATTTCGGGACCACAATGGAGCATGTGAATTTGGAAGATGGACGCTATTATGCTGTTGGCGTTGCTGATGCTATTCAAGTTTTGGAGGCAGCTGATGGCTCAAAACGTATTCTTGGAGCTTGGACAGATGTGACCAAATTTGTTGACTGGATTGACGAGAATATACCAAATGCAAAATCTTGCAATTTATAATATAAATTTCTGTATATAGCAATAAAATATGAACTAGTAATTAACTGTAACTTACTGACCGACAAAATATGCATTTACGTACTAAACTAGTATATAAAAGGTTTTAATCGTAGATACAGGGTGAGCAATCGTTTCACCTTCACCCCCATATTTGGAGTTATTCAAAATTGTTTAGTTCCTCGCGTTCCCAGCCAATTTTATTCCAGATTATCTAAAATTTCCGCCATACAAACTTAGAGTACTACTGATAAAAATATTTGTGGGAGTAAAACAAATATTTTACGATTCATTCCATTATGTGAGCTAGAGTTGGCAGATGATTCTGGACATTATATACACATGTGCACTTACTAAAGTTTTTTAATATATGTATTTAGAACAAATGAAATTTGGGTCATCAAAAAAAACTTAAACTAAATTATAGTTATTACTCAGTTTAGTCGGAATTAATGTAGCCCTAATATATCGTCGGTGAAGAGGCAAAATGATCTAGGTGCATGATCGATTAGAATCAAAATGATCTACTTGCAGTTTCACTAAAGGCAAAATGATCTACTTGCATTGAATTTTAAAAGCAAAATGATCTAGATACAAACTATAATAAAAAACAATAGAAATAAACACATTCTAATGCCGATGTACAAATATGCGAGGTATTAAAAATCTTATATATGCATTCAATTCTGCAATGCCTCCATTTTTTTCAGTAACATTGAAAAAAAATGTTGTCAATTATGATTTAACATTTGAAAATTATTAATAATAATGAGATGAATGTTATGATAATTTTGATGATCGTAAAATACGATTTGAAGAAACTCCAGGTTGAGAATTATTAAAGGGAAAACCAATTCAATGTGCATTCAATGTGTATTAGATGCAATAAGTCAAATTAACTTTAGTAATAGCAAACCCTTCAGACAATATTAGCCCACTACCCTTGGTCAATTACAGTTAGCCCTTATAAGCCACGTGTCCTCCTTGCAGAAACTATTTTTCTCACACAAAAAATTATACCAACACTTAGATCATTTTGCTTTTATGGAAAATTGTATGTAGATCAGATTGCTTTTAAAGAGTCTTGTACCCAGTTCATTTTGCCTTTAGGGAAAAAGTTATGTAGATCATTTTGATTCTAATCGATTATGTACCTAGATCATTTTGCCTCTTCACCGACGATATGTACATCTCTCAATAACACTAGATATTTATATATCATCTGTCTGTCAAGAGTTTTACTTGTAAAGTCTTGTATTTACTGTACAAAAACGTTACACAATAATTAAGAAGCACAAGGTGTGAAACAGATGTTCATGTATTTCCGTTTTGTGTAACTTCTTGTAGGGCTGTAGTGATAGCACAAGATTTTACAAAATTATTAATGATAATAGCGACACTATCCTCAGGAATCCAAAATTCATGTGGTTTTAAACTGGAGGCCTTTACATTAATAATTTAGTAACCAATCTAAAAAACTAAAATAATCGAATATACATATCTGATCAGTTTGTCAATATCACATATTGAATAACCCTTGTTCCCCAGAAATAAAAGTTTAGCGTATTCACTTCTACTATCGTGTACCACACAAAAAATATAATTGAATATGGGGATGTTGCCTTTGCTAATTGTGAGGTAATAAATGGTAAGAACATTCCTGATTATATCCGCAGGAATAAATCCGTCAGAAATATCGTCAGTTGGGACAACTCTATACACTTCTGTGTAGTTCACCAGTCTATACAATTTTTTTTAGAAAAAATAAGAGAATAGAATATTTTTTTTTATTGTAACTGCTTGTAAGATGTTATCACATATTATGAAAACATGTCAAATTGAATCCGAGCTACCAAGTACATACAGAAATTGATTTAACGAGCGCATATACATACATCGTAGGTACTCAAATAAGAAGTAAAATATAATTACATCATAATCACCATTTTTATCTTCTGTAAGGGAACAAACCCTTGAATCCATGAAACCCTAACACAGTAATTTCTCCATCAAATGGTATCCCGTAGCCAACTAATGGAATGAAGTACTCAATGTCTCCACCGAATTGAGCGAAAAATTTATTTTCTTTCTTTAAAGCCAAAGGACTAAAGGTTGGAAGTGGGAGCAAAGTGGGAATCACAGTGGGAATCAAAGTTGGAAGCGGTAAGCCCAGAAATTGACGATATGTTCTGTTCGCCGACTCCGTCAAGTCAGTTTCATTACTAAAATCAAATCTATCCAAATCTGAACTGTTTCCACTCGGAGTGGTTTTTACGTACGGGGTTGGTGTTGTCGGGGTAAACGCGTCATCTAAATCACAATGGGAAAGTTAAACCTTTAGAATCACTTCTACATAACAAATCATACTTATTTGTTAACACGTATATCAATGGATATGCATAATTATATATACTTTTAACGTAAAACAAACCTGCAGCTTGCATCCTGCGAGTTTCACACTCCGTATGCCACACATCTATCACATCATCCACCCATGACGCAAAACCCCGCCCACTGAACTCTGACCTTCCTTTCGACTTGGCGTCTTCTATTGTTACGTCAGCAGATGGGTACAGGTAGTCAAAGAATACCTGCGCATCATCAGTTCCTTGAGGAATTTCAATGGATCTTTTGGATCTAGATATGACAGAAGAGTACTGACACGAGACGGACCAAAATTGCTTCCAAGCTGATTGAACAACTCCACGGATTCCTCCAGCTCCATCACTTGGAGTTGCGAGATTACTGCAAAGGAATAAAATAAGAAAGATATACATTTTATCAAGAACTCTTCACTCTCCACAACCTGTCAGAATAATAACTTTAAAAAATGAACCAAGCAAAATCAGAAACACAAACATAAAAATTATAAAAATCACGCGAGTAAATGGGTTTTTAATGATGGCCAAAAATACCTTGTAAAAAGTGAAAGCCAGTCTTCTAATGAACCTGTAATTATCTTTTTCGTCAGTGACTAATGACATGAAATGGCTGAGTATTTCTGGACACATTTGAAGTCGCTACTATTTATTGATATTCCTTTCACAATTTTTAAAGTTTTTTAGTTTTGTGGAATGACAACAAAACAAATTACAAAAGTGTTTGGCCTATGTAGTGCTAAACTATATAAGCTATGCTTATATGAGTGAATGCAACTAACAGGGTCTCACTAAAACACTGAACCACTGAACTACTGAACTTTTCCCTAAAACACTGAACTACTAAACCCCCTAACTATTGAACCGCTGAACCCCAACTACTGAATTGCTGAACCCCAACTACTGAATTGCTGAACCCCAACTACTGAACTGCTGAACCCCCAAATACTGAATTGCTGAACCCCAACTACTGAATTGCTGAACCCCAACTACTGAACTGCTGAACCCCCAAATACTGAACTGCTGAACCCCAACTACTGAATTGCTGAACCCCAACTACTGAACTGCTGAACCCCCAAATACTGAACTGCTGAACCCCCAACTACTGAACTACTGAACCCCCTAACTACTGAACCGCTGAACCCCAACTAATGAATTGCTGAACCCCAACTACTGAATTGCTGAACCCCAACTACTGAACTGCTGAACCCCCAACTACTGAATTACTGAACCCCAACTACTGAACTGCTGAACCCCCAAATACTGAACTGCTGAACCCCCAACTACTGAACTACTGAACCCCAACTACTGAACTACTGAACTCCAACTACTGAACTGCTGAACCCCAAATATTGAACTACTGAACCACAACTACTGAACCAAAACTACTGAACTGCTGAACCCCAACTACTGAATTGCTGAACCCCAACTACTGAACCCCAACTACTGAACTGCTGAACCCCAACTACTGAACCCCAACTACTGATCTCCTCCAAAACTACTGAACTGCTGAACCACAACTACTGAACCCCAACTACTGATCTCCTCCAAAACTACTGAACTGCTGAACCCCAACTACTGATCTCCTCCAAAACACTGACCAGAACTGACCTGCTGACTGTTGATCTCTTCCAAAACACTGACCAGAACTGACCTGCTGACTGTTGATCTCTTCCAAAACACTTTCTGGTACTGACTGATGACTGCTTAATTTAAAGAATTTATTAGAATAAATTATATAAAATATTAAATTAATTAAAATAACAACGAACATTTACGTACCTAATTTCAGTTTACGTAACATAATTAACAAAATTTACAGCCATAGTGTCTTGTGCATAGCATGCACATTATTTTAGGATACAGACGGGTAGGTCAGTAATAAATTATACTGTATTTCACGTTTGGTAATTCAAAACGCACACCTTAAAAATGACAGCATGAAGCAATATATTTTTACTAGAAAAATGAGAGCTGTTTAGTTCAAATCTTTAAATGCAAATTGGTTTGCTAGAACAAATTGACAATTGAGCGGGACACGGGGGACACGCTATACAATTCCCCCCACTTTTCAGGAATCACAACTTTTTCCTAACTTTTGCTAATTGTAATCAATTGTATTTACAAAATTTGAATGAACCTATTTCTTCTCAACAAATATGCTTACCCAGTGTTGAAAAATAACTTTCTCATCGTAACACACCCAAGTAGGAGTACGTATTACTTGCATACTTGTGGAGATCGTTCATATACAGTGCTTAGCTATATACTTGTACTATATATTTTATGAGACCTCCAATTTACAAAAGCACGTCTAGGGAGTTCAGCAGTCACCATGTCAGTTCTAGCCAGTGTTTTGGGGGAAGTCAGCAATCAGTGATTCAGTAGTTAGGGGGTTCCGCAGTTCAGTATTTGGGGTTCAGCAGTTCAGTAGTTAGGGGGTTCAGTAGTTCAGTGTTTTAGGGTAAAGTTCAGTAGTTCAGCGGTTCAGTAGTTCAGTGTTTTAGTGAGACCCCAACTAACATTCCACATGTGAATACGATTTTGGCGCGGAATCCTTCCAACCAATAGCAGAATTCCTTTTGAGGTGCTTCCGTTGCGGTAAACGTGAGCGGCTGAGTTTAAATTAAAGTAGTTTGAATTTGAATATGTCAGAACTATTTAACAAAGTTGCTGCGGAATTACTGATAATTAATTGATTTTTTTCTGAATTCAAGTCAACTTGTGCACAAACTGAGAGAAATGGAGCCATGTGCAGTAATTGCCTCCACTTGTGATAGTATTTTCCCGGATCAAATTATTAAAGGTGAGTTTGATTTTGAAAGTAGGTTATTTTGCGAGAGGCCAACGAGGAAGGCGTAATTGTGCATTTTAATTTGGTTCACATAATAATCGTGTCATACTGTTTGAGTAAAGAGTAACTCACGTTCAATACGACGATGATGGGCTTCGGATGGGTTTTGGCTTGGAATTGTTGTCTGAATGGTCAACTGCGGTTGGATGTTGAATTTGAAATGAGGAATTAATATAGTTTTTATTGTATTCTTATTATTTTATGGCACTTCAAGGAATATTGAATAAGGACACACTACCTGAGCCATTGGAGCTAATTGAAGGTGTTCGAAGTTTCCCGTGGCATATTGTCACTAAGTACTATGAGGCTGATATCCACCTGTGTGCTTTGGATAAGAAGACCATCGGGTCTCAAGAATTTGCTGACTCTGTCAATGCTGTTATTATTTGTTTCGACTGCAAAGTGGTAAATGCTTTTTAAATTGTGTGTGATGTTTCTGTTGCGGTTGGAATGACTGTGACGCTTTTCTTTCTTGTTAGGATTCCAAATTGAAACCGGTGGAGCAATGGTTGTCATTTACGAAGGAGTTTGAAGCGGAAGTAAAGATACTGATTTGTGATCAATGCCATTCGGAAAGCTCCAGTAGCTTACTTGCCTCAAGTATACCCCAAGGAGTTTCCAGAGTGGAAGGTAGAGTTTGTTTTGCATTTTGTAAATTTGGTTACTCCGTATATGAACGTAAGGATGATGGACGTAAGGAGGCGACGGGGAGTCGCGTAAAACTTTTTTCCCATAGGTTATGAGATATGGTTTGTATTATTATTCTGTGGATATTGGTGTCATGAAGTAATTACAATTTTACCAATTGAGTAGTCTTTCTTATAAAAAAAACGCAAAGGTGAGCGGAAGATAACTGCATTTCATAATTTATTACAAATTATATTCCAATATGACATGAGTGTTCACGTTTGTTAAAAGCAGGGTTTGGCATTTCCAAGTCGCAATAATTTTATTAGTAATTAACATGTGTGATTCTATCTAGCAAACTAAGTGAACAGCCCTTTACTGTACGTATTTTATATTTTCAGTTCAACAATGGTGCGTAAAGAATGGATTCGAACTTGTTGAGCTGAATCCAGAGCAGTCTGATTTAGATTCGGATGTGGAAGATGATTTCCCTGAAAGTGTCGGCATGGAAAGGGTCATCCAAGCTTTGCAAGCCCATCTGTGGCCAAACTTATCTTTAAAAGGTGACTACAGAATGTGTTTGAGCGTATTTGCAAAAATGTTACTGCTTTGAGAGTTTGAAAATTGGTGTAATAGTGGATATAGAACTGTTTATGTTAACTGATGTGTGAAAAAGAAATGCGAAAATTCTATTAGTAATGAAGGAATTAATGGTCCCCACAGCTACAAATAACTTGTACTCTTTAACTTTATCATTGGTTTGAGCATTAGTTTTAGGTGTAAATTACGAGGTGTTTTTAGTAGTAGTAGCGTTTATGCTAATTTTACCTTTTAATTGAACTAAGTTAAAAGATAATAGTAAAATCATTATTACAGTTCAGTTAAAGGTTAAAAATACTTTGCTTACAAGTTTAGTATCCTATACTTAACGCTTGAGTGAGCTTCGTGAATATGATTAAATTCGAAAATCATGTAATTATAGCTTTATGTATACTGTCAGTACTAGTTTTGAATATTCAATTGCGAGAATCATACACGGAAATTAAATTTTTTATCTGCAATTTCTATTTTCCGGGGATTTTTATACTCTGGGAAGTTGGAAAATATAAAGATATTAAAAATAAAGCCATTAGAAATAATTAGTCGTAGTATAATCTTCGACTATTTTCTTCAAGGGTCCGTGTCCATTGTGAATTCTGAAATTCTTGAATGAATCTATGCTTGCTTTTACACGAGAAGGGCATTTGAGGCTTTAAGTATAGGTGAAAAAAACAATACTATGCTTACGTGCTCTTTTTCCAACGAATTAGTTCAGTTTAATGTAAGAGTGTATCTTCAGTTATCTTTAATTTTTAATTAACTTATAGACTCAAGATCCATGCTCCCTCCTAATCCAGGTTTGCAAGGACTGATGAACGGACTCTCCGAGAAAGATTCCTCTCTTACTACAAATGCTTCTGACAGGTTATAGCAAGAATTCATGCAATTAAACTATATTTTACAACTGACTTTTAGTGGCAAGGTTTTCAAGATGTGGACTTTTAGGTGTCTTTCAGATTTCTGAGCATTTCTCAGAATAATAATTGTTATTATTACAGTGAATTAACCATATTGTATATTATATTTAACTGGCATCATTGTCAGGTTTTGTATATGTATTTAAACCAGTGAGTGATGTTGATACTTACATTGTGTGACAAATGTCAGGTTTTACCAAAATTAAATTATTTCTTGCAGCAACAGGGATTTAGAAGATACAGAATTGAAAGGAAAGCAGAAGGAAGTGAAAGTAGCCAAAGTAAAACCCATGCCGAAACTAATACCAGACAACAATGCCAGCTCAGAATCTGCCGGTAATCTCGATCAGGCAGAATCGAGTTCAGGAAAGGTCACAGACGAGTCTGCCCCATGTGAAGCGTCCGGTTCTGTACATCATCGTGAGATTGCAGTTGTGGAGCCGTTATTACAACCCCAGGAATCTAGTCAGTCCCCAAAACACAACGAGGCCACAGAAGAAGCCTCAGCGACACATCCAGCTCACAGAGACGAACGAATCGGTAAAAAAGATACTTTCATCAATTGTATTGTTTAGAGCTAACTCTCGGTGCCCGTTTTCGAGGAGCTTAACTATTTCAGTGGCAGTAAAGTATAATCAAAGGGATTCACATTTCCTTTTCCCACGGAATACCATGCTCGCACAGTACAATGACTGCCATTGAGATCCTTTAACTTGGTTACATGTAATTACATCGACAACGCAAAAGTAAACAGCACACCATCAACAGTAGGGAGTATTCTTTTCATCTGTTTCTTTTGGTTTTCCGGAAATTCTGTGCTTTTCAATTTCAACAGGATCTTGGTACAAGCTCCCACGTCTTTTTACTGCCACAAAGTGAAACAAATGTTGCATACTTGGTACGCAGATACCGCGGGTATCTACATTCAATTCTTTTGTATATACATACGTAATAATATTGGCTGTTATTCCCAACCTACTGTTCAATAGAACTACACTACCAACCATACAGTTCCATACACATAAGTTGGTTCGGGACTGTCTTTGTACTGAACGCATAGCTTGTACCGTTCATCTTTCATGAGTTCTTTTTATCTCAATTGCACCACATACATACTATAATGCAGTGCTGACCTCCTTACGCAATGCTTTACTGTTCTTCTATAAAAGCTTTGTAGAACCGAAAAACTTGGTCAGTTTCAAAAAAATAATTTTATTGTTCCCTGTTGTAGTAGTTTCCTTTCCTCACTTTTAAAAACTTTAATATCCATCAAATTTTACATGGGTTTGGCAGTAAAGTATACATATTATAGGTACACCAGCACTTTCGCCAACATACACCCCCATATGTATATGTAAGTATTTACGCCCGTAATTTTTTTTCAATTCTGATAGCAAATGGTTATTATCCTAAGTTTCCTTTCCGAAATCTTATTATCAGACACTTTGCGAGAGCCGGATGGAAAAAATCCGTAATAAGACCAAACTTTCCGCATGAATCATGCAATCAAATGGAAAAGTTTGCAGTCATTGCTTGAAGACTTAGGGAGAGGGAGTGGGAGGAGGGCCTTTTACTAGCCTTTTTACACATGATGCATTAGTTTGGGATCGGATATATATGAAAAGTCAGCTTCGTCGGCTCACTTTCATAGTTCAATGGACTGAGTCTGGATTTCTCATAAATGTAAAAATATATTTGATGGTAGTGTAAAGACTGGAGAAAAGTTTTAGAATTTTTCCTCAAAATGTTTTCAAAACCTACTTGCATACTCATAAAACGAAAATTGCAGTCATGGGCGAAACTATACAGGCCAACTTAACGATAAGTATACATATAATTATACATACATACCTGGTATGTAAAAGTAATATGTACATCATGGGTTGAAGGGTCTAGCATCCCGATGTAATTACACATGTATGTTCATGATGGCACTTTGACAGTTTGTACATTTTTTAAAATTACATAAGTACAGATACAAATATGTGGAGATATCTCAACAAAGCAAACCATGAATTAATACCACTTTAAAGAACAATTTTGCTCCTGAGTAATGAATTTCAATTCCAGAGTCGTTCAAGAACCGGAAGACAGTCAAGTCATTTCTTTAGTTACATACATAAGTATATGTTACACTGCTTTGATGCTTAAGTTTTCATAAGAAACTTGCTAGGAAAAGTCTTACGAGAGCCTATTCGAAAACAATCATCTCATGAGCCAGATTTAATTCTTCCTACACAGCCAGAAGGCTTAATTTTATGGAAAACTTCAATCCACAGATTTGAGCACAAAAGGGAGAAGGACTTATTGTTCGTCGAGCAATGGGGAGGTGTAATTAAATCCTTTGTTGTCATACAGAAAATGTATAAAAGTTTTTCAATGGAAATTGAAAATTCTGCCAAAACTAAAACATTGTTAGTTTTGTCACTCGAGGTTTCCTCCGCATTTTACGTATTTTCCTTGTATGTACTTACTCTCCTCTGTAGTGTATAGTTGTAAGTTTGTCTACAGATATGAGATATTTAAATGAATTTTATACGTGAAGAGTAATAGGAAATAACGAGACTCCAGGCATGCAAATATGAGATGCCAGAAAGGTATCTGTAGGTTCTATTATGAAAAAGAAATCTCTGTGTCTCCAGAATTTAAAAACCTGTTGAAGTCTGGAGGATTTTGCGTTTTCGAGATAGGTTTGTGGTAAGGTAATCTACAATTTCTCTCTTGTTCTGGCAGCAGCCTTGCAGATATATAGTATGCGTGTGGAAAATTCAATCAGGAAGTTATTACATAGTGCCTGGAGCTGGAATGAAATCAAGTTTTTTTCTATTTACTTTTAGGCTAGTATGTAAATAGAACACCGTCTTGGGAGTAAACTAGGGATTATATAATTGAAGGTTGGGATAGCCTTATGATATTGCCTTAGATTGACCTTCCATCTATATGTTATGTACTTATATTTATTTTGATATTTGTGCCAAGAAAGATCGTCTTATATTGGTTTTCGGGTGATAACAATAATCCAGGAGGAACAGTAGCTTGCGGATAAATATAGCGATAAATTCTATCCTTAGCGTCAATATCAGCGTGTCACCAGTTCCCCCAAATGTTTATTTATGTATTTTACTTGCTACATTTGGAGTAGTGGAGTAGGCGTGTTTATCAAGATTGTGGACGAAGTATGGGTATTGATTTGAAGTTGTTCCGTGTGAGAATGATATTCCTGGAAAATGAATATGTTGCAATGATACATGTGTTTTAGGGATGTGATATGCGATGTAAAGTTGTGTGGACATAAATCTATATGATGCACATAAGTAAAAACGGATATTGGAATGATTCTATTTTATGGCTCATTAAAGATGCGATGTTGGAAGCATTCGATTCCATGTCGGAAGACAACTTCGAGCAACTCTTTCAGAATCTGAGTGCGATGAAATCTAAAGCAGCGAATTTGTCACCCACGGAACGGAAGGCGTACGCGGAAAAAATGACAATTGCATTTTGGAGGTCCATTGGTGGAAATGAGTCGGAAATTGACATGTTGTCATCGGATGATGAGAACCAATAGAAGCTATATATATATTTACTCAATATAGGATACTTTACCCATTGTATTATTATTTGGTGATATTTTTTTGTGAAGACATTTGAATTCTAGGCTGTTGTGCCTTGCTTGAAAGTTATAGTGTAGAGTTTCCGGGTTGGAAATATGTACCCAAGAATGGTTATGATAGCTATAAATCCAACATTGCAATCTGATTAATCAATAGATGTACATATGTCTCGAGCGCAGATGAGAATTCGAATTCGCAAGGTTAAATAAATACTACGATTTGGTTAAGACATGCCTAATTTTAGGGTGATATGTTTCAGGAGAATCCATATACTTATAAGTATATATAATTACTAACGTATGATGTATAACTTACGTTCATAATGTTGTTGTAGCATTTTGCAATAAATGTGCTTCAGTTTAGTTTGTAAGTTATTACAATTCCTTTCCAGTCCTTGTGATTATTATTTTAATATGAAGTATACAGGTTGGACTTTAAGTGATAATGGTAATATAATTTATAATCATTACTTCCATTTGTCTAGCCATAGGCCACAAATTTCAGTGATCAATGAGAGTCGGTCATTATTTTTGTGGAAGATATTTTAGTATTGCCATTATTTTAAATAACAAGTAGTAGAGTAATTTCTGTAATATGTGATAGCTACGATGTAATTATTTATATAAAATCAGCAAGGTCAACTCGTTTGCCTGACATGATTCCTTTTGGAGGCCTACAGAAGATCTGGTCGGAAATTGAAGACATTGCGTAAATCGAGTTATGTACTTGTAGATGTGCATAATGGTTTTGAATTGACTTAAAAAGCTAATAATTTATTTCCAGATAAGAAATAAAAAATAAATCCTAGTACTCGGACCTGTCGTAATTGCAGAACTACATAAATACATAGATTTTTATTGATTGATCCTCGTCATGATCATTATAATTTCAGTACATCGAAGTGGACCAGCCACGATACATTGTGCCCTGGAATCATTTGAAATTTGACAGCACATCGGATCTATATGAGTACATGCACAACTAACGGAATCACAACAAGTATTACATACGTACGAAATAGGTAATATATTTCTACTATGTCTTGAATTCATCTAAGTAAATGTAATTATATGACATGTACGCAAACACACAGTACACAAATAGATACAGTTGGTCGAAAAAGTGAAACATGAGAGAATATGTTCAGAACACCCGTCAAAATACAAACACTTACGACTGACAAGATACAGGGGCAATCCGTAATTAATTCCCAAATGTAACAAAACTTGATGGTAACAACTAAAGTTGTTTGAAACAACTAATAATACAATTAAAACTATAGCAGTATTCGCGTACAATCTGGTTACTTTGTATAGTGGTAGAAGTAAAAGTTAATATTAAAATATTACTGCAGCAAAATATTTATGCATACAATATAATCCAAGAGACTTCGTCAGGCTGGCAAATCCATATCACTTATTCATACCAAACTTCGGACTTACAAAGATTGAATACCATGATTTTAATTCTAATTACAATTTACTAGTTATAGTACATATAGCTCATTAAACTCATGTTCTTCCGGGTGGATTGCTGTGGTAGCTAAAATAATTTGAGTTATGATTTCAGAGTTTCCCAAAAAAAGAAATATCCACTATCGTCAAAAGGATTATTTAAGAAAGTGAGAAGTGTGGCACTTGGAGATAGGGTCAGGAACAGGGAGTCTACTAAGATACTTGGGGTGAAAGGCCCCAAGGGCAGCCTCATTGGTGGAAGAGTTACGTGCCCAACCGTCAGGACTGGAGGATCTTCGGAAATGCCCAAATGATGGGCAGGTGCAACAACAACAAAGACAACATCGACGGCAGCAACCGCAGGGTTCAGAAGTTCCGTTGTTTATGGGTGACGTTGGACGTCGATTGCTACTATGGGGACTTGTGGGTGGTAATCTATCACACGAACTACATCCACATGGACAGGTACAAGTACGGCACCACTTTAGCAGAGACCAGTCAGGTAGGAAGGACAGGATGGGCTGACGCTGGAAACGGACAAATGCTGATCGATTGAGCCTCCATGAAACAACTGGGTTGATGGCTGAATGAGCGTGACCCAAGAACAGGGCAAATGGAATCAGGAGACGGACGATTCTTGATAAATCCAACAGAAAAAGTAATTACCAAAGGGAAGGAACATCTTCAAAAAAAAAATGTTTAGCAGATTCTATACCTCTTATTTATTGTCTACCTCCCTTCGATATTACAGTTGAAAACTTTACCATGAATTGTCTGACAGGCCAATTTTCATTACATATGAAATGATTAGCAAGTCAGGTAATACCTTTTGAATTTGGATGGAGCAGCGAGAAAAGTACTTACGATTTATTATCCTTAGCGAACATGTCCCACAGGGCACAGACCACATAAGGAGCCCAACAGAAGACAAAGACTCCAGCAAGGGCGGCGAGTAGATTAGCAGCACGCCTCCGACTCCGGAACGATTGAGAGGAGTAAGTCGGGAGCAAGGGTGGAGGTGGTTTCATTGGATTGCTCAACTTTTTTCGGAGTCTTCTATGAGCTCTAATGATGGACGTCTCCCGTCTTGCCGCTCTCAAAGGATGATTATTCTTTGGATTACATGGAGAGCCCCGACGAACTCCTGGGTAAGGTTTCATCAATCCCCGACGATTCCCATGTGCTCCCGTGTTTTGTTGCAATTGCGAGATTTGACGGAAGGACTCCAAGTCGGCCTAATACAAGCAATAACAAGTCAAATCCAACGTTAAACCCACAATCAGCAGAGGTTCCTCTCCTCCTACCATGTCCGTATATGTAGGTTACTAAACCTGACACATATGTATCTATGTATTTCAAGCTCTGTTTACTTGACAAGTATTTGTTTTTTCAGGCGATCACCGTAGCTCCGCACAAAGCTTTGTGTAACTTGAGTCGGGGCAAAAGCATAACCTTATCCTGCAATAATGCACATGTCCCTTACATGTTTTGTGATTTGACTTGCCCCGTCAAAGTCACTTTCACTTTTCCTATGTACTTGCATTTAATGCACATCAAACGTGATATTTAACGCACAAAAGATGCGAAATGCATATTTGATCCTACCATGGTTTATTGTTAGTTGAATGTTCATAATCACTCGCATATACTGTAATCTGCGTCTTTATTGATTTATTGCATACTAAAAATAATAATCCTGGAACTTAGCGCAAAATTAGCGACATAAATGTATTAAGTAAATATGTTCCCAGGCTCATGTTGTTATAATAGTTATAAGGGTAGGTTGAGAGCCAAGTAGATGTTGATAGTACGGCCCGCTCATATATAGAGTATTAACGAGAGCAATAAGCTGAGTGAACCTTAACACTTTTTTAATGGAGAAACGGTTCTGGAATGGAGTCAGGGATAGACAGCCGCAAGAGCAAAACCATGCCTCACCAAGACATGAAAAGGGTATTGAGAACGACAAGCGTTTCAAAGTTAATAACGCTAAACGCTCCCTCCGCCCTACTCCTCCGAGTAGCTCTACTTATATAGAATGGAGTGTTTTGAGCAAACAAGAGTAAGAGGCTTAGACGGAGGAAATGACTCGAATTCAAATGCTATTACTCCGGATTGTCCATTACAAGAAGAAATGAAGGTGGGAATGGAAGTGGAGATGTCAAAAATAATGGACCATTTTTAGCCGAAATCGACGCGCGGCACTAGTTACTCTCACAACATCCTCACGTCTACCATCCGTCCCCATACATATGTATTGCTTTCTCAAGGAAATAAAACCCGGGAGTCTGAACAGGTTTAGCGTTACTCAAATGACCCAAACCTATACCACTTAAGTAAAGGTCTGTCGTATTACTCTAATAGGGGTTTTGTCAAAGCCAACCTCCAAGTCCAGCTTTCACTCTTACTATTCCTTTCGCGTGAGTGAGGAGCCTCGAGGAAAGGCTATCAACACCAGCATACGGGTCATAGGTACATGTACATATGTATGTACATTCGAGTAACGTCAGCACCACCCACACTTTAGAAGCCCATACGTCACAGTCGCAAAAGTTTGGCCTTCTGTTATTGCACATAAGTAGACGTCTATAAAGACAAAAAAGGTGGGCCAACGAGGGAATTCGTTCCCTATTTTGACTCAATATTGACTCGAATGCAGGCACTTTTATATTTACTGCTTTCTCTTTTAATAAAACTTTCCCATGGTACAAGGAGCCATTAGTACACTGCATGTATGTATATTTCCCGCACGCCATGGACGGAGCATTGAGATAAATATATTATGCATTTAACTAAATATATGTAAAACTTCCCTCCCTACAAGATGTAGTATTTAGCATACGAAAGGAAATTCTGCTTTCAATTCTGTACAAACCAGCCCTCCACGTGCACATATTCAATTTGCGACAGTTTTTTGGAGCACCATTCGGGGTAGAAGCCTTGGAAGCTATCTGAATCCTGCATACCAGAGCCCATTCAAAATAATTCCTTTTTTGTTAGCCCCGGACAATGGAATTCTTTCACAAAATGGTTTCCTCTTTCAAATATTCTCAACTCGTTGTTGTTACTTTGATTCGCGAAAGAATTGTGTTCTAACAAAAATCCCTACCTTTGTAAAACATTTCCATGTGTTGTTCAGGGAAGTATTATAGGTTAAGAATACAAACATTTAGTGTGTAAAATTCTTGTAGTCGTAATTCCATAGATAGTTTTAGTACCATTGGCAATTTTAATCCTGCCCCTGTCCCTGCAAAGACTTTGAGCAAAAGGATTATTTCAAGATAAGCCATCTACCCACATGAAAATTCTTCTTATTCTAGTGTGTGTCCCGACTTTGAGTCACAAAATGCTGGGGAATATTTCAAGGAATGACGTCAAAGGACGGTCCGAGAAAATCTCTTCTTGAGAAGAATCTTTTTTGAGGTAAAAAAAAAATCTATGGAACTATGAGGGAGGACTTTGGGAAAAGTATTCTGAAGGTATAGGTTATCAGTATATCTTGATGTTGATTCTATGTAGGAACTTGAATAGAGGTTGAGAACAAATCCATACAAAGGACATAGACGGGAAAATAAAGTTGGCAAAGGGTGCTCGGGGAAAATACTGATGGTATACACGGGTCTGGGTCTGCGTATATTATTTGCGCTCCCACTCCTATGCCACGACTGGATCTAACTGGAAGAAGCTGGGAGGAACATGGGAAGCTATTTTACGTTGAGGATTTAATTAAGTCACGGTGGTGGTCGTGAGAGAGCTTGGAGTATCTGGATTTAAGCTTCTATCTATCTATGGGAGTTGGTGAAAAAAAAAATAAAAGGAGGTTAATGGTGAATGACTGAGACAATATTCATTAGTATTCCCTCCAACTTAACCGCCCTCTCCTACTCTCTCTCTCTTTTTCTGGAGAGATTATGATATAAATATGCTAATAAAAGGTTTTACGTGTGTTCCGACCCGCGTCATAAAATTGGGCTGGGTGTAATTATAGGTATAGAGTGAGTGCCTCTGAGAGACCTGGTGGGAGTAAATCTTTAGGGGGTAGTGTTGTGTCATTATCTTCATCAATGCTCAAGGCTTGGCTTGATGCTGTTTCCACTTTCACCAGAGATCCTTCCCCTTAGAGTACCATTCGGAGTTTTGGTGCATGTTCATGATATAATTACAGCATTGCCAACACCTAGACATGTAACTACAGCACAGGGTTGTGGCTGTGCATATTTGACTTACAATGTCGCTAAATTAATATTATCATCTGTATATCGTCGGTGAAGAGGCAAATTGATTTGGTGGCATTTTTGTATTAAAAACGAAATGAACTAAACACAATTTTATATAAAAGTAGAATGAATTAAATGCAAAATGATCTCCTTGCCCCATACAGTGTCTTATATTTTAAAGGGCATCCAGTAGGTTTAGATTTTAGGAAAAATCTGCATGTAGATCATTTTTCTTTTAATCAAAAATTCTTCTGAGTCATGTTGCTTCTCCAGCGAAGTAGCGTCTCGTGAAAAACTTGGATGCGGTGCACATTCCTGATAAATTCATCCGCCCTAATTAAATTACTTGTGTGCCATCTCATCAAATTGGATGTTATTCAATCTCAGGTGTATGGTTACCGTAAAGACTTGTAAGGATTGGATGTATGTAGGTAGGCTTACATAGCTGGATAAATCGGATTTCATGTCAAAAGGAGCTTCTAGAAATCACAGACCCTTAATTGGATACATTCAAATTCTAACATAACCCAGTTTTTAAAAGTGTAGTCACTAAATTCTAGTAGAATTAAACACTAATTCAACTTGTTAATTAAACGTCTCTCTAGATTTGAAATGCATATAATGTTTTGGTCTATTTAATTGATTGCGAGTGTCATTTTCTGTTTCAGTGTTCATATAACATTTCTGTGTAATAAATGATAAGTTTTTAATTTGACTAAGAATCGCGTATTTCATAAAGGATGATTTCACTAAATACTAATATGATGAAGTATACAGATAATTATTTTGAATTAAATTCACCTGAATTTGCATCCGAAGGAAGATGTCATCCTCGTCAGAACTGGGATCACAGGGGATGACCTTTCGGGACATTTTGCAATTCTCAATAACCCCGTTCGCTCCGTTAAGCGCATTGTTAGCATTATTGCCCTGATTCGGGTTATTCAGCTCCCGAGCAACAATGATGACTTGTTTTGGTCGTTGCCTGGTCTTGTCCGTTGTGACACTGGCCCCACTCAAGACCTGCAGCTGAGCAGTTAATTTCTGACTGACGGAAGCATGGCAAGCAGCAACGATGAGGGCTGGAGAGACAAAAGCAGTTCCTAAATACGTGGCTGCATATGCCAGTTGAATCCCTGCATTGGTCCATCGTTCTGTACAAACCCCTCGCCAGGCCCAAGACTGCCAGGAAGTTGAGGATGTAAATGTGGAACTACTTCCATTCTCCGAGCTCCAAGAGTCCTCCTAATAAAACATTGGGACAGTGCGTTTTAATTAAATATATGGAAATTTTTAGTTTTTGAAAGGAGAGAGATACAGGATAGCTCAGGGAGCGCAACTAGTTTGCGTATGTACTCCCAATAAAAATCCAAGTACTGCAAAATAAATGAATTTCTCTGTAACCTAATCCCACACATGACTGCTCTTCTGACAGTACTTTACTCTCGTTTCCGGTACAACTCCCCCGAAGCTCTCTCTCTCATTTCCAAATGTTCGGACAAAGCTGTATCTATGAATTTCATAATTATTTGTGGGCTGTTGTACTTTATTACAATTTACACAATGTACTGTCTGTACGTAAGATTTGTTCATTTTATGCATTTACATTATATACGAGACTTGAAATTGGACAGAGGAAATCGAATATCCTCACAAATGATTCGCAGAATCTCCCACCCACAGAGAACCAATTTCCCACAATGAAACATCAATTATGAGTAGAATAATTGTTATAGACTGCCCGGGAGCATTGCCACCCAAAATGAAAAAACTTACGTACATAAACTCAAAAAGAGTGAGGATGGACGGAATTCAAACTAGCTGAAGTTTATGATCAACATTCACCCTGCAGCTTTTCTCATGCCCGTATCTAAGCATAACATTGAACATTGAGTGCGAGCCACCTTTCGCAAACATATACTCATGTGTCAGAATCAGGCAAGATTCCACACATGATCCTTCAATTGTCCCTTCACTCTTTGATTTTTACACTTGACAACTTCAACTGACAGGATGAAACGAAACTATTTCACAGAACGGAGTAAAATCTATCGATACAATGATACTGGTTAGTTTTTAAAATTTATTTTTTTAAGTAAGAGCACAAGATCTAATAAAAAGAACAAAAGTCACAGCCTAATTAAAGAAAGTGGTTGTGATTCCACTGAGCAAATTGAGTTGCAAGAGTAATACTTGGAAGAAGTAAGGGGTTCAGTCATTTTTAAAATCTTTGGCATTTCTCTAAAGAATGTTCTTCCTGGAAACCAAGCTTAATACCATTGCAACTGGAACTTTCTCTGAAGTGTACATATGCATGAAACTAATTCAAAGGCCATGGATACAATCCTCATATGGAGGAATGTATGTGTGTACATATGTGGGTATATATTCACTTGAACTTATTTTTGCTCAAGTTCTGAACTACATACATACGTCAAATTCAGGAAAAGAAAGATGAAAGCATACTTTGTACATTTCCAGACACTAAGTAACAAAGGACGGGGAGCATTTTATTTTAAGTGGGAAAAAACAAGTATGATCATTTTTCTCCAGGAAAAAGCACAAATGAATTTGGCCCACAGACGTTTACTATACCCGGCGACACTTTAGAGACATCTTATAGCTGTCGGAAGTTTGTGAGAAAAAAAATAGAAAAACCATGATGCTTTGTTATTGCGACTAGAGGCATAATAAAAAGGAGAGGAAACAAAAAAGAATGTTTTTATCTACCCCAGGAAAGATCTGCGAGGAATTTTGGACAGTCCCATCCTGCATGTATGCCAACGGAAGTGACATTGGTTTTCTCCACTCCCGAGCCCAAAACGTAGGCACTGAGACTAAACTTGCTAGGATCCAGATGCAGCCCATGGACATTGCCACAAACCTTTTTTCCCGGAATCTGCAACCAACATTTTCGAATTGCTATCATCATATATCAATTGTAATTGCTCACCGGATTATTACAACAAAAACCATGTGTTTCAGTATATGGGGACCGGGTGCTACAATAGGAAGAACCGTCTGTTGCCAACCCGGGGAGCCGGGCTGGAAAAACTTCTGTGGGAATGGAGTAGGAATTGGAGGGGAGGCTGAAGCAGTTACAAAACTAATGGAGAGTAGTTTGATACAAATTATAATGTCATTAGTAGTATCCACTGCATAGGTAAAGGAGCTGCTGAGTAAAGGATGTTGACCTAGAAAAACAAGAGGAAGAGAAGGGAAGCAAATAAAACAGATAATAATCAGAGGCAGTGAAGATGGAGTGGAGGAGAGGGAGATATCTGACACTTGAAAAAGGCAGTGTGATTGATGACCTTTGTGCGAAGCGTGGATGTCGGAGAGCAGCCCACCTGTCCAAAGACAAGAGTGCCAGTGATAAAGTACTCGCTGCCACCGGCGTTCGCTGAAGTAATGGACCCAACTGACACATCCATGACACCAAGAAGCTCGGCCTGCGGAACGAACAGAATGGGATTTTAGTCTCAATACCGTCACATTAAGCATCATACCTGTATCCTGTACTGTAAATATCATAAACCCATCTCTATGTATGTGTGCAACCTGCTCGTCATATTTCCCCGACATTTATTAGTTCATGTTGTACAACCATTTCCTCTAGGCGTCTCACATGTAGGTACATAGATACATGTAATAATATATATAGATAATTATATATAATAATTATTATATATATTACTGCTATATGCACTCCTACACAGAATCCAGTCCGGTAAGAAGCAAAAATGAACATATTGAAAATCTGCAAGATACAATTTCTTGCTGGGAAACTTTTGAGAAAACTATAGCGATTATCAGAATGCATTACTTACTCATTTCGTGGCAATTAATTAATAACTCCAGATGTTCACTTTCGTGTCTTTAAAATTTTGTCCAGCAGACCCGTTTGGATTTGAACCGTTTTGCATATTCACCTTCCCTCTCTTTTATTTTTATAGTGGATCACAGTGTACATGGTAGAGTAGACAGTGTATCGGGCACATTAGTGGCACTTTATACAAAAGATAGATACTTTCTCAGTATGAGCCTTTCTGGAGTAATTATTGTTACTTGGTGGAACGGACAAGGAAAAACTTTCTCCTTTTACTCTCTCTTTTCCCCAGATACTTTACTTGTGATCCATGTAATTTATCAAAATAAATGGAGGTGTGAAATTGACCTTCCACCAGGACAGATTATAGTTCCCTAATTACAATCCTGGAGGGTACAGGCTTCCTTATTAGTTTGTGGGTAAGTTATGGAAGCCCGTGAAAAGTTTCTTGATCACACAACTTAAACCGAGCCAAGCTGAAGTAAATATGAAGGAGCTGTCGGAGTCAGTTGACAGAGGCAATTGATGAATAATGTGTGAGAGAGAAGTTATGACCAAGGAAAACTTTTGGATTTTTCAATGCTTTACACTCAACACTGAACCATTTATTTAGTTCTGAATGACAATGACACATGAGTCTACTCCGAGTGGAGGTACATGTAGTGACAATTATTGTAATTATAATTAATTAGCTTATTGTACAATTTTTGTACAAGCCTTAAAGAATTTATAGTAAGATTAGCTTACGAAGAACCTCTGAGCCTTTGATTACATGGACTTTGGGACATTATGTATGATGTTAGGTTTGGGTCTTAGATCTTCAATAACCCCGAAGCGAAGATTTTCCAGGACAATAACTCTATATTTTATTCCTTAATCTTAAATCTATATCTTTAATAGTATCTATAATTATATTTGAGTTTAATCCTAATTACATGTAATTACTCATGAATGGTCATGGTAATTAAAGAGTGTAATAGTAGAAGCAGCGAAAGAGACATCAATATTGTTCATAAAGCTGAGAGAAAATGTTGAAGCGGAGATAAAACGTATCCTCATCCTTGCCTTGAGTTTCGTTAACTTTCCAATTTTGTTTTTTTTTTGTGTTTTTCAATTTTGCTTTTTACATTTAAAAACAAACATGTTGTTTTTTCTCAGGAATAAATACAGACGTCAGGATGGAGCTCGTCCTGCATTTTACAAAATAACGAAACACACACTGTATTTCAAAACAACATAAACAAACTCACAATGGGAAGAGCCAAAGAGAGAAAATCCTCAGAGTCATGGCTCTTAGGTAATTAAATAGTTAACGGTAAATCTACATAAGGAACAAACAACAAAAGAATATTTGGAAAGAGGGAAATTTGGAAGCTCAACACCAAAATAAATAATTCCTTGAAAACAAACGCCTGAGATAACATACAACGGAACGTGATTTATTAAACCTTCATAAATCTAAACAATCCATAGGGTTTAAAACACAATAAACTGAAGAGAGTCATGAGGGAAGTTTATCGTGTGTACATCGACAGGAGCCGTGAATCAGCTGCGAAGCCAGAGATTTCTTGAGGAATAATAGATCCTTCATCCACAGATGTGCAAGGTCGACACATGCAATCCGCGGGTGCCTTTGTGACAACCTTGAAAAGAAATCAATTCCCTTTCAATGAACCTACAACCACGACTTATATAATACAGAGCCAGTCTCCCCGTTCCTATGGTGCTGTGTCAACCTGTCTTTCGTCACACAATGTATCCTAGTCCATACTTATGGAGCCACGGTGAATACACACCGTACTCACATTTCAGACTTGCACCGGGTAGTAAACGTAGATTCAAAGGTAAACACAGACCGTCTCTGATTATACAGTCGGTATAAAATGTCTGTATACTTATAAATACTATGTATTAATACTCGACAGGATAATAATTTGTTTTTGTCACCTTCCGAACCTTCGGAGACCCAGGAGGTGCTTTCGGACAGTTGAGATTGACTGAAGCCACCTTCACACCACCCTCCTGACAGCACATGCAAGAACGTTCCATTTCCCACATCTTCGAGCCTGACACCTGTACAAATGTAATTTAATGATCCCGGTATTGGCAAAATCAAAAAAATCAGTCTTTCAACACTGTCAAATTACTTTACTACAAAATATGGAAGGTTCTCCAAAAAGAAAATAAGAGAAATGCTTCCAAAAAAGAAACCGTTCTGAGAAATTAGTACGTCTCCAACAGTGAGGCTGGGATTGAATCTGACTAGATACATGTAGTAGTAAATCTGACGGGACACTCAATCATACCTCCTATGACGCTACACTCTTGTTACGGTACTCCATCAAGATTTTGAGTTGAAGTATCACAATACTAGTTACTGTTGTCAAGAGACAGTGCTGTCAGGAAGACTCGTAATAAAATTGAAATGGTGAAAAAGGGAAGTGAGTGAATTTTGGATTACCTGCACATAGGAAGTACATTTGCCCACACAAGCAAAGGAAGGGATGTTCTTGGGATCACACCCGGGTGCCTGTAGAACATGCACTACAGGTGTGATCTTACAGTTTTCTCCAGAAATCCCTGGCAACCAGAGACTACTGGCCAGGTAGAAGCCGCTGAGGCACAGCCAATGGATGTAATGTAGGCTGAGCATAGCTGCGATGCCACCCTTTTACCTCATTGCTCGGACAAGTTCAGTCAGCGACTAAAATATTTTATTATTTCTGCCAACTTTTATTCACCATACCAGGATATGCATTTCCCCCGAGTCTTTTCATCTCGTCAGTCCATAGGGACTCACTCACTTTTCCCGAAGTGATACATTCTATCTTGTAAGCACACACACCAACCAACTCTCCCGAGATACAGTCAAGGAGGAAGTCATGACAACCGTGAGCTCTCCACTTCATACTTGACTTTCCTTCCATTAATACCCGCTGCGTCCTCACTTGTTACCCTTTTACATGAGTAATCTTCCTTGTAAAGACATTATATGCTTCCTCTGATTGTGAGCGGAATATCTACCCAGCCTGAATATATATCCCTAAACAGGATTTCCTACCTTGTAGATATATGTATAATTATCCCACTACACATTATCTTTAATTGCCAGTGTAAAGGACCCGGGTTCCGAAAGTTAATAAGGGAACTGTATCCGGTGACTTTTACAAAGGAACTACAATCCCGACGACAACGACGACGACGACGTCGGGGAGAGTGAAGTTGCTAAAACAAAATTCAACAATTACACTAACATGGGGCATTGTCCTGGGATTTCCGCCTCGCTAGTAATTCCAATCTATTTTTTTTTTCATTCAACAAGTAAATAGAATGTCACCACTATTAAGCCATAGTAGAGGGGAGCACACCGAGCTATTGAACTCTCAGCTCTCTGTATCATTTCCACTCAGGAGGGTGGTGGTATTCATGGAGAGTAATCAACACAGTCTCAGCGAATCCATTTCCATAGAACAAAGCTTTTAATTATTTTTTTTTTCCAGTTTTTGTCCCGAATTCCTTCCCTCAGAAAAATCCAAGTGAAACTTCTTGTACTCAAACATTAATTAATTTTTTTCTTCCATTGGACCCGTTCGGTAATTAAACCTCGGAGTTATAGTTTTTCCAGAGACATAAAAACAGCAGGTATTAATGGTACACATTAAATCTGGCCTGTCGCGCTCCCTCCATAGAAAACAAAATACATGCATACATATATCTCCTCCTCAAGATAAATAGCTGAGCAGAAATGACAGGGATTTTAGTTGAGGGTGGAATTTGTCCGGACAATGAAGTAAAGTGAAAGCAAAAACTATGTTGGACCCATACTATAGCAAAGGGATATTCCTCGGAGGAGTCATCCTCATCAGTGTTTGGATTACTGGGATTTCCGCCGAAGATTGCAAGCTAACTCCAGTGTATCATAATTTGCAGTCACCTGGTTGCAACTCTATCACAATCCCTTCCTTTGCTTGCGTAGGGAAATGTACATCTTACGTTCAGGTTACTCACATTGATTCAATACCTAGATCTAGTATCTGTACTAACAATTAATTTAGAGTAAATCAAAAAAAAAAGAAAAAAGAAAAAAGAAAGGAAAAACTCATGAAAAGGGAACAGAAGATTGGAACAGATTGTGTTGCCTTTCAGGTCTCAGGCTCTAAAATGTGGGAAATGGAACGGTCCTGCATGTGTTGTCAAGAGAGTGGAGAAAGAGTTGCCACAGTCACACTGAACTGTCCCGGAGCTCCGGCTGGATCGAAAGTTCGAAAGGTTCGGGTAGTCTAAAATCCTTTTAACTTTCTATTCCCATCCCAATTTCCAATTTTAGTTCTCAACTATGCTGTAAGGACAATCATCAGAGAGGTTTAAACTTGCTTTACAAGTCAATCAACTTGTTTCTCACACGAAACATGCTGGAATGAGTCCCAGAAACCCAGTACAGTCATGTTCTTAGCTATAGGCCTGAGTTGGGCATTCAAGTACATCAACAAACACTTTGTGGAGATGTCGAGCTGCTTTGAAAATCCCCCACTTAAATACACTTACTTGGGTAAACACCGGTGACAAGCCCTTGCTTAAACTTACTGACAACCTTTTCAGCATTTTGTTATTGTAAGTAGTAATCTTGGAGAGTGTCCTTTAAAAATGTACCGATGTACTTGAGTTGAAGATATTTTTTTTGAGTCAGACCGCATACATGTGTGTACATACTGGGCCTATTCGGTATACAATTGATATTTGACCGCACCACTCAACTATCCTTGTAGTAGTCATAGAAGTAGAGCCAAAGATCCCTACCAAAATGCGTCCATGCGTGATATTTTGATAAAAAAAATCGACTAGGACAAAATCCCGGTCAAAAAATAATTGAACTAATCGGGCCTGTTCTTGGTGATCCTGTAGGTAATGACGAAAGCCCCGATGGAGTGCATGTGTCGTCCATGCTCAGCAGTGGAAGAGGGATCAGTTCTACCTCAGGAAATCGGCGGGTTCTCTTCGGATATGCAGCTCCGTTCCATGTACACTCATTAGCCTCGGAGGGCAGTAATTGAACATGTCATTACTAATTCTCCTTCCATATCCATGTTTTGGCTTCCTGCATTGTAATTTGGAGGCTTTACAGAGCTGACTCTGAATCCAAAAAGAGAATCTTATTTGCCAGGCTGAACTGGGAAAATTCTGCCAGCTTGGCTCAAAATCCGGATCCGGTGCAACCTTCCCAAGCCAAGCATTTTTGCAGTTAGAATACTAATTTAATTTAATAATTGAGACGCTTGTAGTTAAATTCTGTTGATTAAAATCTCTTACTACACCGACTTGAGTTGAGTTGATGATTGAATCGGTCCAGGAAATCTCTCAGGCCTTTCGTACACTACCATATTCTATAGAAGCTTGTCTTTGTTAGTAAATGTTTCTTCTGGAAATGGTTCAAAAACCAAATAAGTTTCTTGGAGTTTATGACTTCCCTTCAAGTCCTGCCTTTCAAAGTGGATCGAGGAAGATTTCTCTGTCTCTGAGCCTGGAGTACACAATAGGAGGATGCAGACACTTTCAGAAATGGAAATCCTCCGTAATAAAAAAAAAACTCACTTCTCCCTCTCCGAATAACAATTCGTTCCTACACCAAAAGCCTACACAATCGTAGGGTTGGATGACACCATGTAATTATTACTTGCTATTATACAAAGCGAAATACAAATGTTTCGGAAAACCCCTTCCCATTGACTTGATGAAATTGCTGGATCACATTCTCTAATACAAACAAATAGATACGTATAATTATGTACAACTTGAAATTGCTGGAGTATCTAAGAACTTGTTCACTAGCCAGCACAATGAGACATTGAGAGGACTTAACATCAACAAAAGCTGTATCACAGCACTGTAAGCTGGAATCTCAACAAGAAACCCAGACATAAACACCAAAGGCTGGCTCTCTCGTGCGAAAATATACTTTCACTAAAAGAAAGGCTAAATTACACATGTACAAATCCAGGCTGAATGATGTGCACGTAATAGTTATATATACCAGATTTACAAATTGCATATTCTTCCATAAAGATAATGGTTGGAAGTGGAAGAAAGGATTCCCCATAAATACTCCAGGAAAGAGGAGTCATTTCCCTAAAGAGGCTCATCAAGAATGAAGAAAAATAGTTCAATATCGTTAATGGTATCGGAGCTAAGTCGGTAAAATATAGGGACGTATGCGCCGGGGTAATGGGCGAGATTGAGGGAAGCTACTAGGAGAGTCCTCATTGTGTAATGTGGAGCAGCAGGTGTGAACTCCCGTCCTGATGAGTGAAAGTAGCAATTTTTCAGGTGAACATTTGTCTAACTTGCAATTCAAATGCTTTCCGGTCCATTGAGCTAAAAATTATGCAGGTTGCTTTACCCACAGCCAACTAAGGCCCTTGTGGAAGATAAGTCAGCCGCAAATGAATTTTGCCATTGTTTTCATCCTCCTCTATACATCCCTCTCACCCTCCATCTCCTCCTGCTCTTGCTCAACTTTCTCTCTCTCTCTCTCTCTCTCTACCTCTGTCGTCACCACCTTATCCAATTGCTACTCCTCACTTCACGGCTGTTGAATATGCAATAACGCACGTGTTTCAGTGTTTCACTCGTATAGTAAGGAAGAGTTCTAGTTGGAAGGAGAAATTCGAAACATATTATAATAATGCTTTCCCTCACGTTCCGTTGCTCACGATCAATGAGTTGATGACATGAGGCGTATATATGCAATTCCACAGTACAAAGTATCTACGGGCTAGCCAGAATGAGCCAGCAGTGCCGACTTACCGTTGAGTCTTCACATATGTATTTATTTATATGGTGGATGTGGAAATACGTACATACGTGGAATGGATGAGTCAAAGGGAGACTCGGGAGTGTCTCTATAACAAGAAGGCATTCTACGGGTACATTCCTTCCCTGAAATCCTCAAGTACTTTCCCATTCCAAGAATGTATAGATGTAAGGCTCTGCCGAATAATTTCAGAGCAACAAGGACCAAAGCGAGAACACCGGTCGATACCAAGTAAAAAGTAAGATGCTGGAAAGGAGAGACAAGAATGCGATCACCTTTCTTCTTCACAACGTCCTGGGATTCCTTATATATTCAGTATATCTACCATTCAATGAATGCTCTGCAGAGAATGTCTGTGATGTACGATTGAGACACATTACAATTTCCCCCGAGCTAGATACTTACTCCGAAACGTGTAGGAGGATGGCTATGTGGTAGCAAATTAGAGTTAGTGACACTTCCAGGGATAAACTTCATCGCCGGAACTCCGAAAAAGTCTCGACAATCGAATGTGTGCGGAAACTTGCAAATTAATTACGGCAGGATTCAAACTGACTCCCATAACCTGGAGACTTTCAGAGAACTTGTGACACTTCGGGAATTTTTCAAAGGGGGAAGATTATTAAAAAAGTAAAACTTTCCCAGGATAGTATGTCCATGCAACGTAAGCATAATATCTATAGATACATTTCCGTATCTAAATACGTATGTACATACGTAATTACTTGTTGGAAGCCAGTTGATTTGTAATTGAATTTTAATTTAAATTGTATATTCACAGAAACGTACATACCAGGATGATACCCTCAGGTTGCGGGGGTCAAATCAAGACGTGCATAATGTCTGCTGATGAGAGACGATATCACTTAAAAAATAATTGAGGGAAGTAAATTAGATGGAAATACCTAAAGCGTTGATTTCTCATTCACCCCACGTGGATCCTGCGGTCTACGTGCAGGATTTTTGGCAATTGAGTAGTCGCTTTTTTGACATACTCATTTTTTATTTGCAAACACTGAACTCCCCGACTGCCCTGCCCTACTTTCACCAACAGACCAGGAAACATGCTGAGTTTGGACCTTGGATTTTTTTGGGTCATAATTCTCAAGAAATCGTACGATTGCAGCCAAAGATTCCAGAGCCGTAAAAATGTCAGGAGTGCCTGACAAACAAATACAGCTCTACACGATTCCCTCTTCATCTCCACCTTTTTTCCCTCTCAGTTAACTCCACAACACCGGCAACAAGGGAGTGAGTAGAGGGAACCGTACTTGAAGATGATATTATACTATACAGTAAGCTCAGCACACATTTCCCTCATGTGCAAATATAAGGCACACAGTAAAGACTCTCCCAAGTGTGCGGAGCTTTCCATGAACTTTCAAAAATACCAACTGGAAACTGAAGCAGTCTCGAGTGCATATGCAAGGCTTAGCGACAGCTATTATGTTCTCCTGAAGATATCAGAAGATGTCGACAGCCTCAACAGGAGTGAAAGGCGAAAGGACTACTGTATTTTACTGGGACCAGAACATGTCAGAAGCTATTTCAATGGTACTTTCCCTTCATAATTGTTGTTCCTTGTAATAATTTTCCCGTCCTTCAGATTCCATTATAAGTATCATGAAATGCGCCGATGAGTGCAGGCAGTTCCAAAAATATGGCAAACTTCTCTCATATTTACTTTCTAATAAGTTGAAGGTTGAGTTACTCCAAATGAATTTATGGAGGCAAGGCCGACTGTCAAAGTTCGAGAGGAAGCTTAAAACTGAGGCCATAAACGTCATTGTATTGAATGATGTTGAGGATTTGGGAACTGATGGAAATCCTGATGCACTTTGAGTCAACTTACCGCATGCTTGCAGCTGCAGATGTTGTTCCAAGTCTTAAATTTCCCTCCAAATGTTATGATAATATGCAATCCAAACTCCAAAATATTTACATGCATTTATTCG
The DNA here is from genome assembly GCA_947179485.1 of Allacma fusca. Classification (NCBI taxonomy): domain Eukaryota; kingdom Metazoa; phylum Arthropoda; class Collembola; order Symphypleona; family Sminthuridae; genus Allacma; species Allacma fusca. The sequence continues at coordinate 48,226,813 of OX359248.1, forward strand.
GTGTTGTTTTTCCTCAATACCAGGAAGGACCACAAATGTATTCCCACCCATGAACATATGTAAATAATAGTATTTTACAGCTCAACTTGACTACCAAAAGAATGTGAATGTGTATTTCAACAAGATCTTGTCAGCCAGTAAATTTAATTTGCAGATGACGCCAATGAAGTTTGGAAGTCCTACGAAAAAAAAACTGCATAAAAATGTGGGAAGTAGCATTTGCAACGGAAAAGTTTCTACTACTGAAGCGCATTAGTTCATAAAATTCTTATCTTTGGTACTTGATAGGTATATGTATCTACACATTCAATAAGAAATAACAAGCTTGATCCATATCCCAGCTTCAGACCAGTTGGTATCGTTAAGGTAGGATTTTCATACTTCTACAACTACTCACAAAATCCGAGAAAAGTTCTGTTTCTATAAATTCCATATACAAACGTAACATACCCAATTTCTCTACTGTCCCCAGAGTCTCAACCATCAAAAAGCTAAATCAAAAACTCTTCAGTCAAGTAGGTCTTCCTTTTTATAAAGGACTTACTGCCTGAACCGTGGTGTATTACAATCCCAAAAAATCCTTTGAAAGCCTTCAGGGAAATGATTTGTAGTTTTATAGTTATCATTGACCATTTTCTGAAGATCTATGTACTACCTGGTAAAAAAAATCTCTGAAGTTCCATATATCTCTACATAGTTACCAAGTTCGGAAGAACTATCTATGTAGCTGGTTGAGAAGTAGAATTTCATTCACATCACATCTTCCTTCCCGGGAACCTCTCTGGAAATTGACAGACAAAATGGGTTCCTGGACAACTACAGATATGAATTTCTTTATTGGTCTTTATGCGCAGGAATTTCTCAAATAGAAAATTCTCAAAATAGATAGATACAGATTTCAAAGTGACGCTCGAAACCATGTGAATTTAAAAGGCTTATGGAAATTTAACAACAAGTTAGACCTAGGATTTGACACTGGAGCTAATTAATTCATGATCAGAAGCTTCAGTGTAAATTCTATTTCTGAAGAATATATTTACTCCGTGAGCAGCACTAAAAAACGCTATTTTTAGCCTTGAAGACTGTTATGAATGACAATTGAGGTTTAGCAGGGAAACTTGTGCCTGTGAATTATTCAGAGGAACATTTTGTGTTGTTATTAGAGCTAACCGTTTAAAAAGCGGGGTAGGAACTTTCGGAGATAAACTCGATAGAGTAACATCCTAATGCCGTACCTTATGTACTTTCGGATTTGAATAGGTATAGATATCACAATGGTAATAATTATTTTTATTCATACAAGTCATGTATTTTTCTGTATCTTCTTTTCTTTAAATAAGTAGCATCTAACTGAACCGGGATACTTCCAGATGGAACGGAACACATTAATATAAAATTGGAGGTGTATGGTAAAGCAGAGGAAAACAAGATCTGACAGGATGAAATCGTATGAAAGGCACTCCATCATTCATAAAGATCCATGGGTTTTGGAATGAAAAAGCGAAACAGAGAGTGAGAGAAATAACAATGCTTTGCAATATCGTCTATTCAAAGTATAAGGTTTTGGAGGATTTCCCTTTAAAAAAAATCTATGAAATGAGGATGAATATATTTCATTCATGATACTTCTAAAGATTTCATCGCTAGACTGTAGCCTGCTGTACTCAAGAGTTGAGACGAGCCGAAAGAAATCGATAGATATCTGGAAATTGTTTTCACGGGACAGCAGTCATTCCTAAGGATATCTACATTTCTTACGTCTTTACTTTCCTTATGTATTCACGTCTCGCTCCACCAAATATGTACACACCTGAGACTTTTCAATCAAATTTAGACCATATGGATATCTCCTCAAGGTATTTGTAGAAATATTCTACATAAATTGTTATTACGTAATTATTCAAGATTTGAGTGGTTTCCTTACAAATGGTAGCCACTTTGGTTACAAAATGCTCTGGGATTGAGGTGTCTCCCAGTAAAATATTCCTCAGCAAATATTTAGATATCATTTAGATGGAATTATATTTAGACTAGACTGGAAGACGCCTGTTGCATCTGTGTGTGTGCCATCCCAGATTTCCACCAGACGAAATATCAATAGAGGAGGCAGTAGATCACACGGTAGATGACAATTTGGGGGATACATTTAAGATTTGACATAAAGTAATGGGAATTGGCATGACCATGGATGGAGAGAGGTGGTGTGTGTATGTTGGGAAATCGGGGGAACAGGCGGGAGTCATAGGAAATCAACAGTTATCGATTCAAGGGGTACAAGAAAATAGGAAAAATATCTCTCCTTCTCGGTAGATCTGGTTTCCTCAGAGCTGAAATTTCTCTCGGCTTTAGCTTTGAACGTGTATTTCTACGCGCTGTTTCCTCTCAATCCTATGTTTGTCTTTTTTTTCGTCTTAAAGGCACACACACACACACACCGAGCTTAGCGGGAGACATATGGGATGAGGAGCGTCGTCAGACAGTTTCTTGAGGCTTCTTTTCCAGTGAAAGATGCTGGTTGAATGGCTGGCAAACCATAAAAGCCTTCTGCGAATACCCAGCAGAGTCTCTCTAAAGTAGGAGCATTGCATGCAGACAAGGTTATTATTACTAACACTGGGTTTGTACTGGTTGGGTATCCGCTCCCATAAGTACGGTCCTATTAGGTGGTTTACCAAACTACAGATTCTTCCTTTTACATATTATTACAGAGCAGCCGTCCATATCCCTACACCAGCAGGCGTATTCATGAGGCTCATGTACATAATTCAGGCATCCACAGCCTATAGTGGAGTGAGTTACAGTAGTCCAGTAGTGTTGGAATTTTATAACTTTCCCCTCGCACTAGCTAAATGGGAATGTTCAATCAGGGTGAATAGTACCCAGTTGATTTTTCCCTCGGAAAAATATCTCTTTCTGAAGATACACATATGTAGATATATGTAGGATATATGTAGGGACACGTGTGCCAAGCACAGGCTCAATACACGGCTTAAAAAGTATCAGTTACAATGAAAGTAGCTACAAATAGTGTTGTCTTACATCGTGTGCAAGTAACATCATATTCTGAAATAGGATACTGCACTTCGGGACTCTGTACAGTAGATACATACGTACATTGCATAGTGTCTATATACTTATCTATATGTATATATGCACATGGTCTGTAACTTCATATGTGAGGGATAACATAATTATATAGTATTAGCAGGAGGTGTTCAATCGTAGGTATACACGCGTGCCGTTCACGAATGTACTGGACTAGCATGTGCTTACATATACATAATTCTATAGGTGAGTTTGTAGGCACCATAGTGGATAATCACAGATGTGACCGTAGAGCTCTACTAGGAGTATTGGGTGAGCAAGGTCGTAAAGAGAAACCAAAAACAGGATGTGTATTATAAATATATAGGAGAGCGGAGGAGTGTTGATTTTAACGAGGGGAAGTAACCGGGAAAGTATTAAAGCCACGTTGAGTCACGGCCTCGAGTTTATTATCACGAATTCATTTTACGGTCATTAAAAGATCATTTGAGTCCCTGGTTGTACACCGGAATGCCCTGCTGTCTGGTCGGAGGTTATTTCCCATCATTTCGTTTTAGTCATTTCATCAAGTCCAGAGCGGGCATCTGTTTCCCCCCCCCTGCATGGTTGCTTCCCCACAGTCTGTCTCCAGTTTCCTTGTTCCCGTCCAAATTATTATTGTTGGGACCGGGATAATTAGGACCAATTAAATTTAAACTTTACTGTTACTCTGGGAAGCTGCCCTAAAAACTGGGATCTGGGTCTATCGGACTGGCGTCGTCAAACATTCATTCCGGATTAATCATTTATTTAGAGAGTGTCGCTCCGTGGGTGGAATTCCTGAATTTGAATACATGCATTTAATGCAATCGTCAGAATCATTTATGCTAAGGATGAACACAAGTATAATTACACATATGTATCTATACTATCTATGCTAACTCCATTGCATTGGCTCGGAGTAGTTTCAGGATAGGCACATCGGCTCTCGGAACAACATTCAGCAATCGAAAGTATGCCCGCATGGAATGTACAAACCGCTGACAGGTCAATGTACATATGTGAGTACATATATCTTTACATTTTTAATAAGTGTGCTATATGTGGGCCTGCTGAAACACAGGGCTGGTTAAGAAGCAGTCTGCACAGAGTCAGACGCTCTTAAACAAATAGGATTGACTCCGGATTTTGTACGATGTAAAAGGAAATATGTAGAGGCTGTCTGAGATAGATTAATATGGAAACGTGTACGAATTGTAACACGCAGTTAGAAGTGTTTATTTATATTTTTTTAAATGCTTGAGCTCGTAGATGCCACTTACCGGACGATCCGAGGAATATAATGTACGCCGTTTATTCTGGGAATGCAAATGTGTGTGTGTGGTTTGTAATATTAGCAGATGCAATGCTGTGACCGATATAAGGCCGGAGGAGTACCTATTTATTGGAATTAATTGAAGTACTAACCAGCAGACGTGAGAAGCGGCTGCACATGCTGAGATAGGTACACAAACTGCAGTGACGAGAAGGTCAGCCGCCGCCAAATTGACCATAAGATGATTGCGGACAGGCAGAGCTCTGGCCCGACTCCCCGACCCACAAAGAGCTGCCAGAAGGATGGCATTCCCGATGACCCCGACAGTGAAGACGAAGGAGTAGCCAGCCACGAGAAGAGACCAAAGATGAGAACCTTCCACAAATGCATCCTCCACAGACCACTGCTGGTCAATTGGTTCTTCCAAACCCCTCTCAATCCCACTTGAGAAGGTTGAGGATGTGGAGGCAGCAAGGAAGGACGCATTGACAACCGTGTCTGTCAAGAGGCTTACAACGGGATCAATCCTAGCAGACTCTAGAGCTCCCTTTCCAAATGGAACACTAGGAGCATGGGCTGCATCAAGAAAATGAACAAACGGAAATTGTGAAGTCTTTGATGCGTTGTGGAATGGAATTGCCGCAGAATTGTTGTTGTTGGTCAAAGATAGTAAAGAAATGTTCGACATTCTTCCACCCAGTCCCTTTCATGTCTTTGTCATTTTCTTTAAATTCTATCCACTTTACCAAGCACCACAGGGTTAATTGTATTTCTCTGCCCTGACTGATAATCCCAGTCTTCACTGCACTCTTTAGCATTCACCCACGTCCCCCACGAGTCTCCGGATGAATGGTGACGGGACCTGTAATGAAACCAACTCTCATATGGTTAAGATTACCAAAGCCTTTTCCACACCCTTTAAAATTAATTTCTGTATACATACAAACGTTCTCGGAAGTTACCTTCCCCACGTCTCGAAACCACATGTCGGCATACACAATACACACTACCCGTAATTACAAACATACAAACGCATCAAGACATTTTAATTTCCCTTTATTCTCAATATAGTCAAACCTCTGGTATTCCCATGCACATATTTATATACAAATTTAAGCATTCACTAAAAATAGATTATTGTTTTAATAGCTTTTGGCAAAGTTGTGCATGCACATTCAGGGAATTAATTAACAAGTCTGCAACCATTGTCCTATCAATCAATGTGCACTTTCACACTTGAGCTTTGTCTGACAAGAGCAAGAGTAATGTAAGAGTTAGAATGGAACCACAAACATTGTGGTGGGGGGGATGGAGGGATAATGAGTCTTACATTAATACCTGTCAATTGTCCCCTATATGTGCTTTCCTAGGATAATGTTTGTGGGGAACCATCTCATGTGATTATACTCCTTTGTACATAGCTCAGTTTCATATGCAAGGCTATTAAATGTACTGTATCCATTTATGTACATATATGTATTTATCTACATATGTATCTACATATGTGTAAAAATGTGCATACATTTCTAAAAGCCGTGTGCCGTATCATCAATCTTATTTGAGTCGGGGGTTTGTGATATTTGCTGCTTCCAGGAACAACGTAACGATCGATTGTTATTGCAAACTCGTGCATAATGATCGAAGGAAAAGAAAGAAAGAATGTTGAAAGAAAGCATGCCCTTCAAAGCCAAACTTTGGAAAGCGTAGATTTCTGTGCAAGCAAAGTTATTCATATCTATATCCATTGTTTGCAGACGGGCTTTACTTGTCCTTGACTACGGTGACTGTCTAAACGGCATGACTGACTTATTGCTAAAAAAGGTGTGAGGATTGTAATGAAATACCCAACGGAGGTATTGTGCCACCAAAATTCAAGTGAAGGCATTGTATTCTGTAAAGCCATACCATGGGATTTATTACGGGAATATTTGTACTGGGGCTGTAAAAAAAACCCAGACAATACTGGTCTCGTCGGCCATGAAATGCTCTGGTGAAGAAATGTGCAATCGTCAAGGAACCAGATGAGTGTTATAACTTGACGATCAGCCCCTTTCGATGAGTATCTGGTCGTAAATCTCTGAGTAAATCTTCCCTTGTGAAGGTATAGATGAGGTAGCTCCATTCTATGTACAAGTATCTATCTATCTGGGAGATCCTTATAAAAGCCTTTAGGTCTGCCAGGATTTATTGCTTTTAATCTCTTTCTTGCTCTTATCCACATTTCCGGCCGTACTCTCCCCCATCCTGTACAACGGTAATGTGTTGGTCTGTTGACATTTTACTTTCACATGTTATACCTCAATTTCCGCTGTATCCCTCGACTACCCCTCTAGTTTGTTCTAGTTTCGCTCCGCAGACTCCCAACAGTACAGAGACCAAGACTGGCTACTCACAGACATCTCATATCGCTGTCCCGTTTGGTTATTTGTAAAATTGTATTTTTAATTTATTTTGGCTTCCCTCTATATATACCAGAATGATCCGGCTCGGTCTAGGGGAAACTAACTACTCCACGTTGTTTAAGATTCTCAAGAGGCGCAGCAGTTGAAGGGGAAGATTATGGAAAGTAATTACGCTTTAGAGAGATGAAGTCCAAACTGTATTAGCTCGGACTTGCTCTCACAACCGAGAAATTGTTCCTGGAAATTCTCAACTCAAGTCAGCTCGTATTTACTCAAGTTGACATTCCAAGCTGGAAGGACGAGAATCAAAAGGGCTGCTTCAAAGGAGTTTCTGCAGCATCAAATGCATTATAGATATTTATTTCTCTATTAGACCCATCTCATGCTATACTATAGCTGATACCTAATCCTATAAAATATACGGACATATGTATCTATGTCTAACTTCATATAAATATGTAGGTACAGATACATACCCTGGTTTGACGTCCATGGATGTATCGTTGTAATCTCATATATTCATAGGAAATTACGAGAATCAGATTTGTAAGTATTTCATGGATGGGGGACTTGATTCATAATTCATCATACTTGTAATTTGAATCTAAATTACTTGGGTAGAATGGTTTGCTTGTATCAACTTTTGCCCCTCATGATGCAATAAGTCCCTCATGAACAGGTTCTGTATCGGTTTTGTGAGCATTGAACGCAGCTATGTTTTAGTATTCACCTTTGGGTTTCATGAATTTTGGTGAATGCTTTTGTACAGCTGGTTAGAGGTTGGTTCAGTCAAGTCAAACTAACGGTGCATTAAAACTAACGTGGTCCGGAAAAGGTACTTGAACCACGAAGTGACTCAAGTGGACAGGGCTGTATGGAGGATGGAGAGTGGACGCTTGGGTTAAGATGAGTCGGATGTGGAACATACTCTGGTCATGGACTTCCATGTACATAATATCTATGGGTATGTACGTGGGGTATAAAAATGTAATCGAAGAGTGAAAGGACTTGGGAAACCTGCTGGGGGATAATAAGATTAATGTTGGCAACTTCCCATACTAACCAGCATACAGTAGTCTAGGAGTAGAGTGCTAAAATGGGAAACCTGAAGTGATCCTCAGTCACTATCACCAGAGCCAGAGTTCCTCTAAAGGTACCAGAGGTAGTTCCTGGGTAATGCGATACACTTGAGTTGTTTCAGAGAAAACGTCTATCTCCTTCATTTTCTCCCCCTGTCTCAACGTAATTCCCAAGACCAGGCGGATTCGGGAAACTTGGCAAGTCCTGCATTTATTTCATACTTGCCACACCACTATCGATTTTCATTTATGGGACTCCCTAATACTAGAAGACAATCTGGGAAATCTGGAGCTTCTTTTTAAATGAGGAAATCAGGAGCATAATCGGCCCTTTCACTGAGGTATCTTGGGGGTACAGTGTGTAACTGTACAGGGCTTAGCACGCAACCTGCTCACAGAAAGCAATCAAGGATCTGATTTTATTTGTTCAGGTCAGCTCCGCTCACTCACTCACTCAGCAACCCTCCCATTAACTTGTGTGGAAGATGAACAGCAACAGGCAATCAGGAGAGGATACAACACAATTACATCCGGATGTTCTTGTATTAGCACAGTACCTGCCGGTCCCAATAAGCTAACACACTACAGTCTGTTCTCCCTGTAAGAGGCACCCTTGTTCGAGCATCTCTCTATAGAGGCAAACATTGTTTAACACGGTCTCCTCTAGTACTATATGTTACTACGTCTCCTTGTAATTACATAAGAGTAAAGTAGGTCACTATATAAGAGTAATGTTTTGGTCCTTCAAGGGGTACCTTTATGGGAAGAGTCGCTGTATTTTAAAAGGTGTCCATGCAAGTAAAACTTTAGCTACACATTTCCAAGGCAGCATTATTTTAGTGGGATGAGTTCTATCTGTAGATAGATACCTATAAATTGTATCTATCTACCCATATAGTGTAATTACATGTGAGACCAAAGTTGGTCTTGGCATCTTAGTCTTGATGGCGTAAAAGCAAGTGCGTGTTTTTCTTAAAGGGTGATATGACAGAAGCTCATATCATCTCCGTTACTTTGCTCAGTTCCCGAGGGATATTTGCACAACTGTATATGATATACTGTAAAGAGTGAAATGTGGATACTTTTGGGTTCTCAGCCCTTTTGAAACAATGTTGTAATGTAGATTTCATCTGGAGCCAGTTAGTCACCACTGGGATTACTTTATCTTTCATTCATTAGAAATGTCACGGTCCCTAGCCCTTGAAGCCTGCTTAATGTAAATCCTCGACACTTTGAATTAAGTCGAGGTGAAATGTTATGGGCTTTCCTGTTTTCCCTTTCATGTCAATCCCCCAAAACCTTTATGTACTTTGTGTGTTTTTGAAAGGAAAGGAAACAGCTGGGCTTTGTTTAAACGATACTGCATCCACTAAAACTCCTACAGGGAGGGAGTTAGGATTGTTCATTAAAATTTCTGAAAGGACCTTCCTTCATATCTTGGATCTAGTCCTAAATCATACTTGCAATACTAAAGGACGTTTTAATTTGAATTCCATCTCCGTGTGAAAGACCACCACCCCGACAACATGCTTCTGTTTGTGTTGGAATGCTGGGAACGGAAAGGAGGGTACACAATTTTGACCAAAATCCTTGTGGCATGTAAATGAAGTTGAAGTTTGTTCCGAATTTCCCTCCCATCCGAAAGGTCCAATTCAACAAGTTTTGGGAGTTGTTCCAGTGGAAATGCAGATTAAATCTATTTTTCAATTTTGATTACAATTTTTTAGTTTATTTTCCCTCATGGTCCCCTCAGCGGGCTTTTAATCAGAGGACATCCAATGTTATGGGAGTCATTTGTTTTCCCCAAGACTCCTGTGGCGTTTTGGGGGAAAGTTGGAGTTTGTGATGGAATTGCTGTTGACTTAAATTCGGTGATCAGAGGACTGTATTGGGGATTCCGACTCCGGGTACCTTCCTTCCGTATACGTAATAATATGTTTTTGGAAAGGGCAAGTTATTGTTAGCTGTTGGCGCATCAGGTGGAATGAGGAACGTGCTGAGGTTCCCAATAGCCCCATGATGTTTGAAATCTTTATATTCGTATTCTGCAAGTTGTCTTTCATATTGGATTTAGGCTTTGACTTGAAAAGAGACTCATGAAGGGTAACGAGGAGTGAGGCAGTGCATGGAGTTGGAAAGCGTGAGCTGGAAACATCAACTTAAAGGGACCGATGCAGACTCACGTCACAGAATATGATGAACAGTTGGGTGATATGAGCTGAAATGAAGAGCTTTCCCTTCCTTTAAATCCTCAGATCAAGACCAACCAACCGTTCGCTCTCTGTCTCAGTCTCACACTCACATACATAGGGATAATTTTATAGATTGTTGGAAGCAAAAAGAAAATGAAAAGAAGTAATCAATACTCCCCGACTGCGGTCGTCTCCTTTTCTCTCCCATTTTTTCCCCTCTCTAGTATCTGTCTTTCCTCTCTCCCATCCCTACTTTCTTTTTAAATATATCCTCCACCTCTGAAATATACACAACATGCTAAGTACACATAGTGGAGCTATTTTCTTCCAAGGACATGGAAGAAATTGCTTCATTCACCCCCGTGGCTGATTGTGAGTCTGGGTGGAAAAAAAAAGAAGATGTGCTCGGAAGGACTCTCTCTCTCTCTCTCTCTCTCTACATGTTATCAGACTCTCTCATCAATCCCATCATTGTATTTAGCTAGATGAGTGTGGTGTCAGCAATGCGGACAGTTCATTAAATTTCCTCACTGACTCTCCATGCCCCTTGGATTTCTTTTCTAGTTCCCTATTACTTTTGATTATTATTATGATTACTGCCTGGGAACTATATTCCTTAAATAAGTTCATTGTCCTTCATGAATTTCCTCAATGTACTCTTTCCCTTGATTTTCCAAGCGGGGGACGGGCTGGAGTCAAAGCTTGGGACACCATATAGAGCCCGTCATAAATTTAATGAGCGTATTCAATCGGTCTTAATGTGAACAGCACTTGTGTTCCAAATGTAAATTTATTCCTGCCATCTTCATTTTAGGGAGAGAGACGGGGAGAGGAGGTAGACGTAAATGAAGGGAGGATAGGGAGACAGAGCGATAGATCATACTTGTAGAGCAATTAAGTGGAACTTAATGTTTTCAATATAACCAGATTCGGGAGTTGGGAACAGGAGTACACAGTGACAATATGAATTTTAAGTTATCTCCAACCACCTCCTTTCCCTTATAGCACGCCTGGAAATACATATAAGTAAGTACGCACGTATGTACGTCTGCGTTTGAATAGATATATATATAGATACATATGAAGCTCCATGTAGAACACACATAACTTTCGGAGGAGCTCGGGGTAGGAACTCATCTGGGAAAACAGTGTCATTTACAATTTAAATTTCGGGTATACCACTTTCTTGCCGAGGTTCTTATTAATTATGAGTGTGTTGACTAGTGGAGAAAGTGCTCACTAATGCCCAGCCCGTTTGCGTGGAGGGGAAGTGATGCAGTAGAACAATATTTGCCCTAAACTCATCATAAAATGTTTCCCACATAAAGCTACATGAGTATGTCATCTCTAGCATAATCTCTTCCCTTGGGACTGAACCACTGCTTCTGGCTATGACATATGTAAGTCTCGTCCAAGGCACTAACTGCCGACACTTTCCCCCGAATCCCCTTGAAACTCTTGTCTTTTTGAAATATTCTCATAGGGACTGAGACAAAACCATCATACAGGGAATCTAATAAAGATATATACATAATTACGCATACTTTTGTATGTATGTAATTATATGTATCTGTAAATGTCGGAAACTGAGCAGATACGTGGATACTCTCATCACCATTATAGGGACTCGTATACTTGAGATATAATAATTACAGCAATGATTTTTAGCACCGTGAGAAAGCACGTTAATTTCACTAAAAGTTAATACAGCTCAAAAAAAATATTCAGTTCATTTTGAATCCAGGTTGAACCCTCCTCTTTTATTTAACTCCTAAAGTTTTATAATTTTTTTTTTCAGGAAAGATAAGCAAATTTAATAAGCAGGCTTATTGGCATCAGGGATGTGTGCAAATTACATTTGGGCGGCAGGAACTTGCTCCAGGCTCCATATATGTATGTAGGTAAGACATTGTACCAGCTCGCTTAGTAGTGTTACAAGTTAAACCTACAGATGTTACATACAAGTAAATGCTACATTTACACACATATGTATGTACGTGCCATAAAGTGAGTACATAGAAAAGCATATCTAGTAGCCTCGCTCGTAGTAAGCTCTCTAGTAGGAATTGCGTGGGAGTATAGAAACGAGGTGACATTTCCACAGCCACTCCTTGTGGCTCCAAGGCAGTAGAAAATTAGCACCACGGAAATCTGCCGAAGATCCGGAATCTGGATGTATTTGCAAAGGAAGTGGCACAACACATCGCTTGCCACGCAAGGTTTCCTCAATGAAAAGTCCAGTGCCTTGAGTAATCTTTCGGGTTCTGTAGCTCCTTCGCTTTTTATAAATGAAACTGGCTCATTGGTAAAATGTACGTATGAAATTGGGGCAACACGCTAGTACATACGGGGAAAGTTTGTAATAGTTACAAACAATTATTACAGTCCTACGTACATATTTTTCAGTGTACTCTTTCTACAAGGGTCCCCTTTTGATAAGACCATTTTCAGGGATACAAATATTTTGAAAGTTACATACCTATACCCCCACAATGTTGATTCTTCTCCTCAAGGAAGAATTCTGTTGTAAGAGTCAAATTTTGACAAGTAGATACTTGAGTACTCAAGTGACACTCTTATAAAGAGAGCGGACTGTTTACTGTTGTGACAAATTATTCCGTAACTGCACTGTAACATCTGTCACTGTGTAAGAGCCTTCCGAGAAAATTTCAGACTGGTGTAACTGCAAGTTTTACAGCTCCTCAGTATAATTATGAAGAAATGAACACACCTTGTTCCCCTTAATTTGTGGAGGTGGTGAAGCCACAATAATAATTGAGTTGGGAGGAAATGTACGGAGGTTAACTATAAGTAATACCAACTATAGCGTATACAATGGAGTCTAATTCCCTTAATATGTATTATGAAATCCTTTATTTTTACCCTCCTCTCCGGGCAACTGCCTCCAGCGAGTCTCCGTATGTATCTAAGTTGAAGAAATTAACCAGTGGTATGAAAGTATGTATGTACCTACAGTTACTGGGATATCCTCTACTTCCTCCATGGCAACAAACTGTAATAACAAAGTCTCTCTCCATATGGGAACTCCCAGGACAAGGACGTTAGTTGCCCAAAGGAAGCTGTATTTTACAATTCCACACACAATTGGATTCATATTCCACCCACGAGCTTTCTCCTTCAATTAAGTAATGACATTTCTTCTCCTTTTACTCAATTCTTCCGTTACTCAGAGTACATATTAAATATAACTACATATATTGCGAGCCCACTTTGGCACACATATATGCTCGTGCGTCATATTCCCAATTGCTAGGATCATATCCGGAGTTGTTAGTTGTTGGAACTCACTCAATGCTAGAGGATTTTCCCTAACTCCGTCATTCCCGCACTCCCATTTATGTCGACCTCATCTCTTATACTCTATTAGTCTTGAAACAGTTGAAAACAATAATTTTTCACTGACAGAAACAATTCGGGAGGTAATCCTTCAAAAGAAACAAGATCCTTTTATAAGTTTCCCTCCGCCTCATACCCGCCCTGATTTTCAGTAGTAAATTTCTGACAGATTCCCTAAATTTCCTGGAAGAAAGTTGGCAGTAACTGCCAACTCTCCGGTGTCAGTTTGATGAGTAAATCCTGTTTATTCCCTGAAACTTACCCTAAAGGTAAGTTACTCCAGGGAAGTTCGTAAATGTCCAAGTTTTTCAAAGTACTTGAATAAGAGGTAGTAAATGTTGATCATCTATCAGGAGCTTAAGTGCAAGTACTAGGAAGTGTGCCAGTTTGAGAGAAAATTATTTCTTTGTGGATGTACCTATCTATGGATGGGAATGGGGTACTTATAAATAGTACAGCTATAGACACAGGCCCTTGAACTTATGAAGGTACACTGGTAGACAAAATCCTCTGGAAGCCATTCTCAATTCTCACACAGGGGAACACGATCTGCATACAAATCTCTGCTCATACCGGACGACACCCAAAGGATACTGAAAATTATGAGTTATGAAAGAATTTAGGAGAATTGGCATTTTTTTACAAGCTATACATAGTTATTTGAATTTTACTGGAGTATCTTTCACTCTTGGTATGTTGCTACGTGGAGTGTATGTACAGTAGTAAGGGCCGTAAAACAGGATGAAAGGGGGTGGGAGCTAAAATCCTCACAGGTTTATTGGGAGCGGAAAAGTAGGTAATGTCCAAAGACCAAGGCCAGCTCTGACAGGGACTGCAGAGAGCTGGCTCTTTTGGTGCAGAGAAAGGGAATGATTGTGTTGGAGCGTCGAGAAAGAGAGAGAGAGAGAGAGAGAGAGAGAGAGAGAGAGAGAGAGAGAGAGAGAATTATTACACACGATGGGGAGAAGGGAGAACTCCTTCAGTCCATTTTTTACAGATGAATGGATCCGAAAGGAAAATGAAAATAATGCAATAGTATCTGGATCCCAAGTCCTGTGAAATCTGGGACTGTCCCAGGGCTCATAGTACAGGACCAAATGGAGCACAAAAGAGAAGGGTTTATACGACAGAGACAGAATGAGAGAAGTGGAGAAAAATCCTTCATGATCCGCTTCACAAAATATTTAAGTAAGTGCAAAATTCTTGTGTCACTTCAAGGTCCCGACTTTGTTCCTTCCTTTTGGGAACAAGTGGTGCTTCCCAGATGTAGCCCTGACTTGGGAGTAATTAACCACCTATTCACTTCAGATTCTTTCCTCTGACTCTCTCCAGAATTTCTATGGAGGAAAGAGGCTTTCTTCCTGTGTTATGTGCCAAGCTCTTGGATTCGAATCGGGCTACTTATTCAAGAACAGGAGGGGGGAAAGCCATTTAGGGGGAGGGGTTGGATGGAGTTTAAAAATTAATATAACGTCTAAAATGACTGTCAGGTCTCATTCTCCTCCCGAATCGCATGAGTGAGCATAGTTTTTAGTATGTTTCTAAAAAAAAAATCCCTTGCTTTCCATCCTTGAAAATTCTTCTTGTCGAGTTTATATCTAAATGTGTACATATAAAGCCACTAAAACGTTTTCAATATATGTAAGACCGCACCCCTAGAAACAGCAACCTTTGACTCACATGTTGTGACACGCGTCTGTACAGAGGGAAATACATAGGACTGTGGGAAACGGGGATGTGTCGAAATAGTTTCGCTCCTATAGGAAAGATCTTTGTAGTCGGGGGTCTCTTGAAGGACGCTTTAACAGTGAATTGATATGTATGTATGTTTTTATATACATACATACGTCTATGCCCAATCTCACCGGAGTAGCTCCTTGTAACCAACTTATATATAAAGGCCGTAAAAGTTCAAATAAACTTTATAGCTTTGATTCACAGGACAAAAGCGGCATCCAAACTGAGGAGTTATTTGTAAAGCGGCAATTGAGTGAAAGCTGGTTCATGAAATTCGTACCAGAACTGTCAGATTCTACGTTTCCCTCTTTCCTATTCTTTCCAACCACTCATTGTCAGTTTTGCCTTACGATTTTTCCATCAAAGTTGCGTACTCCTCAAATACATGGAATTCCATAATATTTCCTATGCAAGGGAAAATTTTCCTAATTCTGAATTTCCGACTTCTGCTGGGCTATTACAGTAATTCAGGATTTACATAGCCGACAGTCCTTCGACACACCAACGAACAAATTAATATTGAGACAGGATTCCTAACGAAAAGTAAATTTTCGCTTTCCTTTATTTTCCATGAATAAAAATATCATGTTCATATAAAATAATGGGACGTGTGTGGAAACTACTCCCTCAAAATAGGATTTTTTTTACGCTTGAAACTGAAACCACAATAATTATTATGCCTGGAGTTGATGTCCCAGAAAGGCCTTTCACCTCGTTCCGGGTGAGACTCACTAAAAGCCTCGGAGTAAACACAATTACTGCGGGTGTAAGCCACCAGTCCTAGGAAGAAGGTAGGGACTAATGGTCTCATTTTATGATTCCACCACCATGTAATGTCCTTACTTCATGAATTTTTAACGCTCCATGGTGCGAAAGTGTCTCTTCAGGCATCCCTCCACTGGTTAGGTATAAATTAAAGGATGCTACAGCTTGACTATACACAAGTACACACAAGCGTATGGACTCTCCCTAATTACAGAAACCACGGTGCTAATTTCATGGAATGTACAATTCTGGAAATAGCTGGAGCTACTACTGAGACTCAGAAAAGTGCAACCAGAACAATGTAATTAGCCCTGCCTTGTACACCCACTATAACTCTATTAAAATGAGTGGTCACTACATATTGCTGGGAGCTTGAACACCTCTAGGGAACGAAACTGGAGGAGATAAATGGAGTGAGAGGTGGAAATTCAAGTGGAAGACTCTACTTGATAATGAGAGGCCTGATTCTACACATTATTTCGTGAGTGTGATTGTGATGGAAGGGAACAAATCTGACAAGTCATTAAATGGACATTGACTGAATGTACGGTAAGCAAGCTCTCCCCCTCAATTTCCCTCTAATTCCATCTTCCCAGTAGTGTAAAATCATTCCGAGGGAGGAACATTTCCCTGACGCAGGTGAGGGGTACATAATGTAAACTGGAATCTTCTTTCACCAACTTCTAAATCCTATGTGTACATACATAGATACATATGGCCCGGGGTATTTTTACAAGTTCATGCCTAACGAGCCTTGTGATGAAGTTTTATGGCTAAATGTTTTAAGGTAGTATTTCTTAAAAGAGGAAATGCGAAACGTGAGGTGGATTGCTTTTTGCAATCCACCTCAGGATTGATCCTGCAATAAGTTTTAGCCATTTGTACGTGAATAGACCTTCCAGGACATGATTCATGTGTTTTCTGCAGGCGAAGATAATGTTTTCCTAATATATAAAAAATATACTCTTCTTTATCTACCTATAAGAAATCACTCCATATACATACGTAGCTACATGGATTAATCTGTATGTACATTGAATACACAACATCTTGGAATTGCTATGCAATATTGTTTCGTGTCTTCCTGATATCCGATAATTCTTTATCACGTCTCTCAACTCAAGGTAACTCTTCACAGGATTATTTTTTTCTTTTTTTTTCTTCTACGATTATACAGATGGTTGAATCCTTTTCCCAAGATTCTATTTTTTCCGCGAGGCATTTAAGTATTTACTATAAAGTAAAACTTTTAGTACCCTCTTACGTTTAATCTTTTAATGTATGTATATAAGTAGGTATCTATAATTATATGTACATATAATTACTACAGGTGAAATGATGGATCCTCTATATGGACTAAATGAATGTTTGATAGGTATTGCCTCCAGTAAGAGTTTCGGATGGATTCAGGACCTAATATTTCCAAGTAAGAGGAAGATACAAGGCATGATAAACTTTGGCAAGGTAATAATACAAAAAGGATTGATCCAAAAACAGTTGGAGCTAACGTGTGGAAACCCAAAGTTAACTCAATGAAATAAAGAAAGTTACTTGGTATAGACCTTTTCGGAGAGAAAGGTACTGTATGTATCAATCATTACTAATAGACATTGATATGCTTATGATTAAATCACTGATTCGAAAACTCAAAACTCAAAATATAATATAATTTAGCAAAAAGGAAAAATTATTTATTAGTACAGTACAAGGAAAAATTACCCCAACAATGCTACAACTAAAAATGATTGTGATTCTAAAAAAATTACAGCGGAGAATAGCAATAAAGGATGCAAAAATATATAATACTGAATAATGACACTGTGTTCCCCGGATATTTATATTTTGGAAATACCAGTGATTCCTAAAAGAAGCGACTTTTGCAAACAGTACGAGTCCCTCAATCCCGTATTAGCACACGAGAATACATAATAGTAATAAAAACTTATATATTACTTATTTATACAACAAAATTGTTATTTATAAGATACATTAGAACCAACTAATGGAACGCAAGCTCCGTAAAGGCGTAATAGTATCAAGTCCTACCCAGAAAGGGAAAAACAAGACAATGTAGTCAGTAATAAATGCATTAATTTTAAATAAAGCAAATGCAGAAAATTGAAACAATGGGAAAGCTTACACTCCAATACAGAAACATAGACCTGGTGCTATGCAGGCGGCCCAGATCATGCTAATCAAAAATAAGCTAATTATAAGAAGCGTACTGCTCAGTGCCTAATTACTGTATTGGAATCCCCAGCCCCAACATGTACAAAGCAAGAGCTAACTCAGGAACGGGAGGGAGGAAAGTTTGCCAAATTTTCAAAGTAAAACTTTTCCTTTCACGTCTCCTTAAATGTGAACTTGTGGAATGACTCGGTCACATGCGACGCTATAACTAATTCCCTGCTAAACGTGACTCTTGGCTCGGCACGTAAATACGTCACTGGCAATTGCAGTAATTACTATAACTACATCTACTTTCCCATATACATCCTTGTGCAGGCAGCCTTGACACATTGCATCTGCCAATATATTCATCCACAGAACAAAAGTCATAATTATTACTGATGTGCAAGAACTCCTGAGTTCCAAGTTTACTTCCACTGAGTATTGTTTTATCAAACAATACTATCAAAAGTCTATTAGGGTGGGACAGGTTTGTTCGTCATAATGCTAATGAGCTCATTATACAAGTTGAGAGTTCCCCATTGTCAATGTAGGATATGGATTTTTTTTTGTGTGAGAGGGCTGGAATGAGTAATGGGTAAATATGGGGAAATGTACCCCATCCGAGAAACACGATGATGATCAAAAGTTTCACAGTGTCAGCTAAAATTTCATTCACTCCTGCAACACCACTATTTCAACATGAGTCAAGCTCTCTCCCAGCACAGGAGAAATTAATGCTTGGCGGTAACTCATGTGAGAAAGGTATAATGTTTGTTAGAGAATTTCTTTTTTCCACAAGAGCCAAAAAAAAATCTCCGTCTCAGCAAAAACATCTACATCGTTATACAATTTGATGCAACAGCTCCTTCATAATTAGCTTCGTGTCCGATAGGAATAGAACATTTCAAGCAAACAAGTTGAAATGAGTTTATTGTGTATGTCAGATTAGTTAATTTTTTTCAAATGAGAAGGAGAGGAGCAATAAAGGAAGAAAGGGTAGAGTGAAAATAAGTGAAAGGGAGCGAGAGGGAATGTGTAAAAGAGGGAGAGAGAGAGAGAGAGAGTGAGACGAGGATGTAAAAAATGAGATAAAAACCAGAACCGCATTGTACTTGTTAGAATGAGTCAACTTAAGTTGGTTGGGTGTGTATTTGAAGGAAACCGCATCCGAAATTCACTCTTCCTTGGCATTGACAAAGCGAATGACAGTGAAAGTTGAAAGCGTGGCAGGCTAAACAGAATCCAGAAGACATGGTGGAGAGGTTGCGTGTGTCTATATCAGTCTAATACTTATATACTTGCATATCTATCTGTACGTAGATACCTACATACACTTAACCCAAGTACTGTACAATGCTTCCACGTATGTACAGTATTCGTACTCACACGGAATTGTTTGCATGAATGCCGATACATCCGTATGAGACCGTATGTTTAATGAACTATATTTTTATCCTGTGAAGTTTTAGATTTAACCATTGTGTCCAAATGCCTGCTTGTATGTAGATAGAATATTTACGTTCAAAAAAAAAAATAATTATAGCATATGAGTGTATGTACATGCATGTGACTATTCTTTTGTGAATGTACCCTCCAAGCCCTTGGAACATGCTGGCGTTCAAAGCTCTTGTGAATTTTGACAAAGTCAACTCGGTCAATACAGAGCACGTATTTTCCCCCTTTCAAGCGGTTGGAAGTGAGGATGTGCGTTTCCCTCCAGAAACCTTCAATTTTCCTTCAGCCGAGACGCTTCTCCTATGGCCTTAATTGCATTACGGCGGTTAACCATATGGAAATGGTCTGGGAATGTGAGACATGGGTTGGAGAGTTCAATGAAATCATCCCAATGGAATAAACAAGTTATTATGTTTGTCTTCATAATTTCCCCATTCTTTGATTCCCATTGTTGATATCTTTTTGGGAAGACCTTCAGACTGCCGAGGGCAAGCTTGTATTATAACCATAAGCATATACCTGGACATATGTACAAGGTACAATATATATATACATATATAGGCGGGCTGACATGCAGTAGCTAGCTGATACGTGGAGAAAAGGTTGAATTAATCAAATACAAGTATAGAGGGAGTCTTTATACATAATAAAAAAAAAAGAATGAAAAGGAGGATAAAAGGAGCCCTGTGGTTAGGATACACTTATGGTTCAACGAGCATTCAAGGTTTTGAGACGGTTTTTCGGATTTCCTAACGATGAGACTCGTCTAGAGTTCAAAGTAAGGCGATAAACTCATTTATTTTGAATGGCATGAATCCTCCCATCAAATCACTACATCTAATCCCCCCATCAAATCACTATTACTCCAAGGTATTTTCACATCTCTGCATGGGTGGGTTTAGGAACGTGCACGGATTTATTTGCTCATCTTACGAATCTGGGATAGTTGGGAATAGGAGGGTGTAGGTATATATTTGTAAGTATAGTGGACGACCTTCGACACACTTCCAACAGCTCTTATGCATCTGTTTCTATAACTCTTCATTCCGGAACTGACGGTGCTTTGGAATGATACGAATATTATTTTTCTGATTTTCACCCCCGGCGGGTCCTCGGGACGTATGTATGTACCTACATGTGTGAGGACATTTGTACAGAATAAGATGAGACTAGAGCTGCTGGAGGGAATTCTAGCAGCTAGATTATATTGGACAGCCACAAGGGTAATGAATGGTGACAGGATAAAAGAAAGTGTGTGGGTTCATTTAAGATGAAAGCATTAGGCTAATGAATAACACTACAGACTAGCTTTCACTCTCGATGTATTTCAAAGCTCTCTCATCTTACGTAATGTGAAATTCACAAGCGGCTCTCCATCTTCGTATTCCTCTGAAAATTTCATCTCATAGCTGTGCTTGATACAGCTCCAAAGCCACCTTTCACAATCCCATCCTATAACTATAGGGAGGTGCATGCATATCTGTACATACCAGCTGTACATGGAAATCCGCCCTAGAATTCCCCCGAACACATGGTAGTTACATACAAGGGATCGTATTTTATTCCGGAGAAAGACCTTAATCTCAAGTCCGGTATTGGAATTCCAGTCGAGCTCTTTACTCTATAGAAATTAAATTCCGAGGAAATTAATCATTCAAATCTTTCTGAATTAATTGCTACAAAAGATGCTCCTTCAAGGAATAGATGCTCCTTCAACATGTATCGCAAGAAAAGCCCCTCCAAACTAATTTTATTTGGAGGAATCTGCTTTCAAGAGGGATGAGCTGAGTTGGAAAAATTACACAATTTGTGAATCAAAATAGTATTGCGACATGGCCTGGACTAGATACATATAATGTTATAGTCGGAGGATAAGCTACTTACAGTTGTATCTATATGTAGAGCATGTGGGTACAAAAACCCTCGGAACTTGTAAATATTTAATCATTTCATAAGTGCATGGACTGCTCCTTCTATTGACTCCAGTTAGATTTGGAAATAGCATGGCAGGGGATGGGAGCGTCCTTAATTTAATTTACACTCGAATCCTCCGCTCGTAATGCATGTGTCTACAATGTGTCACACAAAGGGATGTAACAAGACATTCAGGCTTCTTCTCTCCTCTCAACTAAACTAATTTCTTTTTTTTTCATTGACTTTATTTTTTCAATATTTACAATCAGATCAAATTTGCGTTTCAAATAGTTTCTCCCGTCTTGGAGCGAAGGTTCTCAGACCCCAAGTTTATACAACACCCGGGGTATTGTACAAGCTCATTGTATTCCCAAATGCTTCAGAAATCCAAGAACTATATATGTTCCATCAATTCTCGGAGAATGGGTCCGGAGATTGTATTTGCATGTGTTCTAGTGCTGGTATTTATATGTGTGTATCTATATGTATCTAGATATATGTATTAGACCGGCAAGACATTTTGTCCTCTCAGACCTCCATCCGATGTAGTCATTGTTCGTCACATGGAACCAACTACAAGCGAAAGTGTCCTAATGAGAATCCCGTTTTCACTAGTAGTAAAACCAATTTAGCGACTTTGTAAGCCAATTAGGGGAAATTAATGCTAGACTTGTGCATCAATTACTGATAATTACGGGGGAGACCCTCTAATGGTGAGCGTGGTAGTAGCGCTGGGAGCAGTGCCATCTAACTACGAGCTTTCACTTGAGCTTTCACAAGTAGTCCTTCCGAGCACTTTGTTTGGACTATGGGTTCTATTTGACGATAAGTTTTAAATTTTAACGTTATTTTAGCATTTTTTCCGGGGAGAGAATGAATGCGGCAGGGCTCAAGTTCTGATATGTTTCCCGAGTCTCACACAAGTTTTGATCCAGCTGGGACCCATTGAACTGTCCCCGTGGACTCGTTACCACTGCAGCAGCTTTTTCTTTTTGGGGATCTTTTTCATAATTTATGTGCTAGTTGTGACGAATAGACTTGTACAAGGTCAGGGAATGTCAAAGTCAAAGCGGCTTATGGGGAAATGATGGTTTTTTTTACACATTTTACCTCTCTCTCTCGTCGCCTCGTGCCGTGCGATGGAGTCTCAACATGGCACACTTCCTGTCAAGGATGTCTTACTTTTTATGCTGGATAAGGATTTCGAGCCCAGCTTTCACAGAATTTTTCATTTTCCCATTGTTACATGTGCCTATTGATGTATGCAAATTGTGGACACGCGCGATTTATACAGCCTTCTGGTAGATTTATCTGAGCAAGCATACATATATTTACAGTTACGTTAGATGTGGTTCGAGTATAGTCCGCCAACCATGCCTACAGGATGTGCTTATACACCGTCTGTTAAGAAGCACAATTTAATTCCAAGCAGCATTTTGAAAGGAGTGTTGAGAAAGAGAAGAATTGGGATCAAGGGGCAAGAGAAATCGTTGTCATTAATTTATAACGGAATCAGGTATACGTCCCGGACACGTTTGGTTGCTTTAAAATCTACACTTACATAGTAGCCTCCACAGATGCTATGGACAGCTTTTGGAGGTTGTTATTAAATAGGAACTATTGCTTCTTATAAAAGCTATGGGGAACGTAAATTTGGTTTCTTACCCGATGGACGACAGCATATGCTTGGTTATTGGAATGTTATTAAAATGCTCGTATGTTGGGTTGTAGGAGTAAATTTAATGCATATCTTATTGCATGAGAGTTCTTAGTTTTTGATTGAACCTTCGGTTGTCAACTATTCCAGTGCATCTATCTATCTTATGCTATGATTTACTACATGATCCATACTAAAGGCTGGAGAGGAATGAGGTTCCCTCAGACTGAACGGACGGAGAAGAGTGATGAGACAGGCGGAAATTAATTATGAATTATTCAACAACTGTCGCTTCCCCATGCATGCTCGCCCCTGAGGGTGCAAGGTTAGCTTTGTAAAAATAAACTCAAATTATCTCTCACTAATGTTGAGCTACGAGGGTTGGAATGAGGACTGACAAGACACCCACACAACACAACATGCAAGATAAATTATGTGCAAGGGCACCTCTCAGAAATGTTATCAAATTGGAATACTTGAACAATTCTATTTTACCTGAAGGAAATGAAATACTTCCGTCCGATCAAGGAGACTGACCTCAACTAAATTGAGAATTCCATGGGAGCATTTGATCGCACGTGTGAGGCTGGTCCTTGGAGAGAATGTCACTCGAATACGGGATAATAGTAATGTGAGGAAAAAAAAATCCCCAATATAATCCTTCACTGGAGATACGGGAGATTGGACACGATATCAAGTAGGAACATATTTACACGCACTGGAGGAGGAAACAGCTTTCTTCTCCAGAACACCTCAAATAGTTCAGTGCGGTTGAATGGAGAAATCCTCACAATATAATACTCGTCAGAGTCACCCGCTGTTTTCAACTTCAGTTCACCATAACATTTCAAATTATTACTTGCAAGTTGAGAGCAGCAGTCACAAACAAAGACTTTCTCTAGTGTACTATTTCTGGATACGAGATGATAGCTTCAGTGGAATCTGCGAGGTGAGAACGGTACTTCGGTCAAAGAGGTACAAACACCGCAAGAGAAGACAAAGATTGGGTTTTTTTTTCTAGAGGAGAAAAAAAAGTTACGGAACAAATGTGAAATTCACCCTTTATATTGTTTCCATTTAAGACCTTCAAAGTTGTTGCGAAAGTCAACAGTCAGAGTCTCTCTTCCTTCCAGGCATGTATGCAAAGGGGACTTGCGAGAGAAGTTTAATTTAAAAAAAAAGTTTTTAAAGGAAGAAACGTTTGGGCTTGCAAGTTGGCAATTTTTCCTGGAATTTTTATTCTATAGAATGATTTTTCTTCCTATCTGGTCCATGTATACGGGAGGGGAATGGGAAGAAATTGGTTCTGAATTTTAATATTTAACGCTACACAGAATTCCCCAACTTTCCATCTCAAGTTTTACCCAAGGATTTAAATGTAAGTTAATACTTGAGATTCAAGTTCTCTCTTTCTGTGTGGAGGTGTCAAGAGGTAGAGAGAGAGAGAGAGAGAGAGAGAGAGAGAGAGAGATAGGGAATAAGAGAAATAAAGTTTTCGGTCTGATTAAAACAAAACACGTTTAGGTTCAAGTACGTTGTAATCGGAGGTCAGTCTCTCTCCAATATAGGACTTGTTTGTTCACTCGCTTTTACGACTGGACCGAGCGGTGAGAAAGACGGGAGTCAAATGAGAAAGAGCGTCTGTGGAATGAGAACATCTCTCTTTCGCTTCTCTCCCGTAGCTCTCACGGCTGGTAGAGAAACAGACTCAGTCTATTTTTATTATACAGGCGGGTATAGCTGAAGAGTTTTAGCTCTCGTCCTCTCTCTCTCTCTCTCCCTCTCTCTCTCTCTCTCTCTCCCTCTCTCTCTCTCTCTCTCTCTCTCTCTCTTGCTCTATTCAGTATTCCACAGCAAGCTGGAGGCAGGCTTTGGTACAGATGATAGCCCATTAAGTCATCCATCTCCGGATTTCTCAGTTCCTTTCCCTAATTTTTTTCATTATGATGATGATTACATTACGTTAGTATTTTTTCCTCCGACTAATACCCTTGTAGGTACGTAGTGTGTGTTTTGAAGGGAGATGTGACCAGGATTGGAAGGGATCTATTTCCTCCGAGGATTAGTACGGATTCATTAGTGGATTCGTGACTGGTCACAGTAGATTGTCTTTCCCATGAATGATGAAGGCCTCCCAAGTCAGGGCTGTTCTTACTAAATTGACCGTAGTTTGAGAAAGCACACTGCGGTGTGCTATCGGGGCTTCTTATTGCCGGAAATTGTTTGATGTTGAGGGATGTCTTCCTTGCACTCAACCTCTTTTTTTCCAGGGTCTGTTTCCAAAGAGTTTAATGGGTTTCGCCACGCTTTCTCCTCTTCTCGATTGTCACTCCAATGTATGTATATACCTACAATTTTCATTGATTTTTCAACCGTCCTGTCTTCTTACCTTCCCTTCTTGATGTGGTTTTCTATTTCAGGGAGGTTTTACACATGTGTTATTTTGTATACAATTCCTTCAAATCAATTACATTAGTCTCGGGGTAGATATATGTACATATATCTATATATGTGGGTGCTCTTCAGAAGTATAGAGTGGTCGTCGTCAGGATTGGAAGAAAGAATGATTTGATTGAAGTTTTGGGCTTCAAATTGAACCAAATAGAGAAGTTCCAATTTTCATAGAATGAATGAATGAGCAAATATAATTGCTTGAATTAGATTACATGACTGTAATAAAGATTCATTATTGAAGGCTGGAGTAATGGCAAAGAAAATAAGGAAACTTTTTCCTATTTGGAAGAAATGCTAATTTTCTCTCGTCATTTTATTTTAACTTGTTGAATGATGGGAAATGTAAGTTTTGGGGAAAGTTTTAAATATAGTATCTTGTGTTTGATCAAGGGCACGTATGATGCAGTCAGTATCACGGGCTTATATTGTTGGGAAAGTTTTGTAATTAGAAAGTTGACTCATCAGGATATCTTTAATTGACATTTATCCCCAACTGGATTTCCCTGAGGGAAGAACTCCCAGTTTGATTAATGGGCTTCTAGTCAAAGGGACTTTGTGTTAAGACGAGTTATGCCCCACATGCGTATGTACATATTCATTGTAAGTATGTGCTTTTTCGAGGACTATCATCGTCTCTCCATAGGATCATACCGAGAGAATTCTGGAAGTGAGGTTCCTGTCCGCGGACAAAATCTATGGAGAGTCGATAAAAGAAAGATGAAAGTGTAAACGCAAAGAGATGACGGCCGGTGTAGTGGAACAGACGGGGAGTTTGGAAAATCCATTTATTATTCAGCAGGTGGTTGTTCTTTTGATCCTCAAAAATTACCACGAAGGCTGTCTCATTGTGAACATATGGAGGAAATGTAGGAGTACTAGGAGTGATGGGAGATAGGTACAGGACGACCTACAAACCTTTTTCTTTTCCTGCTCATTTCCATACCTGGGAATTATACTTCTGCAGGAGGTTTCTAAAGATCATAATTAATTACTTCATTGCGGAGACTGATTTTTAAGCGGTTAATTATATTCCCTTAGGAAGATTTACAATTTCGAGTGGACTCGTGTTACTTACAATTAGTTATGGACATAAACTAATAAAACTAAAAACAAAATACTTAAAATAATGATCTCACAACTTGTTAACGGAATCCCATGAAATATTTGGTATTTCCAAACTCATATTTGTGAAATTCGTCTTTAAGGGTTCTTCAAGTAGCAATTACTTTAAAGAATGAGGCAGAAAATATTGTAATTATTTCAAGTGTCTACAAACCACTGTAGAGTTATTACACAGGGTTACGGTAGTATTGTAGGAAGATGTCAACCATGATTTACTGGTAATTTGGAGAGCTATGTACGTATTTACATATATTGTGCGTCAACGTAGACACTACAAATAAATACATCAAACAGAATAAATCTAGCAGGGTTGCTGGGAAGTCATTGTTTTGATGGGTCTTGAGAGCTTTACCGTTCCGTGACCTTTGGACCTGATCCCAATGCCAGAAATAGATGCATGCTTTTTGATTCAATTTGTCTTTAAGCCCTTTGGTGTGGCTGTTGTAATAGTAGACGTCGTTCCTATCGAAATTTTTTTTCTTAGTAGGTTAATAGTTAGTAAGTTTGAGAGGATAAAGAGAAATGACATTGAAAAATAGCGTCATTCTGTCTAGAAGTGATAGGGTTTATTATGTATAACATAATCGCCTTTTATGAAACCATCCTGATGGATTCACAAATATTGAGTGAGTTTGTTTGCTTCGGTAAAAGTGAAGTAGGGAAGTGAAATGTGTGTATATGGATGGGAGATGAAAGCATGAGTTTTCCATTATCACAAGTAATTTTTAGATATAAAGACAAAGGCACGATCTCCTTGGGTGACTTTCACCAGCTAATGCATTATTCCTGGAATTTTTTCCCATGCTAAAGGTACGCATGGAAGCTTGATGTATCTATTTTATAAGGTATTAGATGTATGTAGGTTTAAAGGTATACCTACCGTACCAGAAGGTACATTCGGTAATGGACAAAACCAAAATAGGAATAGATACTTGGACGGGTCCTGTTGTAGAAAGTCATGAGGAAAGTATCTCTCTGGCTTTTGCGTTTGTTGTTTGACATTGCGGGCAGAACCACGGCGTTTACAAAGCCTCGTGAGTAACTACAGTACAAGTGAATGTACCTGATAGAAAATGTCGAAATTGATTCATGTCATGGATTTGGTCTCCATGGTAACAATGTGATTATAAAATCTTTGTGTACGTTATTTACATTGATGGATGTCCCTCTGCTCCACAAACACACACACACACACACACACACAAGTGCTCAAAACATTCATGGAGACTTTTCATTCACAGCGTTTCCAGTGAATACGAATAATTTAAAAACAAATTTTCTCCAGAATTAACTTCCATGAATGAATCTCTACAAGACAGCATCATTCAAATTTTTTACATATGTATGTGAATACCTACGAATACCGCTGTGTAACAATACATGTCTTTTGAATTTTTTGCAAGAATAATGTTTTCCTTGCCTCTGTTATATCTATCTACTACATCTCTTATATTTTTTTCTCTGGGGCTTCATCTCCTTTTGGATGTGGGTACAGGCAAACGATATTACAGTTCAGTTTCAATTAAGAGGCGAATTTAAACAAGACTATTTTGGGTCATTCAGTCCCAGCTTTTATAATGATGTGTATAGTGCCATTTAAAGGCATCCTTTCTTCCAAAACATACTCAAAGTTAATAAGGAGTTTGTTGTGACTTACTAGGAAGCAACTCAAGGACCTATTTTGATATTGCGCTCCTTTCTCCCTTCATTGCAGATGTGATATGTTTGCTTGCATTAATTTCTAGGAAAATGTGAATTGAAAGAGAGGACCTCTTCCTGAGTCTCTATTTTTTTAGAATACGTACATTAGTTACAAACAGGTACGCAGTTACTGATTCTTTGTGCCTACCTTTCTTTCGTAAGGAAAGTTTCAGTATGTGTACTTTGAATGAATGAAGGAAGGAATGACTGCACTATTAAACAGAAACACTCCTGCCTTTTCTTAATTTTTAAGATCTGACGACGTAATATTTCTTGCCCATGGAGCAATTTACGGTAAGTCTTTGAAGTCTTTTTTATTTTCAAAAAATAGTAAGTAACTACTACAGGCACACCTCAAATAATTATAATTAGTCTCGCGTATGTTTCATAACCAACCGGTATTCTGGCTCGTTCCGCTGATCCAGTCTTTATTCTTTGGGGTAGTACTGGATGTTGGGATTTAAAAATTCCAGTTTTAACATGAGCTAATGGATACTGTATTACTCGTTTGGAGCAATAACTATGAGTAAAAAAACTCAGGTAGCGTGTATAATAGTATTGACAACATTGACATTCTTCAATAGCGGGACAGAAATACAGTAATGTACATACAAACATGAGTAACTACGGATATAATTATTGTAATTAACTTGAAGTTGATAAGCAGCTGGATTTGAATTTTTATCCTGTGGTGAAGATTAATACATTTTTCTTCAATCTGCACCCTGTAATACAGATGTACAGTCTTGACCACTCAACTACAACTATTATTCACACAGAGTATGAGTTCCAAACGCAGATGACAGAATTAGCTTCCAAATCCAGAATATGTGCATAGCATACGGAGATAAGACAGATACTCATAGCAAATAGCAACTTATGGCAACATTCAGTATAGCAAGTTTAAGTCCATTAAATGATCCAGTGGAAGTACCACATCTTGTCCCTCAGTCTATCCATGATACATTAGATCGATATAGTATTAGGAATTCAACAGTACACTGCTATACAACCGTGGTTAAAATCTTATCTATTTGCCTAACATAATACAGTAATTACTTCATACTAAATAAACCCTTAAGGAGTAAAGAAGATGACAATTTCCATCTCCACGCAGAGCTCCACAACAGCTTATTTACTCAATGGACATTTATGTAAAAAGGTTGTCCTGTATACTTCAAGAGATAGTTCCACGAAAATGAAGTCATGCGGAGAAATTGAAACTTTATGTAAATAAATATCGTCGTATGGATAAGAACATAAATTATAAGCTAAGGAGTGAGGGGTGAAGAACTGAAGAAACACATTGCTTTTTCAAGCGCATATTCATTCCGAGCTAAAGTGACTTTTCTTATGAGAGAATCTTCGAGGGTCATTCATTAGTCATTATTACGGTCTCCAGTCGAGTCTACACATTATACCTCGCAGACAAGTATTTTTAATTAAAATACTTTGATTCTCGCTATTTTGACGTTTGACTCTCCATTACGATAAACTTACTAAAACTTCTTCAATCATTCACAAATGGGCAAGGAGAGGTTCGGTGGTAGGAGACTGGATCTTTATTAAAGGTACTCTTTGCATTTAAAAACACGTTGTTTTTATATATTCTCCCTCTCATTGAACATTCAATCACATTAATATTTCAGCATTAGCGTGAATTATATTCGTGTCTACAGGTTTGTACTTCCAAGGGAACCCATGCATTAATTAATACAATAGGACCGACTGTCTCCTTATATTTTAAATTAATATTTGCACAGTACTCTTTCTGTATTGTGCAGGAACGCCTGTGCAAAAACTTCAAAATTTGACTCTTCCACAGTGGCATGCAGCTAAAGGTGAAAAGAATTATACATCGGGGTAAATGCGGGAATGTGACAAACTATTTTGACTCCTAAAGAGAAACTCCTCTTAAAACGAGGTCTATTATAAAAAGAGTATGCTGTACTCACACAAATGGTTGCTGGTGTTTACCATGATTTACTAGCAATGAAGTGATCCATCCAACTCTAGTAATAATAATTTTTGACATTGACTTAACGTCCCTTACAAACTGAACATAAAGTCTCCAAATGACCTTTCCCAACCTGCTCTCTTTACAAGGCCACCTCCAAAACTATAAAAAACACTCTCATAGTATGACATGTCCTCAGGAGGAAAAATATCTAGAATTTATTTTACTTGCGGGAAATGCTTATATGACACAACCCTCTATTACAACAAAAGGTGTCCTGTTTGTATTTTAAAGGTATTTTACAATTGAACCCTTTTTCCAACAATCTGATTTCTTATCAACATCCATAAACGGACTTTTTAAATAATTACAATACAAGTCCCAAAGGATTAAAATTCACCCATATTACAGTCCCGCTCTAAAGGAATGTAATTCCTATTTCTACCTCCAAATAAACGGTCCTAAAAAAGACCCGATGGTATTTGTAACGCCTATTTTTCTACTCGTTTTATCTCCTTATAAGGGACTCGCAAGGGACCGACGATTTGTATCTCTTGTAATGTATTAAAAAAATTGTAAACAATGTCCTTATATAAGCTATTCCTTAGCCTTTATATCTGGACCGAATAATGAAATCCGTCCATGTGATAATTCCCTTATAACGAGATTTTAAGTAAGGGGAAAGGAGGCATAGGATCGTCAAAGGACACGTTAAAGCAAGAATATCCTACTCTGGTACGATCAACATGCAGTATCCACTACATGGAATAATTATTAGATTTAAAGACCCATGTGCTATCTCCTTAATCTCCAGTTTAAAATTTAATGTCAGGGTGTAGATAATCATATATTAAGGGCGTATACAGAAGAAGGTAGTAGAGCTCAACTACTAAAAAACACAAGGGCCTGTACATTTAAGACACTTGGTATTTCTCAGAGTACAAGACTATAATGCAAGTACTGAATGATAACATTACCATTAGCATGCTGTACTCCGCACTGTGCAGTTGCATGCTCATCAGACCGCCCTGCTCCACCCTATGCTCAAGTCAGCTGACAAGTGTATTCATTTTTGAATGACTCAACAGAGGTTTAACTAATCAGAAATCTTATACAAATGTTTATAAGTATAATAACTGTATACTTGTAATAACTAAATTAAGAAGAATAAGACAGTGACATTGGTTTTTGTACTTTCGAATTTTTGTTTTTTTTAAAACAATTTTAATGAACTTGTCCTTCCATTGAGTATTATTTTGCCTGTGTTGTGTTTTTTGATTGTGTCGTGTTGCTGTATATTGAGCAAACGATCTCATGACGTTAGAAATTTAATTTAATTTCTTTCCTAACGTGG
This sequence comes from Allacma fusca, assembly GCA_947179485.1. Classification (NCBI taxonomy): domain Eukaryota; kingdom Metazoa; phylum Arthropoda; class Collembola; order Symphypleona; family Sminthuridae; genus Allacma; species Allacma fusca. Next base: position 48,258,470 of record OX359248.1, read on the forward strand.
TACATGGGTATGTTATATTTTTTTATTTTCATTTTTGTTTTGGCTCAATTTTGATATGGGATATTTAATGACATATGATGTATTGACAACAGTAGTGCCATGTGATTGTTTATACATGGAATAAGGTTGCTTCCTATTAGATATGTATTTTTGTAATTTTAATGCTTGAGGAAGGGATGTCCTGGGAAGGAATTAAGGGCAAACTTTGATACATGTATGAAATCTTATTTTGTATGGACATTACCGGGAATTCTGGTTTTTTGGAGTCATTTTTTTGAAGGAGCTGTAGGGAAATATAGGGTAATTTTGACATATTTTGTGTTTCAGAAACGTTACATCCTTTGCGTGGGGGTATCTTGGGGGATTGAAATATGGAAAGGGATTGAGATTGACATAATTAATTAAAAGTACATTATTCCCCATCCGGATACTTTTCTTTCGGATTAAGAACTTCTAAGAACTGGGGGTAGAGTTGAGGGTATGTAGTTTTGATACTAAGTCGGAGGGAACGTTTTGTATTATTTTCAGGAACCATGATAGTTATATGGTAATAACTGCAGATCTCTGGACGGAAGATTTGGAAACTTCTTCCGTCGTTCCCGGGGGGGACGTGCTCTTAGGATATTTCGAGAATAGGTAGTTGTAGTAGAACTCCTGGTCCGGGATGTGAAGACCAAGTTGGGTACTTCAATAATTTTGTAGTAGACGTGGGCAGAGAAATGTAAGTATGGGGGAGGTGGATTTGTAATCGAATAATCCTATCCTTTGAGGAGGAGCAGTTGTCATATGTCAAGGGTTTTTTTTGTCATGCGGATCAATACTGTAAGTGTATAGCTCCGGCTTGTGTGAAGCTAATTTAACAAATTTGAAGGAAATGTGATTTTAAATATCATGCGGAATTTGATTAATGTTAGGTTTATAGGATACAAAAATATGGAACCCGGAACCAGTACCGCATGATATCATTTCAATACTGGAAGTGTTCCCTTCCGCCGTAAAAATGTTTATTAAATATTGCAACTAAAGAAACACCTGTCAGTTGTCACCTCCGAAGAAGACAACTTGACGTTTTTTCAGTTGTTGGCAATTCCATAACGGAAGAAAAGATGCGTCGCAGGCAAAATAAAGTTACTTCTGTATGTAGAAGTTCCGCATATGTAAAGGGAAATTGTAGTTTCCTTATATAATTGTATCTATATATATGTGTGCAAACTTGAGTAATTATACTGTGCATGTGTCCAATTGACATTGCCATCAATTTGATATGCATTAGCAAAGTTTTAATTTTGTCTATACCTTAATTCATAATAGTTGTTTGTGTAAGCTTGTGACGGTAAAGTAGCATCGCCTGTGATTAAAGGGAAAAGCTGTCAGTCTTTTTCCAAAGTTGCATGTTCCATGGTTCAGTATGGTTTAAGGAAGTGATTGTTAGGAATGGGCGCAGTTGGGATTGTGCAAGCAAAGTGCACATATTTCAAAAAAGTTTGGGCAGGCATCAGTTTGGGAGTTGTGGCAGAGCCTTTTAGCATATAGCATCGAAGAAGTTGAGGTTCTTAAAAAGTATTTTGAAGAAGCAAAAGTTTGGGTACTCCTCACGTTCTTACATTTAGCCCTTGTTTGGCTGGAGTAAAATATATATTAATTTTGTTTCCCGTAGAAAGACAAAGTCCGTGTACGAATCTGAAAGATGTAAGTTTGTTATTTTGTTGACAAAAAAGAGAATTATAGGAATGTTTCAATGTTTGGGAGGGATCTGAACCCCCCCTTGAGCAAAGAATGTGAGGATTTTTGTGTACAATACACAGTGCTTGTGTTTGTGCACTCATATACGAATGGGAATTGGTTTTTGATCCGTCTCTTTAAGATTATTGGTTTTCATGTAAGAAAGCTGCTTTTCCCTCTGACAGGGGAAAACTCTTAGGTTTGAATGAAAAAATTGTGTGGGCTGACATTGGCAGTTGTCATGTTGTAGAGGACAGCCCTATAGATACTCATCATGAGTCCTTCTTCAACCCTTTTGAACACAGGCGACATTTTTATACAAGTCGATGTACTCATATCGATTCAATTTTTTGGAGCAAATACGATCTACTAGGTGGTTATGTAGTGTAGTGCGCTGTGCTTAAAGCAACGAAATTTTTCTCAGCATTTTTAAACTTTGGATGTATCCTACCACCTTTTGGACCATCCTTTGTTTGAACATATTCCCTGCATGATGTCAGCCTTGGTCCCTACGTCAGCCGTAGAACTATTTGGGAATGAAAATATTTGAGGATTTTATAGAATGAAATCAAGGTATGTTTACTCTTCCAGGTACACAGAATTCAAGAGACCAGGAGCAAGTACCTCGGGCAAGTTAACTGAGATTAGGAAAGGAAGGTTTGAGGAAGTCAGAAGAGTAAGTGAGAAAGTTGTTGGTGCAACGTCGTCTCTCCGGGGAAACCCAACCACTAATTTGCCTTCGTCACCCTCAGCCTGTTCAGATTTCTCCTCTGTTTCTTACTGGCTGGATCTATCCCCGGACACTTTGTATGACGCAATGAACTTTTCCAGTGATTTCGCTCTTTCCGATGAGTACTTAGGCTTCCGAAGTAGCGTGCCTTTGAAGAAAATTGCTGTTGAAGCAGACTCATCTAAAGTAATTTATTCCAAAGAAAAACATTGTTGAATAAGCGTTTACATAGTTTTAACATGACATGTCAATTAAGACTTTAATTGCAAAGGGTTGATGTTGTAAGTGAGCTGAAGTTGCGTTGCCTTTTGGTCAGTCAATATGCTGTGATCAAAGTTACTTCAGTCCTAACATAAATAAAAGGAGAATGAAGTTAGATTCGGAATGTAACAGGAATAGATAGCTAGTGAGGCAAGTTTCCTGGAAAAAAGACTTGTACGACTTTTCCGACTTTCCCCGTATTTTGTGGGTTGGATATGCACTAGTGAAAGTTTTTCCTGGTTCGACACAAAAGAAAGTTGTTGACTTCCTTCTATGTGAATTGTTGTAGTTTGTTAAACGATGTTTGTTGGGCGTGACATATCCTTCAATTGCAATCTTCATTCTATGTCTAACTACGGACATTAGCTTCCCGAGGAAAATGTAGGACACAGCTCAGATTCTTCTATAACGTTTGTTTTCCTTCAGTGCTATATATTATGCTTTTGAGCAGCTTTATCTGTCAGAATCAGCTTGATTAGTAGAGGAAATTTTTCGTATGTTAGTTTTGAAGAATGATTCAAATGTCTGGAAATTTCATATAAGTCATAATTACAACAAAGATAGGGCTTAACAGTCTGTTTCTTGTGTTGGTGTAAAATAATTCGCTATGGAAATAAAAATGTGTCTAGGTATGGAAAATGTACGATGCTGGACCCCGGAGTGTTCGCACACCGCTGGTTTGCCTCCCACCTGTTAGTGGAACAGCGGATGTTTTCTACCGGCAAATCCTGTCACTGACTTTGAGGGGAATCCGAGTCATAGCGGTAGGTTGCGGTAGAGTTATAATACATTTTCTTGTGCTCAGTACTATTCCAATTTTTCAGATATAGTTTATATGAAAATGTATTTTTTTTGCAATAATTGGGATTGTAGGTTATTTTTCAATATTGTTTGACCAATTAGGTAGAAGCACCAGTCTACTGGTGTGTTAATGACTGGTGTGAAGGATTTAAGAAGCTGTTAGATCACCTGGACATTACTAGAGTCCATTTGTTCGGGGCTTCTTTAGGTGAGTTTTATGATACGAATTTTAGAAGTGATGTGTAAGTACATTCTTAGTACATATTCAACAATGGGCTGTTGTAATTTTATTTTAGGCGGCTTTTTGGCTCAGAAGTTTGCTGAATACACGTACCAGTACTCAAGAGTTGCTTCACTTATTTTGTGCAATTCCTTCCGTGATACATCTATATTTAACTACAATCAGTCGGCTGCTGTGTATGATATGTTTCACTATGTTTAATCGAATTATTTACATTGTAGAAGTAGTCATTATATATATTCAAGTGATGTTTGTTTAATAGATTTTGGATGATGCCTTCATTAGTACTCAAAAAATTTATTATTGGAAATCTGGAAAGCAACCGGATGGATTTACCAATTGCACGATCTATTGATTTTATGAGTGAACGAGTAAGTTGCTTCCATTTAAATATTATTTACACCAAAGTTAATAGAATGTATTATTATCCTTGACTTGTAACGTTTTTCATTAAGTGCGAAACTAAATATGCAACCACTATGCTATATTTGTAGCTAGACTCTTTGGAACAAAGTGAACTGGCATCTAGGCTGACTTTAACATGCGTTAATAACTATGTGGATACGTTTAAATTACGGAATGTCAAGGTCAGTTTCTTCATTTATTTGAAGTCCACTACTTTCGTCTACAATTAATTACATTTACATTACATATTGAAGTAAGTTCATGCACTTGTATCTCACATTTGCAAAATAGAATATAGAATTATTCCTTTAGTTGTCTTATACTGAGTGGGATTCGGAATAAAGCATCACTAATTTGACATCATTTATTCCAGATAACTATGGTGGATGTTTTTGATGAGTCGGGTAAACTTCTTATATTTTGCATTTACACACATGATACTTATTTAAAGAAACTTCTCATAATTTGGAAATTGAATACAAATATTTTTTTAATAGCTCTTACTAATCAGGCGAGAGACGACCTTTACAAAAGCTACCCACACGCAAAATTGGCTCATTTAAAGTCAGGAGGAAACTTCCCATACCTTAGTCGCAGTGACGAAGTCAACATGCACCTAATGGTAATAAAATATTACGCAGTGTAGCATATTGTAATCATCTATTGAATGATTTGTTTGGTCAGAGCAATTGTTTTATACCTGCTGTTATACGTTATCAATCTCACATAGATTCATTTACGCCAATTCAACGGAACAAAATATAGTGCTAGCGAACACAAGGCTGATGAAATCATAGATGTGGCAGCTGGAATCATAATTCAAGCCATACCCCCACCAGCCCCAGCCAGAGTTGTGTAATACATTTTAGCTGGACCTATTCTTTATGTGGCAAAAAAAGTACCAACGTACGCATCAAAAGCAGCAAATATACTTTTAACATAACCCGAAATTTTTGCTTAAAAAAGCGATAATAACTTTTTAATCCCATTTTTAACATCTTAAACATATTTTTGTATGCTGCTTAGTGAGTTCATGCTCCAGATTTTGCTGTAATTCAGTTTTTAATTTATCCACATAACCATTAATGCGCATTCGGATAACCTACGTTACTCTGTATATTGTATAAAATTAGACCAAAGATTCTTGGGTCAAGATACATAACTGTAAAAACGATTTTAAATTACGTTAAAGGCAGTGATGTCTTCATTTTATAAGATGTATTTTACGAACATTACAACCTTTGAATTTTACAGAGTAAAATATTTTCTCCATTTTTTAAATATATGTGTAATAAAGCCAGTAAATAATTCTGTCAACAACTGATTGTAGCTACTTTACTCTTATACTCATACATAAACTGTGCTACCCTAGATGCGAATCCAATTTTTTGACCTTGATCCTGCCAGTTAACCGATAAAATTTATCGTTGGAATTTTGCCCTCCTGATTATCATTCGCTGTCTTTAAGTCAACAAATTCAGCTTGTGACTTATTGTTACTAAAAGTATCATTTCGTCAGCCAAAAATATACATTGTATTGTATAGACACTCCAGATCGTTGTGAACACATCCGCAGCCTTCAGCTGCTGTCATCGCCAGAAAAGAAAATACAAGCCACAAGTTGTTTAATTTCGTAATATCATCGTGTGCAGATGTTATTACCTTACTGATAATTAATCGAAATACCATGACCACAGTTACGGTTCATAGATAACAGATGACCAAAATGTGATTATGAAGTAGCCTGATGTAACGTTAATGAAGTATATGGGTGACACTCTCTGCAATTCTACAACAGCAATCTTCTGCTAGAGGAACGTTTGGTAGTGTCAATTCACCTACAATACACCTCCTGCTTATTTATGAAGACACTACTCTCTATACACATTCGTGCGCAACGATACGTGTAATATTTATGGCTATTATTAACGCTTGCGTTAATCTAACTATGCATTCTGAAAATAACTCGTATTGCGGTTTTGCTTATATTTGGGTACATTGTAGCATGCTTTTGTCCTGTAAATTTGTTTAGTTATGTGTACTTTTTTTGGTGTCTACATCTAAAGTACAACATGGACCAAATCGTTATACTCTATACAGTTCGAGTCTGATGGTCTGATGATGTTCACAGTTCACACCATAAAGTCAAGTCTGTTTATAAGAGCACTTCTCTAAATTCAAAATGAGACTCCTGTCATGGCATGCCTTAATAGAGAGACAAATTATTACCATTACGATACATGGGAGTATGTGTCTATTTTGTTACAAGGGAGCCTCTCTCTCTCTCTCTTGTCCGGAGACCCCACTGCAAAGTGAAATCAACTCGTCGAACAAAACAAACAAGAGTTCAACATGAGCTCCATGTAATTTTTCACTCAAAAAATTAAAGTTCAGAACTTTCCTGAAGGCATTTTTTCCCTTTATATAAGTACATAGGAAGAAACTTTAAATTTACATAATTGCTGCCTAACCATTTTTTTTGCAGTAAAAATTTATCCTGCCCGGTTCCAATTAGTTCCACAGAATAAATAAATAAATAAAACATTTGCTCCCTAAAGCCTCACCCCATCAGCCCTCATTGAAATGTAACATTCGAAAGCGTCACTCGTACGTATCTCTACACGTACAGTAGAAGTCTACAAATATTAAAAATAAATGTAGTAAATGACCCTGTGCCCACCTATTTGGAACCAATTTAAGTCTTAAATCATAAAACGGGACCATATCGTCCCGAGCCCAACCACAACCACAATCCTCAAATTAATTATTGCGACATTCCTCAACATTAATCAGCCCCACTCCAACGCTCTATACAAAAACTTCCAGCATACTTATACTCTTATCAATTACTCCTACCGACTGACAATGAGTCACGAGCCTGGAAATATTACATAAAAGTACATAAATCCTTTCTACAGCTGAAAGCCTTCAATCAAATGTTTTGTACTAGCAATCATAAGAACACCTATACACCCCTTCATAACGCTTATACGCTCGAAAGAATTAACAATTAACATTTTATTCCAAACAAAATCTCAAGTAGCCCTCAATGACGCTCATTGAGGTTTAAGCCATATCCTCATATAGAGTGTCATATTACAGAAATAGTAGTACACCTGTACATACCTAATTAGTACTTACCCTATACACACTAACTGTACATATACACTTCTGCCTGATACTGAAAGATACCTGGACCATTTTAACCAGGAACCATTAAAAAATACGCCCTAAAAAATAAAGCTGAGCAAATAACTCTACATGACACCCCTTCATGTACATAATAACTCACAATCAGCCTTGGAATTGGAATATTATTCTCATAGAAGTAAGTTAACCATATCCCTTGGAATAGTTTCTTAAAAGATAGATGGGAAAAATTTCAAATTTTTTTATCCCATAATTAAAATCCTCTCATAAATGACATCTCTAGTAGAGAGGGCGTCCCGATCCTCTCTATTATTCTGAGCAGACACATTTGAACCGTCTGAGTAATAATAAGTGTGTACACAAACCCGCGTGAACATCAGTGAACCTCAGCGATAAACAAACAAACAAATAAACATATGAGCAGTCAGCAGGCCCAAATATACATCCAACACTCCTTATCACAGTCCCCTATGTCACATCCCAGGTTCCGCGGAAGAACTCCTAAAGATTAGCACGAGCTCCGACTCAGCTCCATAATTACTAACTCTGGACTGGTATGAGTCTCACAATCGGGGAGGGGATTGTATAGGGATGGGATACGGTTATAGAGGGGGTTTACTGTAACCTATATATGGGATTGAAGCATGTGTGAGGATTTGAAAGAGACACTCAGAGACCACGTTGTTATCAGGAGTGGTATGATTTTTGACGTAGCGGCAAACTTGTCTGTAGGTGCAACAAGGTGCTTCGCCTCTATATACCAGCCCTAGTGTGTTCTGTATAGTTCTGGCAACTGGCACTATCTACAGATGTTGTTGGGGTACTCCACACACAGCACACATAATAGTAGACAGCAGAGCAGAGCAGAGCAGCTTGACAATCCCAGGCAGAGAGTGTGTATGGATGAGAGTGTGGCAGTGTGTAGAAGTATAGGAGCCAGGCCTGAAGT